>OX451737.1:290248321-290848321 GCA_948472305.1 Vicia faba
ACCGTTCTCGGCAAAAGTTCCTTCAATCCCCAGCGAAGTCTATCTTCGGTATTCCCAAGCAGAGTTTATCTTTGGAGTTCCCCAGCGGAGTTTACCATCATTATCCTCAGCGGAATCCATCGTTAAAGTCCTCAGCAGGCCTCTCATCAAAACTCCAGTCAAGCATCTCTTCCGCAGAGCAGCTTCCCGGCCATTCGTCAAGGATTTATTTTCCTAAGATGAAATTACACTCATAAACATTTCACATGTTCATACATCTCACTTACCTACATGATGAAACACATACAACATTTCATGTTGAACATCATGATATCATGCACATCATACATCATGACATTGCATACAACTTACGCTTTTGCCTTTTCAGGAAAAAGACAATCTCAAAAACGACTACTTTCAACTGTCACAATTCCAGATTCGATACCTGTATCTAGCCAGGGCACATCTGAGAGTGATCATTTCCAGACTCGATTCCTGTATCTAGCCAGGGCACGTCTGAAGAGTTCAAAGATTCGATTCCTGTATCCAGCCAGGGCACATCTATCAACTACCACATTTCCAGATTCGACTCCTGTATCTAGCCAGGGCACGTCTGAAGAGTTCGAAGATTCGATTCCTGTATCCAGCCAGGGCATATCTATCGACGACTATTTCCAGATTCGACTCCTGTATCTAGCCAGGGCACGTCTGAAGAGTTCGAAGATTCGATTCCTGTATCCAGCCAGGGCATATCTATCGACGACTATTTCCAGATTCGACTCCTGTATCTAGCCAGGGCACGTCTGAAGAGTTCGAAGATTCGATTCCTGTATCCAGCCAGGGCATATCTATTGACGACTATTTCCAGATTCGACTCCTGTATCCAGCCAGGGCACATCTGTGAGCAACCGATTGTAGATTCGATACCTGTATCCAGCCAGGGCATATCTGCATAAGGAGACTGAAGATCAAACACCTGTAACAAGCCAGGAAAACATCCGTCTCTCTCAAATATACAAGTTTCTCGCTAAGGAATCTCTTAGGCGATCGACACTTCCAAATGGCATCTATAAGCCCATTCCCGACAAGGTTCTGTCACGTCTCCGGATGGCATCTGTAAGCCCATCTCCCTATCTGTCACCTCTCCAAATGGCATCTGTAAGCCCATTCCTAACATCACATTGCTGATACTTCAACATGCGAGTGCAAATTTCAGGGCACTCTGGTGTCCAATCTTCTTTTACCTTCGAGTCGCGAAAGGCAAACTCGCCAATCTAACTCTTCAGGTTCAAGAAGATTGAACAGGGGCAACTGTTGTACCCCAAAATTTGCCCTCCCTTTCTTCAGGAAACCATCTTAGATTTTTCAAAAGTCCCCTGAAACAGATTCAAAGCCCTGGGTTATCCTTTTGCCCAAGCCAGTCACTTACAAGAGCAAGATGATCTCACAAACTCCAAAAACAATGCTTTCATCTTGAGGAAAATCAAATTCTAAGTGCTTAGAATGTTTCTTTAAAATAAGTGTTTTTAGAAAAAATCAGCGCTTCAGAACTTCTGGACCCATTCCAGATGAAGACGGTCAGAAGTTGCAAGTTTGGTTCAGGATGGTCAGAAGTTGTCTCTTCAGCAGCTACATCAGGTCAATCAGAAGTTGTAAACGTGGTTCAGAGTGTAAGCCTCAAACAGAACATACCCCTTCAGCAGTTACACAAGCTCAGTCAGAACTTGCTAAAGGAATGCAAAAGAAATATGAAAGTATAAAGGCTCCTTCAGAACAGGTTGAAGTCAGAAGATGAAAGGTCAGAGGGATAGGTGTCACATTGATATAGAATCTCCAAGCCCAGATTATCCAGAAGTAGATCCAAGGAACGTACCAGAAAACCAGGAGAATTTCCAGAGCTTGCTAAGACAACAGGTAGCCAAGGCCAGAGCATGGTTTACGCTGCTGATTCAACAACCAGAATGTTGGTATTGGCAGGTCTTGTCACCATTTAATGCCCATTAATGCTTCCAACCACTCCTGAGCGATCACGTGTGGCTTGGAAAATGCTTTTGCACAGATTCTGGCATGGGTCCTCACGCCACCGCCCATTTCAGAGGTCACTTCCCCCAATCCACGCCTGCTGCTGCTACCTAGGCTGAAAAATAGCTGATTATCACAACTTCCCAGGAATTTCTGTCAAAGAACCAGTTCAAACTCTGTTGGCGCCTTAAACGTTCAAGATATCCACAAGAACTTTGCCTATAAATAGAAAGCTTTCACCACTGCAAAAGACGTTCAAGAAGTTCAAGAAAAGAAACAGAAAATTGATAAGAGAGAAACGAAACTCCTAGCAACATAACATTCTGAAACTCTGCCAAAATTTCCAGCTTTGTTTCATAACTTTAAGTTTCTCACCTTCAACTTCATCAAACGCCCAGCTCTTTTCTGTAAACCAAAACGTTCTTTCCAAAACTTCTGACCCTATACACGTTTACACCTCCACTTCCCCTTTTCCAAATCTGTCCAGAACACCACCAGAACCAAAAGCTAACCTTCACCATTTTCCAGAAAGTCAGGTAAGCACCTGCTGACCCTCACCACACTGTTAAGCATCATCAGCTGTGCATATTCAAATAACATAATGTAAATATTCATGTTATCGCTGTTTATGTTCTGAGGACTCTCATACCTCAGGATGTTCTGAGCCAGTTTAGGACTTGCCTGTGACCTTGGTGATTCTGACCTCTGGGACATTTTGCTATTTTGCTGGATCTGTTCCAAATATGTTTTCTGTTTTGTGGAGTAACAACAGGATTGCAGATGTTCTGATTAGTGCAGGAAAAAGCCAAGTGCTGACTTTGACGTTAGCATATCTGAAGCCTGTTTTGCTGCCAATGACCTCAGAACCTCTGAGAGTTATTGCCTTTTCAGCAGAATCGGAACTTCTGGGTTCTCCACTAACAAACTTCTGTCTTGCAGCGCAGGGAAATCAGAACTTCTGGTTTCCCCACTAACAAGGTTCTGTTTTGCAGGTTCTAGAGTCAGAAGTTCTGACTCATCCAGTTTCACCAACAGGTTGATCATCTGACAGCGGATCTGGGTCAGAACTTCTGATGGTCTCCCAACAGCGCGCGGCCTCCCTCTCTCTCTCTCTATATCTTGTTTTTCGCTATTTTCTTTTTTGTCTATTTTTCTCGTTGAACCCCCCATGTACAAATGTGTATCCCCCTCCCCTAACTATTGTAATAGCGTAGGATTTTACATTCCCGCTCCTTATTGCTAGTAATTAGGACGTGTATGGCAAGATAAAACTCAATGAAATAGAAAAACCTAATTCAAAGAAAAAACTCTTGTATGCAACAAAACACACTTGCACACTAACACCCCTAGGGTACTCCACTTTGTTGCCTTCCAAAATTGGGCCATATTGCATGTCAGGTCTCTTTGGGCAAGACAAACAATTTAAATGATCATAGTCCCTCGATAATATTTTTTCAAAACAAAATGATCAAGTCCCTTAAGAAAAATGCCCAAAGATACTTGGCACCATTGCAATTATGGTCTAAACGATGACCCGCGCCCGTCCCTTTCACATCCTAACACAAGATTGTCCACCAAATACAATGGTGGAATAAACTTGTTAAAAGGGTTAAAACATAGCAAATAATCTTTTGAGAAATTTAGGAGTAGACAACCTCTTAGTTACTTGAACCAACTTGCAAAACAAAACACTTGCCTATTTTTCAAACCACACTTCACTACACTTTCAAAACAACTTTCAAAAAACAAATGAAAACCTTTTCAAAAGACATACATCTTTGTATACATCCCCACATGGATCATTACAAAGGTTGCCACCACATTGGCCTCTTTTCAAAACATTTTCAAAACCCACACACTCAAGCACCATTTAAAACAATTGAAAACAAAAAGGCAAAGTGATCTAAGCAAGTAACTAAGAGCCCATGGATAACCATGGATAGAAAGGGTGCTAATACCTTCCCTTTCTATAATCTACTCCCCGAACCCAAGAAAACATCTCAAAAGGTTTTTGCTGTGCTTTTTAACCTTTCCTTAGGATAAAATAAAAAGTCGGTGGCGACTCTTGCTAACCGCAACATTTGCGAATACAAAACGCAAACCTCAAGTCAGTTCTCCCACCGTATCACAGAATTAAACTTAAAGTGAGGTGTACCTTAGGGCTAGTTCATAACTGTGTTTTCAATTGTATTGATTTGCTTGCTTTACTATTGTGGGTTGCATCGGAGTTACATAGATCCTAACCCGGATCTGGGGATACCCTGTTTAGGTAGCATAAGCTGTGAGGGACCTGTCCGGCGTAGACCGACACGGGTGAAACAGTGGCTACGTTGGTGTGGCACCTTGGTCTATACCGATATCCCTTGTGTTGCAACGAGGAGAATATGGGTCTTCTGAGGAGTCATTAAGTACCAACAGACCTTAGAACCTTAAATGACCCAACTTGGCCATTAGAACAGTAGCAGTATGCTACGCCCATTGAGGCTAAACTCTCGTGATGGTTCTGGCCGCAAGAAAAGATTGCGATGCTGGAGTTATGACCGATTGAGGGTAGTCAATGATATTGGGATCCTCTAAGAACCCGGTTACTTTGATAGGACAGGTTGAACCCACCAACTTCAAGAGGGTAATACCCAGACCCCATGCTGGCCTAAACTCTAAGGGTTTCTCTTGTGTGACTTGTGTGCCTTCCAACTTGACTACTTGCATGCTTGTTATATGACACTTGAGTTTCCTTGCAGGTTTTGTTTATAGTCCTTAATTGGGACTCATAACAGGATTACTAAATTCTTGCAGGTTTTGTTTGTGGTCCTTAATTGGGACTTATAACAGGGTGTACTGAGTTTCTTGCAGGTTTTTCCTATAGTCCTTAGTGGGGACTCAAAACAGGGTTACCTACATCACCCCATGCATACCATAACATCATACCATTGCATACATCCTAACCCACTTCAAGGATCTCAAGGGCTTGTGATGCAGGTCATGATAAATCAAACATCTAGCAAGGGGCAAAGGGGATTTATTTTCTTCTAGCCAAGGTAGTCAGGGGCTATGACCCACTTGATATGGTGAGCTCTGACTCCTGAAGAAGGTTCCCTAACCAAGGTTGTTTGGAAATCAAAACCAGACATGATGACTAAAGTCAGGGGCTATGACCCACTGGATATGGCGAGCCTTTGACCCTTTGAAGGAGGACTCTCAACAACATGCAGTTCCTTCAATCAAGCTACCGAATCCAAATGCTAATAAATTTTCTTGTTTACCCCGCGAGGTCCTTGAAAACATTACATGCAGGTCATACCCATCATTGCATTACAGGTACCCCTTTTGCAGGTCACTTACCTTTCTCGCTGTTTATTTCAGCAATGGCCTTCCAACCAGATAACCAGGACCTTCTCGCTCAAGAGACTCAGTTCAAGGAAATCCTCCTGAATCTATCCAAGGGGCAGGAGGAGCTAAGGACACTTCTCATGGAGACTTTTGTCAGGAACAGTGCTGAGGATGCAAGGCTGAAACACCTACAAGCTGAGGTGGATGCATTGAAGGTCCAGATGATGGGGCAAGTGACTGCCATTCAAGGGTTAGCTCAAAGACAAGACGAGCTCTGGTTTCTCGTCAACCAACTGCTTCAGAGTAACCAACTGGGGCAAAAGCCTAAGGGTAAAAAGCCAGTCATCGTTCGACCACCCTTGAGACAAAGAGGCAAGGGAAAAGCTCCCCAAATGGCTCCAGTGTCACAAACTCAACATCGCAACCAACAAAAGAGCGAGAGAAGGCAGTCCACTCGGCTCAGCACGACCTTATCCCAGATATTGCCACAGTTGCTGGAGACCAAGCTGGTGATTCTAAAAGAGGATCCGAAGTTTCAAAATACAACGTCACGAAAGTATAATCCCAACGCCCGCTGCGCTTATCATTCCGACAGCCCAGGGCATAATACAAACGACTGTTGGTCTCTGAAGAACAAGATTCAGGACCTGATTGACGAAGGAGCAGTGGAATTCACCCAAGATGGTCAGGCCGAGTTCTTCTACTACCCCTGCAAGACTCACCATTTGAAGTAACAAATCTTGTGACTAGAAAACCTTCATTCATTCGAATGTTCAAGTTGCGGTTTTCTTTTGTTCAAACATTTACTTATGTTAAACATTGTTATTTCATTAATGCATCGCATATGTCTGTTCTGAAACAATATATTCGTATTCACTAAATGCAAATTATTTTCATATTTTTTCTGATGTCAACCCCCAGTTAATAATTCTAAGCCTCTTGAGGGAGGATGACGAAAACGATACCATAATCTACAGTATTCTTTTGAACAGACCCCGCTGATGAGGTACAGGCATTGTTTCAATCCCTAAACACTGGAGTTATAAGGATGATAATCCCTCGTCAACCCCTCTGAGCCAAAGAAGTAGGAGTTTTTTCTTTTCGAAATTTAAAACCCTTAAACCTGGGGCAGGGTAGTCTCTCAGTTGATCCAAGTGCATAACAAATGGCACCAAAGAAGTCCTTACAAAACAAAGAAAGACAGTGATGGTTCAGAACAATCAAAAGGACAGGCAGTCATTACCAAAACAAAAAAAAACTAAAGCCCAATAAGTCAAAACCTATGAAGGAGACTTACAAAACTGGGGCATCCCGCTGACTGTAATTCCAAAAAAGGGAAACAGTTCAGGCAAAAAAAGAAAGGGATAACAAAAATCAAAAAAGGAAAGAGGTCCTACAAACCCTCAACAAAAACAAAAAATGACTGCCTATTCAGAATAAATCATCAATATCTGAACCATCATTGGAACATCAGAGCAAAGACTCAAACAAGGTCTAACGTATGATCAACTGAGTTTAGGTTTGGAGAACATCACGAAGAGCGGGTGGGTACAAATAAAATTTGAGCCTTTATCCTTTGTTTCTTAAACCGTGAAGCAAGCCACGTTATAACCCTTAAAAGTCCTAGCTGAAGCATGGGTTAGTTCGAAAGCATATTGTACGAAAGGTATCCTGACTTCTGAAGGCTTACGGTAAATACGGAGTTGACATCACGTTTTACAAACATTCACTTGTTTTATGAAAAAAAGAATGCATTTTCAAAATCTTCAAGACAGACATAGGCTTTGCATTTTTAACATAACTTTGTTTGCATATGACTTTTTGTTTGAACAGCAGGGAAATTCGCACGAGGAATACCTAGTGAACAAAAGCACTTCCAACCAAGGGGCACGGCATGGTCATGGTCCATCATCTGGGGCAATCCAGTCAAGATTCGGAGAATCTCTCAAAGGCAAAAATAGCCTGGGGCAAATCTCCACCTGAGTCACTTTGGGCACTCCAGCAACGAATCTTGCCTGATCAAACACCTTCTGGTGGCACGACAAAACACATTTGACAGGGGCAACTCCCTACATTCTAAGAGCATGGACATAGTCGAAAAGAATACTACGCACAATCAAAGACCCGCTAGGTTGACATACCTAGGCAAAAATAAGGGCTTCCCGGCGAACCAAAAGGGTTCGGGCAAAATGAAGGGATGAAATGAAAAATCTATACACCCGGCAAGTCGAAAACCTGAAAAGGCGGCTTGGGCAAAAATGGGTATCCCGGTGGACTGAAAACCCGAAAGGGCGGTCCAGGCAAAAGTTAGGGATTAAAGCGTATGACTATGTCTCGTCATCTTGTCACTTGCCTATCAGAAGAAGAGTTTGTCCATCAACAGCTATCAGCACCTCACAGGTCTTCCTCTCCCACCTCAGAAACAGGGGCAATAATGGGTTGTCCAAGCAATCCAATTGCTATGTCCTCCAAGGTACCAAAGCAGGTTCAGTCGAAGAACATAACCAGATTTCTTAATTCCCCAGAGAATGAGACAGTACACTCTCCCTGAGCAATATCGTCAACCTTAAGGAAGTTGAGTATCCTCCAGCAGATCTCAACATTCCCCAGCATCATACAGACATTCTTAACAAGCATCCATGGCAGTCTTGGCCTGAAGATTGTTCCCCGGCGTTATACCAAACATTCAGTGGAGTTACTTCCAATACATCTCAAAACTTCCCCCCAGAGAGTCCAATCTAGCTCCCCCAGGGAAGTTGGAATCCATCTCCCTAAGCAGTAAGCTTATCCCTAGTAGATTCTGGAAGCTTATCCTCGCAGAGCACGAACGCGTCGTCCGGCTTTATTCAAAGAGTTATGCCCTTACCAGGATATAACTGGGTTATGCTCAGCTAAAAGCCACGGAAAGATCGTCCTCGGTAAAGTATTCCTATCCCCAGCGGAGTCTGTTAAAACTTCCAACACAACAAGAGTATCCTCAGCAAGTTGTTATCAACATTTCAACAAAGATACCTCTCTCCCCACAGAGTATTACTTCCCAGCATGGTCGCTAGAGTATTTTTTTCTCCCCGCAGAATCTTCCATTTGCCAAGTTTATCCCTCAACGGAGTCATCTTCTCCTACCGGTATTCTTGCAATCATCATCTCCAGCAGGAGTAAAAGCTTATTCCTCAATATCAGCCCAGGATATGACTTCCCGGCACCCGTCAAAGATTTACTTTCCTAGACGAAAGCATACATAAACATCACATCCATCATTATAGCATGCACAGACGCATCATATCATACAAATCTCATTTATGCTGAGAACATCATTGCTTGATCCATATCATGCATTGCATATGACTGACCTCTACCTTTTAGGAAAGATGCAGTTAAATTCTCAATCATATTTCAAGACCTAGACTGGTTCAGTTAATCGACTCCAATGATTTCCTATCCAGTCCAAGGCCTTCTCTAGTCCAGCTAAATCGACTCCCAACAGATTTTTCTGATGAAGACTCAGTAGAAGTGATAATCCCTTTCAGGTTATAGTTTCCTGTGGTTCTCTCCCCGACGGTGCGTGAGATGTAATTCCCTTTCAGGTTATAATTTCCTGTGGTTCTCTCCCCGACGGTGCGTGAGATGTAATTCCCTTTCAGGTTATAGTTTCCTGTGGTTCTCTCCCCGACGGTGCGTGAGATGTAATTCCCTTTCAGGTTATAGTTTCCTGTGGTTCTCTCCCCGACGGTGCGTGAGATGTAATTCCCTTTCAGGTTATAATTTCCTGTGGTTCTCTCCCCGACGGTGCGTGAGATGTAATTCCCTTTCAGGTTATAATTTCCTGTGGTTCTCTCCCCGACGGTGCATGAGATGTAATTCCCTTTCAGGTTATAGTTTCCTGTGGTTCTCTCCCCGACGGTGTGTGAGATGTAATTCCCTTTCAGGTTATAATTTCCTGTGGTTCTCTCCCTGACGGTGCGTGAGATGTAATTCCCTTTCAGGTTATAGTTTCCTGTGGTTCTCTCCCCGACGGTGCGTGAGATGTAATTCCCTTTCAGGTTATAGTTTCCTGTGGTTCTCTCCCCGACGGTGCGTGAGATGTAATTCCCTTTCAGGTTATAATTTCCTATGGTTCTCTCCCCAACGGTGCGTGAGATGTAATTCCCTTTCAGGTTATAGTTTCCTGTGGTTCTCTCCCCGACGGTGCGTGAGATGTAATTCCCTTTCAGGTTATAGTTTCCTGTGGTTCTCTCCCCGACGGTGCGTGAGATGTAATTCCCTTTTAGATTATAATTTCCTATGGTTCTCTCCCCGACGGTGCGTAAGATGTAATTCCATTTCAGGTTATAATTTCCTGTGGTTCTCTCCTCGACGGTGCGTGAGATGTAATTCCCTTTCAGGTTATAGTTTCCTGTGGTTCTCTCCCCGACGGTGCGTGAGATTTAATTCCCTTTCAGGTTATAATTTCCTTTGGTTGTTTCCCCGATGGTGCATGAGATGTAATTCCATTTTAGATTATAATTTCCTATGGTTCTCTCCCCGACGGTGCGTGAGATGTAATTCCCTTTCAGATTATAATTTCCTTTGGTTCTCTTCCCGATCTTGCGAAGATGGTAATTCCCACCAAGATTTTCTCAACGAGCGTTGTTGAAGTGAAAGTCACCCAAGGTTCTCTTACTGTTCATACTGAGGTGGTAACCACCCCTGGTTCTTTCATCATCTTGTGAAGCTCCAGACTCAGCTCCTGTAACCAGTCGGGACACATCTATACCAAGCATCTAAAAACCAGCTCCTACAACGTGTCAGGTAATCATTTTCTGTTTTGCAGGTACGCAAGTTCTCACTAAGGAATCTCTTACGCGATCAACATCCAGATGGCATCTATGAGCCCATCATCCTATTCATCAACCTCTAAATGGCATCTGTAAGCCCATTTCCACCATCACTGCTACTATGTGAGCGCAAATTTCTGGGCACTCTAGTGTTCAATCATCTTCTACCCTCGGATTACGAAAGGCACGTCAGCCAATCTGCATCCTCAGGTCTAAGAAGATTGAACAGGGGCAACTGTTGTACCCCAAAATTTTCCCTCCCATATTCTTCAAGAAAATTGCCAAGTCCAGCTTCAAAATCTCCCCAAGGGTTGCACAGTGCAAGGGTCTCCTAAACAGTCAAAACTAGGGTTTTTACTCTGATCAAGAAGTTGAAAGTTTTCAAGAGCTCAATCAAGTCCCACATGCCTACAAATATGGTCAAGCATCCTCATATCAAGTTTCAAGACATTCAGCACAAAATTGCACAGTCAAAACCCTAATTGCACTACAGTCAACTGTAGGGGCAAAATGGTCATGTGACAGTCAAAAGTCCAAATTTTTGGTCAACATATCATTTTGAAGCCACAAACATCATTTGATCAATGCTTGATCATGATTCTCAAAGTTTGGCTCAAAAATCATCAAAATGCAAAAGTTTCCTTATTTGGACAGCTGAAAAAGTCAACTGTAAATTGACCAGGGCATAGCTTTCACATGGATAATCAGAAAAGGTCCATCCAAAGCTCATTTTGAAGAGAAAGACATTTCCTACAACTCATCTTCATACTTCAAGTCCAAGAAATGCTCTCACAAAAAGTTATCAATTTCAACATTATAGGTCATTTTCAAAAGTCAACAAAAAGGGACTTTAAGTCAAAGGCCATAACTTGAGATTGGTAAATCAAAATGACATGGGACCAAAGGCATTGGTTAGAGGACTCAAAGACCTTTCCAAAATGTCCAAGAACATGAGAAAAGCTTAAAAATTGAGCAAGTTATGCCTTGTGGAAGTTGGGAAATTTTTGGATATTTTGAAAAGTCAACATTGATTCAAATGACCTAAAATTGCTAATGGGCCTATTTTTCTTCCATAATTCATCATCCATGGCATGTGCACGACCACTTGGCCCAAAGGGAAGTATTTCTTCATTTTTTATTTATTTATTTGAATTTTTATTTATAATAATTCATTTAAATCAAATTAAATGCATGGAAAATATTTAACCTAAGTTTTACAATCCTTTTTTGCATAAAATCCACTCAATAACTCGTGCATGATCCAATAGGGAAAGATTTGGAGAGAATTGATCATAATTTGTACAAAAACACATGGAAAATATTTGAAAAAAGATCTTGAAAATCAAATCTCAAAATCCATGAATGAAAGAGATTTTGATCAGAATTGTTAACCTAATTCACTCAATACATAAGCCTAAACACAAACCTAATTGAATTGACCATCAAGCTGCGCTAGAAACCATTCATCAAACTTGGAATTTTTTGCAAAAAACTCATAACTGAAAACATCTTTGCAGGACGATTCAAGGCGAAATTTTCATCCCATTGCACTCCTAAGACCTCAAGCAATCTTCCTGGATCAAAAACATCAAACATAACCTCTTGAATCGTTGTACAGAAGCTAACTTTTCTCACTTTTTTTTTTATAATTGTGCATTCCAATTCATGCGCATTTAGCCTTTTTTAATGTTTGATTCATGTTCCTTGTGTGATTCTGAAGCTAACCATCTATCTTGATTGAGTTTTTGCAAGCTGTAGACGATTTCACCATTGCCAAATTCTAGGGTTTTCAGAGTTGTGAATTGGGCGTTTTCAAATAGCGTAAAATTAGCGAACCACAGTACCATGAACGTATTCAGCAGGCTTGGACGAAAAGTTTGAGACCCTCGCGCTCAATTTATGAGCGTCACAGGGCTAATCGCTATTTTTTAGTAGCTGGCCTAAGAGAACGCATGAAAAACCGTTGCCATGTTTTATTATATTTTCAGGAAAACGAAGACAATGGAGAAGATGATATCGTGGCTGTCAATGATAGGCTGGTTTGAAAATTCGCGCGTAAAGACCCACTAACGCTTTTGTTTCTTTTATAATATTTGTTGATTGTTTAATATTAACAACGCATGAGTTGATCCAGTGGCAAGCGATAGTGCTGGTAACAGTCATGACCTGGGTTCGAGCCCCAGGTCTTCACAATCTCCATATTATTTTTCAATTAACAATCACGTGCAGGTCCAATGTTATTGTTCCATGATACACCTTCCTAATCAAGCGTCCACGCGTCCAGCTTCATCAATCAGAAGGCCATGGATTGGAGAACACAATGCACCCTAGTCAACACGCCAGCACGCTGCCTGGAAAAGTCAAAAGGGCCAATTGACAAGTGGGCCTGGATTGCTACAAGATACCTCCTAATTTGGGGTCTGAACCCCCTGGGTTTGCCAAAATCTATACTTTCTTTATTTCTTTATTATTTTCTATTTCCTCTTAAATTATTGTTTGTGATTAATTTATTATTTTCATAAATATAAAAAATACCACAAAAAAAATCAGAAAGAAGAAAAATATAATAAATATTTTATTTTAGCATTTTCATAAATAAATTGTATTAAATCATTTAGTTATTAATTTAAGGTTTAATTTAATATTTTCATAATAAAAATCTAAAAAATGTAGAAATAGGGTTTAATTAATGTTTTTATTCCTTTTTATTTTTCTTTCATAATAATTAAATAATTAAATATTTATTTTTTATAATTAAATTTGTATATAAAAATTAGGGTTAATATTAGGTTAAAATTCAATGTTTTCTTAATAAATTAAAAGCCATTAGAATTAGGGTTAGTATTTATTTTAATTAATTCTTTTTTTCATATTAAATCCTAAAATACTAAAAAATACCAAAACATCTCCTTTTCTTTTTAATTAATTAATTCCATATAATCTTAATTTTGCAAAAAAAGGGTCAAACGCCCTCGTTTCGATTTAATTCTTATTCGCATATTTATTTTATTTTGTTTAAATATTTATGTATCTCTCCCAAGGCCATGTAACCCTTTTAATTTCTCGCACTTTAAATTCTTTTACTTTATTTACTTTCCGTCAAATCGGGTCCTGGATTGAATTTGGCGATGTGGACCCGCGCCATTTGTAATAGCTTAGAATTTACTTTTCTCGCAATTTTTAACTGTTAAATAAAAGGCATGCAAGAATGAATGATAAAATAAAAACAAACGCATAGATCACCTTGACATGAATAAGAAAAAATAACTGAACATGACACACAAATCACACACCACCCCTAGGGTACGCCTCACTGTTGCCTTGCCTCGAAAGGTGATCGTCGAGTAGAGGATGTCTTAGTAAGTCCTCATGATCCGGGAACCTGGCATGAGGGTAGCTTCTAAGGTGTCTTCCCATTGCTCTGGTGATCACCATGTCCCGAACCTCGAATTGACCCGAACACCTCCAACGGTGGTGCTACCTACCCCTCAATGGTGGGATGGCACTACTTTAAAGGACATTTACACAGACGAATTCCTTAGGGTAGGTAGACGACTCTAGATACTTGCTCTAAATTTCAAAACAAAACAAAATACTTTTCACACCAACACATTTTCAAAAAGCTTTCGAAAGCAATTTTTCAAACACTCTTGAGGACTGATACAAGAGTCGAACTGGAATTTTCAAAGAAACTTTTTAAACCCACAGTTGAAAAGCAAACAAACCATTTTTGAAAACACAATGAGCAAGTATCTAAGAGCCCATGGATAACCATGGATAGAAAGGGTGCTAACACCTTCCCTTTCTATAATCAACCTCCCGAACAGAGAGCAATCTCTTTAAGGAATTTTTCTGTGCTTTTGTCCTTTCCATTTGGAGAAAATAAAAGACGGTGGCGACTCTTGCTTCCGCGACATTTCGTGAACCAGCGTTAAACAGTCAGTTCCAGATCCACCGATCACAGAACTGGCGACTCTGCTGGGGAATTAAACTTAAAGTGAGGTGTACCTTATGGCTAGTTCATAACTGTGTTTTCAATTGTATTGATTTGCTTGCTTTACTATTGTGGGTTGCATCGGAGATACATAGATCCTAACCCGGATCTGGGGATACCCTGTTTAGGTAGCATAAGCTGTGAGGGACCTGTCCGGCGTAGACCGACACGGGTGAAACAGTGGCTACGTTGGTGTGGCACCTTGGTCTGTACCGATATCCCTTGTGTTGCAACGAGGAGAATATGGGTCTTCTGAGGAGTCATTAAGTACCAACAGACCTTAGAACCTTAAATGACCCAACTTGGCCATTAGAACAGTAGCAGTATGCTATGCCCATTGAGGCTAAACTCTCGTGATGGTTCTGGCCGCAAGAAAAGATTGCGATGCTGGAGTTATGACCGATTGAGGGTAATCAATGATATTGGGATCCTCTAAGAACCCGGTTACTTTGATAGGACAGGTTGAACCCACCAACTTCAAGAGGGTAATACCCAGACCCCATGCTGGCCTAAACTCTAAGGGTTTCTCTTGTGTGACTTGTGTGCCTTCCAACTTGACTACTTGCATGCTTGTTATCTGACACTTGAGTTTCCTTGCAGGTTTTGTTTATAGTCCTTAATTGGGACTCATAACAGGATTACTAAATTCTTGCAGGTTTTGTTTGTGGTCCTTAATTGGGACTTATAACAGGGTGTACTGAGTTTCTTGCAGGTTTTGCCTATAGTCCTTAGTGGGGACTCAAAACAGGGTTACTTACATTACCCCATGCATACCATAACATCATACCATTGCATACATCCTAACCCACTTCAAGGATCTCAAGGGCTTGTGATGCAGGTCATGATAAATCAAACATCTAGCAAGGGGCAAAGGGGATTTATTTTCTTCTATCCAAGGTAGTCAGGGGCTATGACCCACTTGATATGGTGAGCTCTGACTCCTGAAGAAGGTTCCCTAACCAAGGTTGTTTGGAAATCAAAACCAGACATGATGACTAAAGTCAGGGGCTATGACCCACTGGATATGGCGAGCCTTTGACCCTTTGAAGGAGGACTCTCAACAACATGCAGTTCCTTCAATCAAACTACCGAATCCAAATGCTAATAAATTTTCATGTTTACCCCGCGAGGTCCTTGAAAACATTACATGCAGGTCATACCCATCATTGCATTACAGGTACCCCTTTTGCAGGTCACTTACCTTTCTCGCTGTTTATTTCAACAATGGCCTTCCAACCAGATAACCAGGACCTTCTCGCTCAAGAGACTCAGTTCAAGGAAATCCTCCTGAATCTATCCAAGGGGCAGGAGGAGCTAAGGACACTTCTCATGGAGACTTTTGTCAGGAACAGTGCTGAGGATGCAAGGCTGAAACACCTACAAGCTGAGGTGGATGCATTGAAGGTCCAGATGTTGGGGCAGGTGACTGCCATTCAAGGGTTAGCTCAAAGACAAGACGAGCTCTAGTTTCTCGTCAACCAACTGCTTAAGAGTAACCAACTGGGGCAAAAGCCTATGGGTAAAAAGCCAGTCATCGTTCGACCACCCTTGAGACAAAGAGGCAAGGGAAAAGCTCCCCAAATGGCTCCAGTGTCACAAATTCAACATCGCAACCAACAAAAGAGCGAGAGAAGGCAGTCCACTCGGCTCAGCACGACCTTATCCCAGATATTGCCACAGTTGCTGGAGACCAAGCTGGTGATTCTAAAAGAGGCTCCGAAGTTTCAAAATACAACGTCACCAAAGTATAATCCCAACGCCCGCTGCGCTTATCATTCCGACAGCCCAGGGCATAATACAAACGACTGTTGGTCTCTGAAGAACAAGATTCAGGACCTGATTGACGAAGGAGCAGTGGAATTCACCCAAGATGGTCAGGCCGAGTTCTTCTACTACCCCTGCAAGACTCACCATTTGAAGTAACAAATCCTGAGACTAGAAAACCTTCGTTCATTCGAATGTTCAAGTTGCGGTTTTCTTTTGTTCAAACATTTACTCATGTTAAACATTGTTATTTCATTAATGCATCGCATATGTCTGTTCTGAAACAATATATTCGTATTCACTAAATGCAAATTATTTTCATATTTTTTCTGATGTCAACCCCCAGTTAATAATTTTAAGCCTCTTGAGGGAGGATGACGAAAACGATACCATAATCTACAGTATTCTTTTGAACAGACCCCGTTGATGAGGTACAGGCATTGTTTCAATCCCTAAACACTGGAGTTATAAGGATGATAATCCCTCGTCAACCCCTCTGAGCCAAAGAAGTAGGAGTTTTTTCTTTTCGAAATTTAAAACCCTTAAACCTGGGGCAGGGTAGTCTCTCAGTTGATCCAAGTGCATAACAAATGGCACCAAAGAAGTCCTTACAAAACAAAGAAAGACAGTGATGGTTCAGAACAATCAAAAGGACAGGCAGTCATTACCAAAACAAAAAAAAAACTAAAGCCCAATAAGTCAAAACCTATGAAGGAGACTTACAAAACTGGGGCATCCCGCTGACTGTAATTCCAAAAAAGGGAAACAGTTCAGGCAAAAAAAGAAAGGGATAACAAAAATCAAAAAAGGAAAGAGGTCCTACAAACCCTCAACAAAAACAAAAAATGACTGCCTATTCAGAATAAATCATCAATATCTGAACCATCATTGGAACATCAGAGCAAAGACTCAAACAAGGTCTAACGTATGATCAACTGAGTTTAGGTTTAGAGAACATCACAAAGAGCGGGTGGGTACAAATAAAATTTGAGCCTTTATCCTTTGTTTCTTAAACCGTGAACCAGGCCACGTTATAACCCTTAAAAGTCCTAGCTGAAGCATGGGTTAGTTCGAAAGCATACTGTACGAAAGGTATCCTGACTCCTGAAGGCTTACGGTAAATACGGAGTTGACATCACGTTTTACAAACATTCACTTGTTTTATGAAAAAAAGAATGCATTTTCAAAATCTTCAAGACAGACATAGGCTTTGCATTTTTAACATAACTTTGTTTGCATATGACTTTTTGTTTGAACAGCAGGGAAATTCGCACGAGGAATACCTAGTGAACAAAAGCACTTCCAACCAAGGGGCACGGCATGGTCATGGTCCATCATCTGGGGCAATCCAGTCAAGATTCGGAGAATCTCTCAAAGGAAAAAATAGCCTGGGGCAAATCTCCACCTGAGTCACTTTGGGCACTCCAGCAACGAATCTTGCCTGATCAAACACCTTCTGGTGGCACGACAAAACACATTTGACAGGGGCAACTCCCTACATTCTAAGAGCATGGACATAGTCGAAAAGAATACTACGCACAATCAAAGACCCGCTAGGTTGACATACCTAGGCAAAAATAAGGGCTTCCCGGCGAACCAAAAGGGTTCGGGCAAAATGAAGGGATGAAATGAAAAATCTATACACCCGGCAAGTCGAAAACCTGAAAAGACGGCTTGGGAAAAAATGGGTATCCCGGTGGACTGAAAACTCGAAAGGGCGGTCCAGGCAAAAGTTAGGGATTAAAGCGTATGACTATGTCTCGTCATCTTGTCACTTGCCTATCAGAAGAAGAGTTTGTCCATCAACAGCTATCAGCACCTCACAGGTCTTCCTCTCCCACCTCAGAAACAGGGGCAATAATGGGTTGTCCAAGCAATCCAATTGCTCTGTCCTCCAAGGTACCAAAGCAGGTTCAGTCGAAGAACATAACCAGATTTCTTAATTCCCCAGAGAATGAGACAGTACACTCTCCCTGAGCAATATCGTCAACCTTAAGGAAGTTGAGTATCCTCCAGCAGATCTCAACATTCCCCAGCATCATACAGACATTCTTAACAAGCATCCATGGCAGTCTTGGCCTGAAGATTGTTCCCCGGAGTTATACCAAACATTCAGTGGAGTTACTTCCAATACATCTCAAAACTTCCCCCCAGAGAGTCCAATCTAGCTCCCCCAGGGAAGTTGGAATCCATCTCCCTAAGCAGTAAGCTTATCCCCAGTAGATTCTGGAAGCTTATCCTCGCAGAGCACGAACGCGTCGTCCGGCTTTATTCAAAGAGTTATGCCCTTACCAGGATATAACTGGGTTATCCTCAGCTAAAAGCCACGGAAAGATCGTCCTCGGTAAAGTATTCCTATCCCCAGCAGAGTCTGTTAAAACTTCCAACACAACAAGAGTATCCTCAGCAAGTTGTTATCAACATTTCAACAAAGATACCTCTCTCCCCACAGAGTATTACTTCCCAGCATGGTCGCTAGAGTATTTTTTTCTCCCCGCAGAATCTTCCATTTGCCAAGTTTATCCCTCAACGGAGTCATCTTCTCCTACCGGTATTCTTGCAATCATCATCTCCAGCAGGAGTAAAAGCTTATTCCTCAATATCAGCCCAGGATATGACTTCCCGGCACCCGTCAAAGATTTACTTTCCTAGACGAAAGCATACATAAACATCACATCCATCATTATAGCATGCACAGACGCATCATATCATACAAATCTCATTTATGCTGAGAACATCATTGCTTGATCCATATCATGCATTGCATATGACTGACCTCTACCTTTCAGGAAAGATGCAGTTAAATTCTCAATCATATTTCAAGACCTAGACCGGTTCAGTTAATCGACTCCAAAGATTTCCTATCCAGTCCAAGGCCTTCTCTAGTCCAGCTAAATCGACTCCCAACAGATTTTTCTGATGAAGACTCAGTAGAAGTGATAATCCCTTTCAGGTTATAGTTTCCTGTGGTTCTCTCCCCGACAGTGCGTGAGATGCAATTCCCTTTCAGGTTATAATTTCCTGTGGTTCTCTCCCCGACGGTGCGTGAGATGTAATTCCCTTTCAGGTTATAGTTTCCTGTGGTTCTCTCCCCGACGGTGCGTGAGATGTAATTCCCTTTCAGGTTATAATTTCCTGTGGTTCTCTCCCCGACGGTGCGTGAGATGTAATTCCCTTTCAGGTTATAATTTCCTGTGGTTCTCTCCCCGACGGTGCGTGAGATGTAATTCCCTTTCAGGTTATAGTTTCCTGTGGTTCTCTCCCCGACGGTGCGTGAGATGTAATTCCCTTTCAGGTTATAATTTCCTGTGGTTCTCTCCCCGACGGTGCGTGAGATGTAATTCCCTTTCAGGTTATAGTTTCCTGTGGTTCTCTCTCCGACGGTGCGTGAGATGTAATTCCCTTTCAGGTTATAGTTTCCTGTGGTTCTCTCCCCGACGGTGCGTGAGATGTAATTCCCTTTCAGGTTATAATTTCCTATGGTTCTCTCCCCGACGGTGCGTGAGATGTAATTCCCTTTCAGGTTATAGTTTCCTGTGGTTCTCTCCCCGACGGTGCGTGAGATGTAATTCCCTTTCAGGTTATAGTTTCCTGTGGTTCTCTCCCCGACGGTGCGTGAGATGTAATTCCCTTTTAGATTATAATTTCCTATGGTTCTCTCCCCGACGGTGCGTAAGATGTAATTCCCTTTCAGGTTATAATTTCATGTGGTTCTCTCCTCGACGGTGCGTGATGGCTTTCTGGGTCGTGTACTGAATGTCGTATTCTGTCAAGATCATTTGCCATCTTGCAATTCTCCCAGACAGAGCAGGCTTTTCGAATATGTACTTTATAGGATCCATTTTTGAGATCAACAAGGTAGTGTGAGTCAGCATATACTGTCTCAGCCGGCGAGCAGCCCATACCAAAGCGCAGCAAGTTTTCTCAAGCAGTGAGTATCGGGTCTCACAGTCGGTAAACTTTTTGCTAAGGTAATAAATGGCATGCTCTTTTCGGCCAGACTCGTCATGCTACCCCAGCACACACCCCATTGAGTTGTCAAGCACTGTTAGATATAGTATCAGAGGTCTCCCTTCAACCGGGGGCATAAGGATAGGTGGTTCTTTGAGATACTCCTTGATTCTGTCGAAAGCAGCCTGACATTCATCGTTCCAACGTACTACCTGTTCTTTCTTCAGCAGCTTGAAGATTGGCTCACAGGTAGCAGTCAGATGCGAGATGAACCGAGCAATGTAATTCAGGCGTCCTAAAAAGCCTCTGACTTCTTTTTCTGTCCTGGGAACTGGCATCTCTTGAATAGCTTTAACCTTAGCAGGGTCCACTTGAATACCTTTATCGCTTACCACGAAGCCTAGCAACTTCCCAGATCTTACCCCGAAGGTGCACTTGTTCGGGTTCAATCTCAGCTTGTATAGTTTCAACCGGTCAAACAACTTCTGCAGATGATCTAGGTGCTCTTCCTCAGTCTGGGACCTTGCGATCATGTCGTCAACATACACTTCTATCTCATGATGGATCATGTCATGAAATAAAGCAACCATGGCACGTTGGTAGGTTGCCCCAGCGTTCTTTAGTCCAAAAGGCATGACCTTGTAGCAGAAGGTGCCCCACTGAGTAACAAATGTAGTCTTTTCCATGTCTTCAGGTGCCATCTTAATCTGATTGTAACCTGAGAAGCCATCCATGAAAGAGAATACCTTGTGCTGAGCTGTATTGTCAACAAGGACATCAATGTGAAGTAGAGGGAAGTCATCTTTGGGGCTAGCCCTGTTCAGATCCCTGTAGTCGACACACATTCTGACCTTACCGTCCTTCTTAGGTACCGGCACCACATTAGCAACCCACTGAGGGTAAGAAGTCACTGCAAGAAACCCGGCATCAAACTGCTTCATAACCTCGGCTTTAATCTTTTCAGACATCTCTGGACGCATCCGGCGGACCTTTTGCTTAACTGGAGGGCAGTCTTCCTTAGTTGGCAAGTGATGGACCACAATATCGGTATCCAACCCGGGCATGTCTTCGTAGGACCAGGCAAAGATCTCCATATAATCATGCAGCATCTGAGTCAACCGTTGCTTCACGCTGAGCTCTAGGTTGGCACCAATCTTTACCTCTTTCCTGTCTTCTTCAGTACCCAAGTTTATTGTTTCCACTGGCTCTTCATGGGGTTGAATTGCCCTCTCCTCCTGAAGTAACAGTCTTGCAAGCTCGCCAGGCACTTCGCAATCATCTTCACCTTCGTCTTCGGCTAAGTTGATCGGATTTTCGAAGTCATAACTGGCAGTAGCAGAGTCGTTATCAGTGAGATCCAGAGTGGATTGAAACCTGTATGAGTGAGTGTGTGTGTAAATACAGCTGTTTTGAAATATATGTAAAAGAAGGAAAGACAGAAAAGGAGCATAAAATTTGCAATGCGAGAAAACGCCCAAGATTTTCATTTATGATATATGAAATGACAATTTATATGCCCTCACAAATGAAACCACGGTGCCTCGGGTAAGACACCGGGCCATAGAGTTTATTTATTGTTTATTACAGATACCAAAAATATAGGAATTCATTACTTAGTAACAAGAGAAACAGATAGATTGTCCTTCGCACTCCAATTGCTAGGTCCACTGTCGGTTGCCGGGTAGATCCAGCTATCAAACTCAGCTTCATCCACTTCATCTTCGTCCCCAATAGCATTCACTCCATGAGCCGGCAGGGGAGCTGTCACTACATTAGGCTTCTCAGATGCCTCAAACTGTACTTCCTTGGCGTCAATAAGGTCCTGCAGTTTGCTCCTTAAGGCCCAACAGTCATCAGTGGAATGCCCCAGGCTATCATAATGGTAAGCACAGCAAGCATTCGGGTTGTACTTAGGAGATGTAGTATTTGGAAACTTCGGCGCCTCTCTGACAGTCACTAAGTTGGTTGAGAGCAACTGTGGCAAGATCTGCGATAAAGTCATGCTCAAACGGGTGAACTCTCTCCGGGGTCTTTCAGCCCTTTGAGGATTGGTTGGCCGAGGAGCGGCAGCAGGCTTGGCAATCGTTACCGCACTGACAGATTGGCGGCGCTCAAATCTTTCGGATCTCCGAGAGCCATATACAGCACTAGCCTCCTTCTTGAAGGGTTTCTTCTCGGAACTAGATGATGCACCCTTCGGAATCTTTCCAGACTTCAACCCAGCCTCAATTCTCTCTCCAGTCAGAATCAAATCAGTGAACCCTGCAGACGAATTCCCGATAAGATGGTTGAAAAACGGCCCAGATAGGGTTCCCAAGAACATGTCTACCAACTCCCGATCAGTCAACGGAGGCTGCACCCTGCCAGCCAGGTCTCTCCACTTTTGAGCGTACTCTTTAAAACCTTCACTTGAACCTAACAACATACCCTGGAGTTGGGTACGTGTAGGGGCAAGGTCGGCATTATATTGATACTGCTTATAGAAAGCAGTAGCCAACTCCTCCCAGTTACGAACCTTGGTCCCATCCAGCTGATAGAACCATTCGAGATGAGTCCCTGAAAGACTCTCCTGGAAGAAGTGGATCCACAAATTCTTATCCGCTGAGTACGGTTGGATTTTCCGAACATAGGACCTGAGATGTAGCTTGGGACAAGACGCCCCGTCATACTTAGAGAAAGATGGTGCTTTGAACTTCCGAGGAATAATCACACCAGTTGACAAACCCAGATCTCCGAAATCCAGCCCAGGTACCTGTTGGATCTCCATAGCATTCAGCCTGTCTTCCAGCTGCTTGTAACGGTCTTCAGCCGGAGGATACTGCTCTTCATCAAAATCAGTCTCGTTGTCGGAGACTACCGGACTAGGAACCCTTGCCTCTTGAGGAGTTCCCTTGCCAACAGAAGAACCAGCCTCTTCATGCTGCAGAGTATTGCCAAACCTTTGGCCCGAGTTGAACAGAACTGTTCTTCTCCTCTTCTTCTTCTCCTTCTTCAGGAGCATAGCCTTCAGCTCTTCTTGGCCTTGAGCCAAACCCTTGATTAATTCCTGAAACTGCGCATTCTGCGCCTGAAGAGCCTTGATGGATGTCTCAGTTGATGACGAGTCGGGATTCATGATGCTGAAATAAACAGCGAAGAACGGTAAGCAACCTGAAAAGGAGAAAACCTGCTATGCACATGATGAATGGAATGCGTATGATTTATGTTTTCAAAGACAATCGGGAATCAACTTTGTAAACAAAAAGGAACACACTTCATTAGATTCAACTTTGAAACTGAAATTATTCAACAGGTTGCCCTTAGGCGTTACATGAAAGGAAATACTGAAAAGGAAATAAAACTGTAAAAGAACATCTGGAGCTCTTTATTGATCCCATGGTCTCCTCTTCTCAGTACGGATGTAGGCATTCATAGCTCGCTCATTCTCCAACTGCTTTGTCAGCTTCTGGATCTTTGATTCCTGCTCGTTGAACTTTTCCCGGTAAGAATCCCGCTCTTCTCGCAGTTGCGACCAAGATCTCTTCAATGTCTCATAATCAGTAGGTATCTGAGGAGGAAGGACAGTTGGAGGAACACCATCTTTGTCAGGACACTCAAGAATGACGGGTCTGACAGCTTCATACGGCATACCTAACTTCTGAGCACGGATGCGAACCCATTTGTAGTAGGCTTCCATAGGTAAAGAAGTCTTTGGCCCTAACTCTTGTGGGTCAGCTTTATGAACTTTGTCCCAAGCCTTGATGAACCTGCGACGCAGCTCGTCGCTATCCACCTGAAACTCGAAACTGATGTGAGGCACCAACATCTCATGGGGGCCTGCTCTTCTTGCTCTTCCAAACTGACGGAGTGCTAGACATGGATTGTAAGAGATCCCTCCTTGGGTACCAATCAGAGGAACATTAGGGTATTCCCCGCATCGATCAATAACAGCTATCTCATCCAAACCTCTGCAAGTCCAAACGATGTCTTTATCGGTGAGAGACATTAACATGTGAGCCCAGCCTCTTCCTTCTTGGTTCTTCAGCACGAACTTAGGGAGGTGCGAAATAAACCACCTCACCAACAAGGGGATACAACACCATAGGGTTCCTCGTCTTCGGGTAGTACGGGCATGAAGTTGTTGCAAGATGTCACCCAAGAGAGTGGGCACCGGATTCTGAGACATGAAGATCCTTACGGCAGTGACATTGATGAAGTTGTCAGGATTAGGAAACAGGACTAACCCATAGATTAGGAGAGCCAAGATGTCTTCATATGCCCTAAAGTCCAGGTCATTCCAGAAACTGTTAGCTTTACCAATCAGAAACTTGGCCAAGAAACCCTTAACTCCGCTTCTAGTCACCCAGTTGTCTGTTACCTCTTGAAGGGTCAAAGGAAGAGCTGCAGCAACATCCTCAAGCCTGAGGGTCTTTTCCCAACCGGTAAAGGGAGTCTGATCCAAGATAGGGATACCAAGCAAATCAGAGAACTCTTCCAGGGTAGGGACCAGCTGGAAGTCTTGAAAGGTGAAGCACTGGTACAGAGGGTCATAGAATTGGGTCAGAACACTCATCAACTGTTGATCCCGCTTTGCAGTGACTAAACTGAGAAGAGAACCATGCCTCTGAATGAAGGAAGTGGTATTTGGAATTCTGCTAACCAACTCATCAAGCAACTCAGGTGAACGAACAAAGTTGAACCGGATAGTATTCCTTCGCACAGGCATCATAATGTCCTACAAAACAGAGCAAAGGTGAAACCCTCTTGTCTTTGAAATGGTCAGTCCTTATGCAGGATGCATGCAATGCTCATGATGTTATGATGTTATGATAAAGCACACCACAAATAGATACAAAGGCAAACATGGTAAGGCACACAAGTCACACAAGGCAAGCCCTTAAAGTTTAGGCCAGCATGAGGTCTAGGTACTACCCTCTTTCAGTTCGTTGGTTCATACCTGTCCTATCAAAGTAACCGGGTTCTTAGAGGATCCCAATATCATTGACTACCCTCAATCGGTCATAACTCCAGCATCGCAATCTTTTCTTGCGGCCAGAACCATCACGAGAGTTTAGCCTCAATGGGCGTAGCATACTGCTACAATTCTAAAGGCCAAGTTGTGTCAATTAAGGTTCTAAGGTCTGTTGGTGCTTAATGACTCCTTGGAAGACCCATATTCTCCCCGTTTCAACACGAGGGATATCGGTACAGACCAAGGCGCCACACCAACGTAGCCACTGTTTCACCCGTGTCGGTCTACGCCGGACAGGTCCCTCACAGCTTATGCTACCTAAACAGGGTATCCCCAGATCCGGGTTAGGATCTATGTAACTCCGATGCAACCCACAATAATAAAGCACACAAATCAATACAAGTGAAAACACAGTTATGAACTAGCCCTAAGGTACACCTCACTTTAAGTTTATCCCCAGCAGAGTCGCCAGTTCTGTGATCGGTGGATCTGGAACTGACTGTTTAACGCTGGTTCGCGAAATGTCGCGGAAGCAAGAGTCGCCACCGTCATTTATTTTCTCCAAATGGAAAGGACAAAAGCACAGAAAAATTCCTTATAGAGATTGCTCTCGGTTCGGGAGGTAGATTATAGAAAGGGAAGGTGTTAGCACCCTTTCTATCCATGGTTATCCATGGGCTCTTAGATACTTGCTCATTTGTGTTTTCAAAAGTGGTTTGTTTGCTTTTCAACTGTGGGTTTTAAAAAGTTTCTTTGAAAATTCCAGTTCGACTCTTGTGTCGGTCCTCAAGAGTGTTTGAAAAATTGCTTTCGAAAGCTTTTTGAAAAGGTGTCGGTGTGAAAAGTATTTTTGAATTTGTTTTGAAATTAGAGCAAGTATCTACGAGAACCTACCTACCCTAAGGAATTCGTCTGTGTAAATGTACTTTAAAGTAGTGCCATCCCACTATTGAGAGGTAGGTAGCACCACTATTGGAGTTGTTCGGGTCAATTCGAGGTTCGGGACATGGAGATCACCAGAGCAATGGGAAGACACCTTAGAAGCTACCCTCATGCCAGGTTCCCGGATCATGAGGACTTACTAAGACATCCTCTACTCGACGATCACCTTTCGAGGCAAGACAACAGTGAGGCGTACCCTAGGGGTGGTGTGTGTGATCCGTGTGTCGTTTTCATTTATTTTTGTCTTTTGTCATGTTATTGGTGATCTAGCGTTTGTTTTTAATTTTACTCATACATTCTTTCATGCCATTATTTACAGTTAAAAATTGCGAGAAAAATAAAATTCTAAGCTATTACAAAAGGCGCGGGTCCACATCGCCAAAATTTCTCGAACCCGATTTGACGGAAAAATAAAGAATTAAAAGTACGAGAAGTTAATTACAAGGCTTCGGGAGAGATACATCAAAATTATAAAGAATAAAAATAAATGTGCGAATTAAGAATTAAACGAGGGCGTTGGACCCTTTTTGCAAAATTAAATTAAACGATGAATTAATTAAAATTAAAAGGAAAAGAAATTGTCTTTTTGGTATTTTTTGGTATTTTGTAATTTTAATGAAAAAGAATAAAATAAATAACATGCTAAGCCTAATTCTAATTGTTTTTAGTTTTTTTAAGAAAAAAGATTAAGTTTTAACCTAAAATTAACCCTAATTAATTTACATGCAATTTAATTACAAAAATAAATATTTAATATTTTAATTATTATGGAAGAAAAATAAAAAGGAATAAAAATTATCATAAACCCTAATTCTATATTTTTTAGATTTTTATTAAAGAAAATTAAAATTAAAACCTAATTTAAAACTAGTTAATTAAAGTTATTTATTTACAAAAATACTAAGAATAAAAATATTTATTATCTTTTTATCTTTTTCTGTTTTTTTTTTTGTGTTTTTTTATATATTAAAAATATTAAATTAATTAAGAAAACAATAATTTAAAAGGAAATAGAAAATAAATAAAAAAATAAAGAGAGTAGAAAGAATTGCAAACCTAGGGGGTCTGCCCCTTAATATGGAGGTTAATCTTTAGAAATCTGGCCCATTAACCTGGGCCTGTTTGACTTTCTTCAGGCAGCGTGTGATGCATTGACTGCAGTCTATGATGCACCTCCAGTTATAGCCCTCTGATTGATCTTGAGATAGACGTGGCAAGCTTGATTTGGAGGATGCACGTTGTTCCTTGGTCACGAAATTACATACAAACGCGTTAGTAAAAATAACATGAAAGGGATGGGGGACCTGGGGCTCGAACCCAGGTCCTGAATGTCATCAATTCACTTCCTTGCCAGCTGCGCCACTAAATCACTTTGTTAATCAAATAAACAACAAACATTATAAAATAAAACAAAAGCTAATGCGTATTTCCGCGCGAATTTTTAAATTAACCAATCAGCTTATGCCACCGAGTCATCCTCTTCGTTGTGTTTTTTTTTCTGAAACACAAAGGCAATAAGCGACGGTTTTGCAAGCGTTCTAAAAGGTCCCTTTCCAGAAAATAACGAATAGCTCTAGGACGCTCATAAATTGAGCGCGAGAGTGGATTCTTGATCGTCCAGACACGCTGATTCTAATGGTCCAGGTCTCGAGTCTCAATTTTTCTTTGAGTGTAAAGCCCCAAATTGCAATTCCTGTAACCCTAAAAAACGATAATGGCGAAATCTCCAATAACACATGAAAGCTCAATTAAATGATAGGGTTAGCTTCAGAATGCTTCACTTAGTATGAATCCACAATTAAAATGCCATGAAAATGCATAGATGTTAAAACACGATTATGAAAAAAAGTGGAAAAGTGTGACTTCTGTACAATGATTCAAGGCGTTAGGGACGTGGAAATCTATTCAGGCACGTTGCTGAAGGTCTCAGGAAGGTGATGAGATGAATATCTCAGCTTGAATCGCCCTCTAACCTTGTTTTCAGATTTCAAATTTTTAACCAAAAACTCAAGTTTTGTTCTGAGTCTGTAGTGCAGCTTAGTGGTCAATTGCATTAGGTTTGTGTTCAGGCTTAAGTATAGAGTGAATTAGGTCAAATAAAACAATCCAAATCCTTGGCATTCATGGTTTGAGAGATTTGATTTTCAAAGATCTTTTTTTCAATATTTTCCATGCTATTTTGTACCAATCATGATCAATTCTCTTCAAATCTTTCCATATTTGATTATGCACGAATTATTGAGTATATTTCATGCACAAAAAGATTGAAAAACTTAGGTTAAATATTTTTCATGTATTTAATTGATTTAAATGAATTATTATTAATAAAAATTCAAATAAATAAATAAAAAATGAAGAAATACTTCCCTTTGGGCCAAGTGGTCGTGCACATGCCTTGGATGATGAATTATGGAAGAAAAATAGGCCCATTAGCAATTTTAGGTCATTTGAATCAATGTTGACTTTTCAAAATATCCAAAAATTTCCCAACTTCTACAAGGCATAACTTGCTCAATTTTTAAGCTTTGCTCATGTTCTTGGACATTTTGGAAAGGTCTTTGAGTCCTCTAACCAATGCCTTTGGTCCCATGTCATTTTGATTTACCAATCTCAAGTTATGGCCTTTGACTTAAAGTCCCTTTTTGTTGACTTTTGAAAATGACCTATAATGTTGAAATTGATAACTTTTTATGAGAGCATTTATTGGACTTGAAGTATGAAGATGAGTTTTAGGAAATGTCTTTCTCTTCAAAATGAGCTTTGGATGGAATTTTTCTGATAATCCATGTGAAAGTTATGCCCTGGTCAATTTACAGTTGTCTTTTTCAGCTGTCCAAATAAGGAAACTTTTGCATCTTGATGATTTTTGAGCCAAGCTTTGAGAATCATGATCAAGCATTGACCAAATGATGTTTGTGGTTTCAAAATGAGATGTTGATAAAAAATTTGAACTTTTGACTGTCAAATGACCATTTTGCCCCTACAGTTGACTGTAGTGCAATTAGGGTTTTTGACTGTGCAATTTTGAGCTGTAAGCCTTGAAACTTGGTATGAGGATGCTTGACCATATTTGTAGGCATGTGGGACTTGATTGGGCCCTTGGAAACTTCATTTTCTTGATCAGAACAAAAACCCTAGTTTTGACTGTTTAGGAGGCCCTTGAACTGTGCAACCATTGGGGAATTTTGAAGCTTGACTTGGCAATTTCTTGAAGAATATGGGAGGGCAAATTTTGGGGTACAACAATAGGTCTTCCTTAGGTTAGAGGCATTAGAATAGGAGGCTCTTGGAGGTATTGTTTGATTTTGTCAAAGGCTACCTGGAATTCGTCATTCCACTTTACCACTTGATCTTTCTTCAGAAGCTTAAAGATTGGCTCACAAGTAGCAGTCAGATGTGAAATGAATCGGGAAATGTAATTTAGGCGTCCCAAGAAACCTCTAACTTCCTTCTCCGTACGGGGAGTCGGCATCTCTTGTATGGACTTCACCTTTGCAAGGTCTACCTAAATACCTTTGTCACTGACGATGAATCCCAGAAGCTTACCAGACCTTACCCCGAAGGTGCACTTGTTCGGATTTAACCTCAGCTTGTATGTCTTCAACCTATCAAACAACTTTTGTAGATGATCAAGATGTTCTTCTTTAGTTTGAGACCTGGCTATCATCTCATCAACGTAAACCTCTATCTCTCGGTGAATCATGTCATAGAAAAAAGTTACCATAGCTCGCTGATAAGTTTCCCCAGCATTCTTCAACCCAAATGGCATCACCTTGTAGCAGAAAGTGCCCCACTGTGTAACGAAGGTTGTCTTCTCCATGTCTTCAGGTGCTATCTTGATCTGATTGTAGCCAGAAAAACTGTCCATGAAGGAAAAGACTTTGTGTTGTGCGGTGTTGTTAACCAGAACATCGATATGGGGAAGCAGGAAGTCATCCTTGGGGCTTGCCCTATTCAGGTCTCTGTAATCCACACACATTCATACTTTACCATCTTTCTTAGGTACTGGAACCACATTAGCAACCCACTACGGATATGAGGTGACAGCTAAGAACCCTGTGTTGAACTGCTACATAACCTCGGCTTTAATCTTCTTTGACATCTCGGGGTGCATACGATGGACCTTTTGCTTTACCGGAGGGCAGTCTTCTTTAGTCAGCAGACGATGAACCACTATATATGTGTCTAGTCTCGGCATGTCTTCATATAACTAGGCAAAGATTTCAACATACTCATGCAACATCTGTACCAACCGCTGTTTGACACTAAGCTCCAAATTTGCACCTATCTTAACCTCTTTTCTGTCTTCCTCTGTACCCAAATTCACTGTCTCAACCGACTCTTCATGAGGCTGTATGGCCCTTTCTTCTTGTTGCAATAGTCTAGCAAGTTCTCTGGGTACCTCACAATCTTCCTCACCTTTGTCCTCGGCTCGGTTGATTGGATTTTCGAAGTCATAATGAGCAGTAGCAGAACTGTTACAATGGGATCCTGGGTGGAGATGGATCTGCATTTAGATACGTGAGTGTGTGTAAGAGCATAGCTGTATAGACAGAATAAAAGAAAAGAAAGACAAAGAGCGCAAAATTTGTATGCAAACGTCCAATGCTTTATTAATTTCATATGAAAATGAAACATGATAACCCTCACAAATAGAACTATTGTGCCCCGGGTAAGACACGTGGCTATAGAGTTTATATTGTTTTTTAAATTACATATCCGAAAATATCAAAAAGACAATTACTCCTGAACAAAAGTAATTGGCACAAAGTCCTTGGCAACCCAGTTACTGAGTCCACTGTTGGTAGTCGGGAAGATCCAGCTGTCAATGTCGGAATCACCATCACTGTCTTCAAGTGCATTGACCCCAAGATTGCTGATGCGTAGGGGAGGTCCTCCATCCCGAGCATGACGAACAGCCCTTTGAGTACTTGTAGTAAAGCCCAAACTAGATTTTTCAGACTTGTAATGAATAACCGGGAGCTGACCCCAAATGGTAGACCCACCTTCTTCAACCAATGCTCGCGCATCCTTGAGAGAAGCCATCTTCAAAGGAGGCTTGGTGACTTTCGCAGGACTGTCAATAGTTTTTGTTGTAGCTGAAATCTGAGGTACCTCTTCAAAGTTCTGGCAAGGAGTCTCGATGAACTCGCCATCCATCTCTAGATACCTAAAGGAGTTCAAGTGACTGATCATGTACTCCTCTTCACCGCACACGGTGACAATCTTTCCTCTTACTGGGTACTTCAACATTTGGTGGAGGATGGAAGTAACATCCCCAGCCCCATGTATCCAAAGGCGTCCCAACAAGCAAGAATATTATGGTTTGATATCCATTACATAGAAAGTGGATTCGAAAGTTTGGGAACCAACTTTTATGGGGACATCTACTTCCCCATGCACTATCCTCTTCGACCCATCAAAAGCTCTCACTACTATATTACTAGGCTTCAAGGTCAAGCCTTCATAGTCCAATATGTCTATAGCTTTTTTAGGTAGCACATTCAACGAGGAGCCAGTATCTACCAAAACATGGGCCAGAGTCGTGCCCCTCCATTCAACAGAAACATGAAGAGCGTCATTATGCTTCCTTCCTTTCGGTGTCAGATCCGCGTTAGAGAAACCCAAACCATTATCGCTAGTTAGACTAGCCACACATTCTTCAAACTGATCAGCAGATGTCTCTTGTGGTACGTGAGCCGTCTTCAGAAACTTAACCAAAGCCTTCGCATGGGCCTCAAAGCACAACAACAAAGCCAGCATAGAGATTTTGGATGGGGTTTTCCCCAGCTGCTCGACCACATTGTAGTCGCTCTTCTTTATTACCTTCAAAATTTCTTCCATTTCTTTCTTGGAAGCTTCTGGTATGGTTACTGAATTAGCCCTTGTCAGGACAGGCTCAATTAGTATGTCTTTTCCTCGAGTCTCGGCCGACTCAGTGATGGGAGGGTCAACAGGAGTACTTACTGGAGTTGCAGTAGTAGTCTCGGGTGGAACCACAGCAGGAATGATCACAGGTTCGGTAGCGGTCTTTGGAGGAGAAATATCAGGGGAGAACACTCTTCCACTTCTTGTTATCTTACTGGTTCTGACAATATTGACGATGTCGGAATCGGCATCTTCACCAATCTTGTCTTCAATGGTTAGAATATCTTGCTTGATGTCGTAGTAATAGACGTCGGCCCCATAGTTCCAAGGAACAACTTTATCCGAGGAATATGGGATTGGCCCATGCATGGTTATGATCAACTGAGTCACTTTCGGAATTGATGTAATCCTGACGGGTCTATTGGCGGAGGCCCTGGGAGGATTGGCAGAAATGGTTATGATGGAAATGTATTCACAGGAAATAGTTGGAACGGGATTCTTCTCAAATAAAATCTCTTTTTCATCCATCAGGCGCTGAACACCTGCCTTCAACAAAGGGCAACCAGTCGGCAGAAACGAACAAAAGTGGAAACCTTCACCACAGCCCTGAAATAAACCGGCTTTCAACAAACACTTCTTGATAGTCATGGGTGTGGTTACCAATTCTTCCACAAAGGTCACAAACACATCTTCTTCAACGACATTAACACCCCTACCATGTTTCTGCATAGGAGCAGTGATAACGTAAGGAGTCTCCAGGGGATCAAATTTAATCTCCTTAGCATCAATAAAATCATGTACTATGTTCTTCAAGGTCCAGCAGTCATTGGTGTCATGGCCTAGACTCTCCGAATGGTAAGTACAACGAGCATTCGGTTTATAGTAGGGAGAGGTGGTGTTCGGATTTTTCGGAGCTTCCCTCAGAGTAACCAGATTGGTCTTCAGCAACTGAGGTAAAATCTGAGACATCTTCATGTTAATTCGAGTGAACTGCCTAGTTGGCCCCTCTGCTCTTGGCTGATTATTTCTTTGCTAAGCAGGTGCAGGGTTGGTAATCATAACAGCCCCCACCGCCGGACGGTGCTCGGTTCGATTTTGATTCTTTTAGTTGTATACAACACTGACTTCCTTTTTACCTGCAAACGGCTTCCTTGCAGCACTAGAAGAGGAATCCTTCTGAATTTTTCCACTTCGAATTCCAGCTTCCACTCTTTCTCTCGTTAAAATTAATTCAGTAAAACCCACCGATGAACTTCCAATCAGATGGTTGAAGAACGGCCTAGTCAAAGTTCCCAGAAACATATCCATGAGCTCCCGGTCATCCAAGAGAGGTTGAACTCTTCCATCCAAATCTCTCCACTTCTGAGCATAATCCTTGAAACCCTCGTTCGAACCCATAGACAGATTTTGGAGTTGTGTAAGGGTGGGAGCAAGGTCTGCATTATATTGATATTTCTTATAAAATGCAGCAGCAAGGTCTTCCCAATTACGAATATTGGCTCTTTCCAACTGATAGAACCAATCCAGTTGTGTTCCAGACAGACTGTCTTGGAAGAAGTGAACCCACAGGACTTTGTCAGCAGTGTGAGGCTGTATCTTCCTCACATAAGAACGGAGATGCATTTTAGGACAAGAGACACCATCATACTTAGAAAATACCGGTGACTTGAACTTTGGGGGGATGACAACCCCGGAGACCAAACCCAACTCTTCAAAATCCAGCCCAGCAACCTTCTAGATTTCCATAGCACTCAGACGCTCTTCTAACTGCTTATACTTTTCATCAGCCGGAGGGTACTGCTCCTCATTGTAATCAGTTTCATTATCAGACTCTTTAGGACTAGGGTCCTCTTCTCTGTCTTCAACCTCTTGATTATCTCCCTCTTTAGATGAAGAAGCTAGTTCAATTACTCATCTTGGCGGCCCTCTGAACCTCCTGCTCGTATGTGCCACACCGGTTGTCCTCTTGGTTTTCTTGTTTTTCTTAGTAATCAGAGCCTTCAACTCTTCCTGTCCTTTGGCCAAAGCCACAATCATTTGCTGGAACTGCGTGTTCTGAGTCTGATGATCTTTCACAGTTTGTTCAAGAGCCATTGCTGAAATAAACAGCGGAGGTGATGAGAAACCTATTATGAATCCTGTTATACAATGATATGTATGATATGTATGATATGTATGCAATGTTTAAAAAGACTTTTGGAAATTTAACTTTGAGAGCCAAAATGAAACAAATATTTTATTAGTTAAATTCAAAGTTCAAATTCCTTTTAGGCGTTACAATTAAAACCATATCTAAAAACTAGAAAAAATCAAAATTCCCATGGATGCTTCCTCTTTGTGCCGAGATAGACATTAAGTCTTCTTTCTTCCCGGAGTTGCTTTGTGAGCTCTAAAACCTTCCTCTCCTGGGCATAGAACTGATCCCTGTAAGTATCCCGCTCTTTCTTCAACTGAATCCAAGACCTTTGTAGTTCTTTAAGATCGGTGGGCATATCAGGATAGAGAATCATGTAAGGAATACCCCCTTCAGTAGTGGGTTCCATAATCACTGGTAAAATGGCCATATAGGTCATCATAAGTTTCTGGGCGCGAGCTCGTACCCATTGGAGATAGGATTCCATAGGAATGGAAACCTTTGGCCCCAAAGCCTTGGCGCCAGATCTATTTACCATGCCCCAAGCTCGTATGAACGTTCGGCGATACTCTTGAACATCATCCTCATAGTCGAATACAATGCCCTCGATAAGTAACTCATGGGGCCCATCCCTTCGAGCGTAACCAAATTGTCGTAGAGCTAAACAAGGATTATAGGTTATACCCCCTCTAATGCCAAGTAACGGGACATTAGGGTATTCCCCACAGCGGTCAATAATAACAGTGTTTTCCATAGCTTGGGAACACCAGAGAATATCCATGTGAGCGAGTGACATTATCCTTTGCGAATAACCCAAACCTTTTTCATTCTTCAGTGTGGACTTAGGGAAGTGAGAAATAAACCACCTCGACAGCAATGGTATGCAACACATAAGAACCCCTCTTCTCTTCATGGTACGAGTATGGAGAGCGTGCAACATATCTCCGAGCAAGGTAGGCACGGGGTTGCGAGAGAGGAAAATCTTGATAGCATTCACATCTATGAATGAGTCTGGATTAGGGAATAGTACTAACCCATAGATTAGAAGAGCCAAGACCTCTTCAAAAACCTAAAAATTCATATCATCCCAAAACAGTCGGGCCTTGTCTATCAGGAACTTGGCTAGAAAACCCTTGACCCTGCTTCTTGTTTCCCAATTGGATACCATGTAGGCCCGTTTCAGATGCAAGGCTGAGGCAATAACTTCTGGCTTAGGAACTTCTTCCAGACCTGTGAAAGGAAACTAATCAAGAATGGGTATATCCAATAACTGAGATAATTCTTCCATGGTAGGCACCAACTGATAGTCTGGAAAGGTGAAGCAGTGGTGCTTGGGATCAAAGAACTGAAGGAGTACACTCAATATCTTTTCATCAAAATTTAAAGTAACCAGGTTGAGGAGTTAACCATGTCTCTTAGAGAACGCAGAAGTTTCGGGGACCCTTGATACAAGATCTTTGAGTTGGGAAGGTACTTTCACAATGCTGATTCGGATGATGTTTCTACGAGCGGAATCCATGATCTGCAAAACAGAATAAAGATAAATTCCCTTGGTCCTTGAAATGGTTAGTGCAATAAGAATGGATGTTATGTTATGATGCAGGATGTCATGATAAATCACAGGTATAGCAAACATAGACAAATCACACTAAGTCCTTAGGTTTAAGGTCGGCTTGAGTTTTAAGGTCATACCCTCTTGAAGCTGGATTGGTTCAACCTGTCCTATAAATATGTAACCGGGTTCTAAAGGGATCTCAATATCACTGATCATCCTTTATCGAGCATTGTTTCAGCTCAAGCAATCTTTTCTTGCGACCGAAATATCCCGAAAGTCTGATCTCAATGAGTGTAGCATCGAGTATCAACCGATCCTCAGATCTATACCGAGGCCGGCTATCTCACTACTTTCTAATGGCCAAGTTTGTTTAACTAAGGTTCTAAGGTCCGTTAGTGCTTCACGACACCACGCGACGGCCCCATATTCTCCTCGTTTCCCCACAAAGGATATCGGTACCAACCAAAGTTCCACACCAACACAGCCATCGCTTAAACCATATCGGTCTACGCCATATAGTCTCCACGATCTATTATTGTTTACCTAAAAAGTGTCCCCAGATCCGGGCGTAGGATCTTCAACAATACCCAAACAAGACCCTTTAAAAATAAAGCAAGCAAATCAAACAGGAAAGCAATTTAAAAATGACCTAGATCCTAAGTTAAACCCCAATTTATAATCCCCAGCAGTGTCGCCAGTTCTGTAATACGGTGGCAGAACCGACTGTTAATACTGGTTTGCGTTTTTTGTTCGCAAAATGTCGCGGTAAGCAAGAGTCGCCACCGACTTTTATTTTATCCAATCAAGAAAAGGAAAAACAACAGAAAAAACCTTTTTTGAGATGTTTCTGAGTACGGGGGGTAGATTATAAAAAGGGAAGGTGTTAGCACCCTTTCCATCTGTGGTTTTCCACGGGCTCTTAGGTACTTGCTCATTTTGAAATTGCTTGTGTGTGCTTGTTTTGAAAAATTTTGTTTTACTTCATTTTAACCCTTGTTTCTGTCCTCAAGAGTGTTACGAAGTTGTTTTGAGAACTTTGTTTGAAAAGTGTTTGGTGTGAAAAAGATTTTTTGTCTTGAGCAAGTACTTAACAGTTTTCTACCTACTCGAAAAAAGTCAGTTCGTTTTCCTTTTAGACAATACTATCCTATTATTGAGAAATAGGTAGCATCATCATTGGAGTTTTTAGGGATATTCGAAGGGACATGTACGATCACAAAAGTAATGTTAGGAAGCGTTAGTAATTATCCTAAGGCCTTAAAGATCTTTTTCCGATGCAACATCCGAATGGGTCATTTTAGATCTTTCGGGGATAGAGGACAACCACTAACAAACCCTATACTTCATGACCGTTTACCGAAGGCAACCGGAGTGGAGTAAACCCTAGGAGCGAGCATGTGCATGTGTTTGATTTCAGTTATTTAATCTTTGCACAAGTAAGGTGATCTACTGTTTTAATTTTCAATTAGTCTTTCCAAACAATCCTATTAACATACATCTAAGCACTTTATAGTTTTCGAAAATTAAAGTGCGGGAAAGTTTTAAAGATCCTAGCTATTACAGGGCTTTCGCAGATACATAATCATCTTGACTATAAATAAAATTGCGGAAGTTTAAAACCCTAATTAAATCTATTACAACCTTGAAACAGATACAATAATAGAAAGAAGAATTAAAATGCGCGCGACGAATTAAATGCGAGAATTAAAGAACCCTAAAAATTTGATTGAAAAATATATTTAGGTTATTATTATTTTTTGAGAAAAAATTAATTAGGTTATGTACAAATAAAAACCCTAAATTCTAATTAATTTAAATTATAAAAATGGAATTAAATTTTCCCTAATTTTAATTAAACTAATTAATTAATTAAAGAAACAAAATATTTTTTTAAAAAATATTTTTTTGATGTTTTTGTGACTTTTGATTAAATGATAATAAAAATAATTTTTGGTGTTATTTTAAAAAAAATGATTAGAAAATAATTAAAAGAAATTAAAATAGAAAAGATAGAAACTGGGCATGTTTAAGCAATTAGGGGGGTGTCATGTGGAATTTTTCTTTAGGCCCAAAGAGCTGAGCCCAGTCCCACATGAGATCCAGCGTTGTGCCAGCCTAGGGGTGCACCATAGTCCTTCACTGATGGGCGTTGGATTTGGCTAGCAATGAATCCAGTGGTAGGATGATGACAGCGCATGGTAGGCGCTTTGGATGATAATGCATAGAATCTGTAGAAACAAAGTGAGAAAATAAAACTTGTTGGGACCTGGGATTGAACCCAGGTCCTCCCACTCATTACCAACGCGCCTTACCATCTGAGCCATGTGTCTTGTTTGTTAGTATAATGATAACAATTAATATTATATAAAAACAAGTGGATTAATGAATTAAAACAAAAATGTGCGCCAGCATTCAAATGGACCAGTGATGATTGAACACGTCATCTTCTTCTTCCTTATCCATCGTCTTAGGTCCTAGACTTTTACCTACGAACAGTCTGCCATGGCTGTAGCCCTGCATCTTTCAAAAATCACAAGCAAGCATGATAAATTACTAGTGAATACATAGATCAACTCGTTTTGATCTCACGAGCATTGTGGTGCTCTTTTTTAGGCCCAATTTAACCTGTAGAATATAGCCCTAAAACTCAAGAACAAACCCTAATAATGGCAATTACATATAGAAGCGTCAAAATGCAAAATTGTTTGAACCAAAACGTTCCAAATGGTGATACAAACACAATGATATGCTTAAACGTAATTAATCATGCGTAAATAGCAAAATCATATTCAATATTGTATGAGCAAACCGTGGGTCTGTAGCTTGCAATTTTTACCGTCTGGAAGCTTGCAAATGATCGAAACACATTCTGGAGATGTCCAGAAATCTATTGGTGGCCTTATAATGCTTTGAATTGGCCTCTAAGATTGAAATTGATCCACCACTTTTTGAAAAATTTTCTCAGTTTTGCTTTTGCTCTCACCACCTATAATCCTCGTTTTTCTGGCTTGGTTGTGTCTTATATATGTACTGGAATTGATTAGGTCAACAAAACTGCATTGTATCTTGGTGAATTAAAGAGATTTGATTTGATTTTGTTTTTGTATGATATCTTTCCAAAACAACCAAAATCATGCTATTTTTTATTCAATCAACCCTTGCACGACTTAGATATGATATGCTAGCTTGATTGGATTTGATTCCACCTAAAATATGATCACAAAACAAATATTTGATATTTTTTGCTATTTATTTGATTTAATTTGACTTTTAAATGATAAAAATCAAAATAAGATAAATAAATGAAGCAAATAATGTGTGAGTGTTGATTTGGTTCGTGGACCATGTTACAAGCAAGATTAAATCATGAAAAACTAGGCCCATTTGACAAAAAAAATGTGTTTTTTAGCATATTTGACTTTTGGCAATTTTGCAAAAATGGCCAACTTTTCCAAGGCATATCTCCTCTAAGTTTAACCCCAGAGAGGTGTTCTTGGACTTTTTAGAAAGCTTAGGATGTCCCCTAAACAACCCTTTTGGTTTCATGTCCATTGGGTCTTCCATGTTTATGTAAGAAGCTTTGACCCAAAAAGTGTTTTTGTTGACTTTTCAAAAAGACCTATAATGTAGAAATTCATATCTTTTAATGAGTGCATATTTTGAACTTGTGGGATGAAGATGAATTGTAGGGAATTTCATCCTCTTCAAAATGAGCATTTAATGGAAAATTTCTGATAAAGTATGAGGAAGTTATGCTTGGTCAAAGTTTGGTTAACTTTTCCTATGATACCCTAATTTAGCAACTTTTGGGTTTTGATAAATTTGGGGCATTCATTGGGGAATCATGATAAACCCTTGATCAATTGATGAATATTACTTAAAAATGTTGATGTTGACCAAAAATCTTGAAGTTTGATTGTATGTGGGCCACAGTTGACTTTTGACCTAGTACAGTTGATTTTCAGGCATCTGAGCAATTGACTGAGCAAACTTCTTGTGCAAGGCATGAAACTTGGCATGGATGATCTTGAGAACATATTGGGACCATGGAAAGAATTTGGGACCTTTGGAGCTCCCACACCCTGATGAAGATGGAAACCCTAATTTGAGGTACATTGCCTTAGGAGGGAATTTGTCTGATCAACTCTTTGGCATCCTTGAGAGTTGAGGACCTTAACGGGCATGTGTTGAGTAAAATGAGAGGGAAAATTTTGGGGTACAACACATAAGATAGAACATTTTGTCCGACTTTTGTGTACAACATCTAGAAATGCAGACTCCAGACTGATCCTCTGAGAAAACCCTTTCTCCCCCTTTTTTGCCAAAATTTGATAAAGGAAGCCTTCACAAAACCTGACCCAGGCCCGAACAAAACCCGTAACTTTTATGCATACACCAAAAACTCCACAGTAAAAGAGGATAAGAGAAACCTCTATAAATAGCTGAGAAGTTACTCAAGAATCAATGATCTTGAATGACACAAAGATCTTAGTAAAGGGAAACGTTAAGTTAGGAGAAAAATACTGCTAAAATCAATATGTACCATCTAAAACTGCTTTGAATGTCTTTATTAGCTATGTATTGTTTCTGCTGAAAAGAAACAATCCCATTACATGCACATGTGCATTCAAACACACTTTATACATTCTATTCAAACACGTGTTTGGTCACACTATCTTCATAACTTCTTTGTTGATCACACCGGAAACATGTCCTGAATAATGTCCTGACATCCAATCATACATTGTCTTCTTTCTCTTGAATGCACAAACCAGTGACCAATAGTACTTCACCCATCAGTTAAAGAAATGATTCACAAAAAGCACATACATTTGGAAGCATACACACAGTGCCATTAACTGGATTCTAAGTGTCCTCCTTTCACTTAAACTTACAGAAACATACCAACAACATCGGAATATCACATATGTGACATCTCTCAATAATAAAGACTCTCAAATAGTCCTTCTAAAAACAGCAAATAAATAAATTTTCCCACACTTAACTATTGACCAGTGCTCCTGCTAAGCTCATTCACACATTGTGAATACAAACATGAACTAGATACTCTAGCTCATTTATTAAGGATATATCTGATAAATGTCCTCTTAAATCCATACAGTATCATGACCTTCAGGTTGTTATGCATACAAGGTTTGACATCACTCACATGTTGAAACAAATAGTTTCCTTTCTTCATAGGAAACTACTGCTCCACACATTCTCAGTTTGCATAAAAGCTTCACTGAGATCCCAATTGTAGAAGAAGAATATATCTCCTTAACAATATCATGATCGGATCATAAAATCAGACAACATTCTTCTTCCCTTTCATTCACTAGTAATTGTTGATACTAGTGAAGACTTCACCATAGTTGTCATGCATTCTTCAATCCTTCTACTGTAGACAGGATCAGAATCTGCACATTCTAATCCTCGTAGTCATAACTACCACTTCCTGACAATAAAGTTGATCCTCAATCCTCCATAATCATAATCCCAGACCTCCTTCAGGGATGACATAATGATGTTATGACATCATTTAGGACATCAGATTTTCTTCACATAACCCAATTAGTTGGTTCTTGATTTATCATTCAAAGAGTTCATTATATTTGATAGTCCTTTAAAATAAGAATATCTCAAAAGTATACATCTCCTGCAGCTTATTTAAGTGATCATAGAAACCTGAAAACCAAATGAGAGAAATAAACTCCCATAAACTTGCATCCATATAACAGATAAGTATCCAACTCCCGACAAGGTATTTACCATTAGTAATATGCACATCTTCACATGATCAGGAATATACCCAGCTCTCGACAAGGTATTTTTCATTAGAAAAAACTTCCTCACATACAAACTGTAGATGGTGCTTTCCTTTGATGAATGTTAGGACATCTAATTTGACATCCTTCCTAACACAAGAGGATTCTTCTCAATATTCCAGACTTGATCAGAGACTGGACTTCATACTCCATCATGGTTATTTATTCCAACTTAGGAATCCGATGGTGAACAATAATATTCACCCCATGATATTTAAACCAAGCTTCCTTCTAAAGCTACACCCATCTAAGATGTTATTCCGACATCTTTTCCAACATCAATCTCAGGCACATGGACTTCACCTTTAACTATGGTTCTAGAGACAACATCATAGTAATCCATACAACATTCTTGAAGGAACCATACTAGAATAAACCATCAGTAGTTGATCAGCCTTCAAGACTATTTCAAAATACATGCAGAACATGCACATAACACACCTCAAGGAACTTCTTCTTATAAGCATAATGTCCAGACCACCTGTTTGACTTTGAGGTGATAGATGACAGAGCATAAAAATCATGGTATTTGCTGATCATCATACCATGAACAGACTTCCCATAAGAGTTTGTTTTTCCCATTCTTCATCCTTAACCAATTGGACAATTAATCATCTAGCTGAGTGAATGTAAGTTAATCTTCCAGAATATTAACTTACCTCAGGTTGATGCATCTCATTGCACATAACCCCTAGAGTGTCTCTTCCACTTTAGTAGAATAAGAGTTCAATATTATCATAGACTTGATAAGGGATATAAAGTTTGAGTAAACAACCTCCATCTAGTTTGAGAGAAACACCAGTCAAACTAAGTTGAGAAAAATAAATTCTCAACACAAAGATGTCAAGACATTAAGTCTGGCATATCTTCAAGATCCCTTTATCTCCAGACCAGTGACTTTCTTCAACAACTTCCAAGAACCTTCAACAATCACACCCCCCCCCCTCAAAAGCAGCACAACGTGTGGTTAATGCATACTACTATTACTCTCCTCGAGCAAAATATGTTTTATGGCAAAAAACAAGATTCCATAAATCTGGCTCCTTTGATCAGAAGGATCCTCCGGATATCAGAGAGAATGTCCTTGACATTTAACCTTTATGTACAAGGAACCTGGCTGAGATAATACAACTCTATTGGACACTAGAGCCCAACCTTTGCACTTCTACTATCTTTAATAAAAAATAAACTAAACCAAGAAGTAACAACTCAGTTGATCAACATTCAACTAGTCCATCAATTTAAGATAGGTTTTTCTGGATTAACACATATTAGATACACAACCTGGATGCCTCCTCTTCCAGATCAGGAGTAGGTTCTAAACACATATGATCAACACATATTTGTTTAGCACCTAAAGCATATGTCATTCAGCAGAAAGCTGCACACCTGCTAACATGATGTCCCAACATCTGGTAGGACATCACTTACCTTCTTCTAGAACTCAACTGAGCTTAGTTCTGAAGCCATTACTGCTTCCAAAAAATCAAAACCTCCCTTGATCACCGTCAAGGTCTAAAAATAATCCAAGATCCAGATATACTAACACCATTAAGACTCAGAGACACTTTCCTAATTAGGTCAAGAATTAGGAAGACTCTTTTTGAAGCCAAAATAAATGGTTCTATCCTTTCTTCAATAAATTATCAAATAAGTGATAGGTTTCATGAAAAATACATCAACCACACACTAAAGTTCCATTATGAGTGAACTTGAGAAATAAAACCCAAGTATAGTAGGCAGCTTTACAAAGATGATTAATACAACCTTGCACATATCCCATGATCATAGGATAAAACTGCTGAGGAGACCAAACCCTAATGCCATGTCAACCAGGGTTACATCAGATACCAAGCAACGGAACAAACAACAAACCACCTCAACATCCTTCAGGCACAACAAACCTTACATACAGACACCACACTCCTGGTGTAACAGGTCAACATAGGTTTGAAAATAAATCAAACCCCATACATCAGCTCACCACCAAAGCTACAGTCCTGATAACAACAAAAAGGTCCAATGCACACCCTGTCATGAAAAGTCCATCCTCCACTTCAAGGGACCGTTCAAACAACAATATGAACTATTCAAGTTTAAACAACTTTTCAGTAGAAACCTTCTACCTTGCTCATAAACTAGAAGGTATCCTTCTAGGATATCATCCAGAAACAGACAGGGTGTCTGCTCTGAGACCAAAAATTCTGGTATGACAAAACTCAGATGTCCTATGACATATTGGGACATCTGATCTGACTTAAACATTACGAGAAGGTATAAACATTAGAAAAAATAGTACTGAAAATCATAAACAACACATAACAATTGTTAACCCAGCTCGGAACAACCTTCCTACGCAAGGGGCATACCAAGCCATGAATAAGTCCACAAAAATAGTATCAATTTATAGACTCTTATTAAACAACCAGTTTACGGCCTAATCACTTAATCACTATCCTTTCTAGACTTCTATCTAAGACTCATCTAGATATGAGGCCCTCCTCAATCCCTCATCAATCAAAGACAACGATTGAAACAAAACACAGGAAGACACATTTCTATGACATCAAAACAGAAGACACACTTCCATGACATTACCTAGCCAAGACTCTTGACTAAGAACACAACTTATGGTTGCTTACAAGCTTCCTTCAAGAACAATACTAAACTCATTACTTCACAACTTCGGAGTGAGAAAAATACCAACTCTCCTAGAGAGCGTCACAAAGACAAATCCCTAAACTTCTACATCTTGGAGCCATTCCTTTCCTAGGTTACAAAGACTTATATTTATAACCTATACCCAACTAGATTTGGGCCTTTAATGACAGCTCATCAACTGTTACAAATCAGTAGTAACTTCTGTAACGCCCCAAGTTTTATCGGGTATATTTTAATAACTAATTTATATAATGATTGTATGCTTGTGTGTGTTGATGATGTTTTGCGGTATTGAGATGCCTTGATGAGAAGTTTTCACCTTATAAATATAAGAAATTAAGGTATATGGGGAGTATGACTAAAAGTGTAGAAACATAGGCGTGGAGAGAGTTTATTATTACTATGATTGAAATTAGAATAGTATTTATAATATTTATAATTAAAAAATTATTTAAATGAATGAGTGCATAGTTGGAATTAAATATTAGGGTCTGGAGATTATTATTGGGAAAAACAAGGAAGTGAGAATAGAGAACGAGAAAAAAAATTATCGTAGAACGAGAGAAGAGAAGAAAAAGGGAAAATTTAGGGAAAGAGAGATTCCACCATTGTTGAAGGATCAAAGCTTAAAATTAAGGTAAGGGGGTGAATGGGTTCTCTAAATGGTGATTATAACATGAGAGGGTAGTGAGGTTTCCTTTCCCTCTTTAGTTTTTGTGTATAGTTGACGTATGCTTCTCCTTTTGTTTGATTAATAATGTTTCTATGTGATTTTTAGTGGAATTGTGAACTGAGAGATGTCAATATTGTAATTATTGTTGGTAATTATTATTGTTGTGATGTTGTTCCATGAAAATCCCAATCTAAAAATTATAGGTTTAGGAAGATGATGAACAATGAGGATTTAGATATGGAAATTTTTTATAGGATGATAGATCAATGAAGCTAGATGAAGTCTATAAGTTATTATGTGCAAAAACATTGTTTTAGAACCAAAATTGGAGGTTGAAAGTGCTCAAACCGAGTGAAAATCAAACTGGTGCGAGTGCAGAATCGCAATAGGAAAATGCAAATTTGGTGTGCATCACCGGGCAATGGAGGTAGTGTCTCCGGGCGATGTAGTGTCTCTAATCTGTCGTTGGGTGAGACTAGAAGTGAAGGATGGGAGGAAAAAGAGATACTAATGTGATGCATCGCTCCAAGCATCGTTGTGCAACGCAAGACCGAAGGTGCATCGCCAGGAGATGGAGGTAGTGTTGTCAAGTGATGGAAGCTAGAAATGAGAGGTTGCACTGCCTCTGCCATATTTTTGGACGAGCGTCAGGCGATGGACAGTAGTAGAATTATTAAAAAATGTCATAACTTGACTTTTAGGACTTCGTTTGATGCGTCGTTCGAAGTGTTGGACAGATAACGAAATGAAATACATTTAGGTGGAATAAAATGAGTGAAAGGATGCCTAATTCCAGTACTCAAGCTAAATTAGGTTTAGAACCTTAAGAGGTAGTTTTAATGATGTATGTTTCTATGATGAATTGTTGGGATTTTAATGATAAGCGTTGCCATTATGAATTGTTGATACTATGATGTTCGTTGAATGATGATAATAATGTTGGTGGCCTGAATGGAAAATGTAGTAGTCTTATGCCTTGTGATTTCATAGTTTTGTTGTTGCATGTTGATGATGCATGCATTTATTGGTGAGGGCTTATGCCCTGTTGTTGGCCTGTAATGGCATTATGTTGATGGCTTATGCCTTGTTGTATCCCTATTTGGCACATTGGAGAGGGCTTATGCCCTGTTGGTACCACATGAATTTAGTATTTTTCGGTTGCATTGCATTGCATTGTCTCAATTTTATGTGGATATATATGCATGAAGAATGTGTTGTGAAGTATGATGTAAAATGTATGCTTTTATGAATTGTGTGAATTAATACTCCTTAGCATGTGATATTCACTATGTACTATTGAATGTAATTCTCACCCATTTTCTACTATTATGTTTGTGCTCCTTGGGGAGTCCAGATAACCAGGTACCTGAGTAGTGCTTGGAGTGAGTGTTGCTTGATCGATTCTTAGGAGTCGCTCTGATACATAACACATGATTTGAGGAATTTGATACGTTTTTGAATATTTTTTAATTGTTATGTATCTTAATTCATGATTATGTTGAGCCACGTTTTTTTGTGGAGTTTATTATTGTTGAGGCCTTAGTGTCGTAGAAGAGATTTAAATTGAATTATTCTGATGCTTAGTTGATTATTATGAATAGTGAAGTAATAAAGAGATTTGAGACTTTATGATTATTGAAACATGTGACATCCCATTGTGGACTCTGATATAATTGTGTATGTTGTTATAATAATTCTTATGAGAAGATCGGGTATGTGGTTTTCTGTTTCCAAAGAGAACGTAGAATCTAGATTCGTGTATAACGGTCAGGTTATAATGTCCTTGGGAGGGAGTAATTAGGTACTTATGTTATTTGCATCTCTAGGATTAGAGGGTGGTGTTATGGCTAATGATGTGCCAGTTTTGTGTGGGTCCTGATGCCTTCCCGAGGATGAGTGTGACTTGTCATTAGAGCAAGATGTCGGATCCACGTGAGGTGGTCTTTGAGAGTGAATGATTTGGAGTGGAACTGAGTGCTTTGGAATTATGTTGGTGAGTCGATGCATACTCTTTTTTCTGAAGGATGTTGCGAATTCAAGGTTCTGATTTGTTGGATGATTGAGGCGTCTCTGAGAGAATACAAACAAGTTTTATTGGTGGTTGCTTCTTAGGGAATAGAGAAAAATGTGATGTCTAGTGTCATATCAGTGGTGTGTGTGTTCTTGATGATTCAAAGATATATGCTAGGCAAGTAGGATAACTTTTAGGAGATTAGGATATTTGGAGAATAACTTTTAAAAAAATTTCTGGGCATTGCGAATTTTTGGATCTTTGGTTGTGGTGTTTATTGTGGACATTCTTATTTATTCCAAGTTAGAAGAAGAGTAGGTGGAACAATTGTGAATTGTATTGCAAGTGTTAAAATAGAAGAAGCTTTATGAAAAGTTGTCAAAGTGCGAGTTCTGGTTAGAGGAAGTTAGTTTTCTTGGTCATGTTATTTTAGGTGGTTGCATTAGATCCATCCAAGATTGACGCAGTGTTGTAGTGGGAAACTCCAAAGTCAGTTACACAAATCATATGCTTTTTGGGCTTGGCTGGTTATTATAGGAGATTCATTCATGGCTTTTCTAAGTTAGTACTTCTGTTGACTCAACTGACTTATAAAGGCAAGGCGTTTGTGTGGGACATTCAGTGTGAGGAAAGTTTTATCGAGCTAAAGAAGAAACTGAAGACAGATCCAATTTTGACATTACCTAATTCTGAAGAATCATTTGTTGTGTATTGTGATGCTTCTAAATTGGGTTTGCGTGGTGTGCTTATGCAAACTGATAAAGTGGTACCTTATTCTTTGAGGCAATTGAGGATTCATGAAAGGAATTATACCATTCATGATAGAATGGGCTACAGTGGTATTTGTACTAAATATTTAGAGGCATTATATTTACGGCTCCATATTTGAAGTATTTAGTGATCACAAGAGTTTGAAGTACTTGTTCGATCAAAAGGAATTGAGTATGAGACAACAAATATGGCTAGAAATGTTGAAGGACTATGATTTTTCCTTAAATTACCATCCGGGAAAAGCTAGTGTTGTGGCAGATGCTTTAAGTCAGAAGTCGTTACATATGTCTGCCATGATAGTTAGAGAACTAAAGTTGATAGAACAATTTAGAGACTTGAGTTTAGTCTGTGAAGTGACTCCGCATAGTGTTATGTTGGGAATGCTAAAGATCAATAAAGATTTCCTGAATAATATTAAAGAAGCCTAGAAGTGAGATGTCAAACTAGTGGATTTGATGGTCGGGGGTAATCATACCAAAGAAAATGATTTCAAAATGGACGTGCAAGACATGTTAAGATTCTGAGATAGAATTTGTATTCCTAATGACTCCAAGATGAGGAATATGATTCTAGAAGAAACCTATAGAAGTAGTTTGATTATTCACCCAAGTGCGACCAAGATGTATCAAGACTTGAAAAAGTTGTTTTGGTGGCCCAGATTGAAACGAGATGTGGCACGGTTCGTAAATGTATGTTTAACCTGTCACAAGTCGAAGGTCAAACATTAAAAACCTGCAGGGCTATTGGAACCGTTAGATGTTCCAGAATGGAAAAGGGATAGTATTTCCATGGACTTTGTAACGGGGTTGCCAAACACTCCAAGAGGACTGATACAATTTGGGTGATTGTAGATAGACTAACGAAGTCAGCTCATGGTGTTCCATCTAGAATTGTGTTTGATATGGATCCAAGGTTCACTTAGGGATTTTAGAAAAGTTTTTCGGATGCGTTGGGTTCTAAGATGAGATTGAGTTCAGCATACCACCCACAGATAGATGGATAAACGGAGAGAACTATTCAGTCGTTAGAAGATTTACTGAGAGCTTGTATACTTGAGCAAGGAGGAATGTGGGATAGTCATCTTCCACTAATAGAATTTACTTATAACAATAGCTCCCATTCTAGCATTGGAATGGCACCGTTTGAAGCATTTTATGGTCGGAGGTGTAGGACTCTATTATGTTCGTATGAATCCGGAGAAAGTATAATGCTTGGACCGGAAATTATCCAATAAACTACAGAGAAAGTGAAGTTATTCGAAAAAAGATGAAGACTTCGTAGAGTAGTCAGAAGAGTTACCATGACAAGCAAAGGAAGGAAATTGAATTTCAGGAGGGAGATCATGTATTTTTGAGAGTCACCCCGGTGACCGGCGTTGGACGCGCATTGAAATCAAAGAAATTTACTCCTCAGTTTATTGGTCCGTATCAGATTTTGGACAAGGTGGGAACAGTTGATTATAAGGTGACCTTGCCACCTAACGTTTCGAACTTTCATGATGTGTTACATGTGTCACAATTTAGAAAGTATATTTCGGATCCATCCCATGTGATACCGATGGATGATGTACAAGTGCGAGATAACCTTATGGTCGAGACTTTATCCGTGAGAATCCAAGACAGTGAAGTGAAAACGTTGAGGGGCAAAGAAAATACCCTCGTGAAAGTAGTTTGGGGTGGAGCAGCTGAAGAAAGTATTACGTGGGAGTTAGAGAGAAAAATGTGGGAGTCTTACCCTGAATTGTTCGCATGAGGTAAATTTCCGAGGACGAAAATATTCTAAATGGGGGAGAGTTGTAACGCCCCAAATTTTGTCAGGTATATTTTAATAAATCAGTTATATAATAAGTATATGCTTGTGTGTGTTAATTAAGTTTTGTGGTATTGAGATGCTTTGATGAAAAGTTTTCACCATAAAAATATAAGAAATTAAGGTATATGGGGGTGTATGACTAAAAGTGTAGAGACATAGAGGTGGAGAGATATTATTATTATGATTGAAATTAGAATATTATTTATAATATTTATAATTAAATAATTATTTAAGTGAGTGCGGGCATAGTTGTAATTAAATATTAGGGATCTAGAGGTTACTATTGGGAAAAACAAGGAAGTGAGAATAGAGAACGAGAAACAGAACGAGAGAAGAGAAGAAAAAGGGAAAAGTTAGGGCAAGAGAGATTCCACCATTGTTGAAGGATTAAAGCTTCAAACTAAGGCAAGAAGGTGAATGCGTTCTCTAAATGATGATTATAATATGAGAGGGTAGTTAGGGTTCCTTTCTTTCTTTAGATTTTGTGTATAGTTCATGTATGATTCTCCTTTTGTTTGATTAATGTTGTTTCTATGTGATTTTATATGGAATTGTGAACTGAGATATGTCAATGTTGTAATTGTTACTGGTAATTATTGTTGTTGTGATGTTGTTCCATGAAAATCCCAATCTAGAAATTATAGGTTTAGGAAGATAATGAACAATGAGAATTTAGATGTGGAAAATTGTTATAGGATAATAGATCAATGAAGCTAGATGAATTTTATAGGTTATTATATGCAAAAACATTATTTTAGACCCAAAATTGGAGGTTGAAAGTGCTCAAAATGAGTGAATATCAAAATGGTGCGAGTGCAGAATCATAATAGGGAATTGCAAATATGGTGTGTATGATACGGTGGCAGAACCGACTGTTAATATTGGTTTTGCATTTGTGTTTGCAAATGTTGCGGTAAGCAAGAGTCGCCACCAACTTTTCTTTTATCCAAATTAAGGAAAGGGTGAAAAGAACAGAAAAAGACCTTTTTCGAGATTTTCTGAGTAGGGGGTAGGTTATGGAAAGGGAAGGTGTTAGCACCCTTTCCATCTGTGGTTTTCCACGGGCTCTTAGGTACTTGCTCATTTTTGAAAATTGCTTTCGTGTTTGTGTGTTTTGAAAAGTTTGCTTGCTTTATGATAACTCTTGTATCAGTCCTCAAGAGTGTGATAAAGCGTTTTTTAAAGTAGTTTTGAAAGTGTGGTGTAAAAATGAATTAAATTTGAGCAAGTACTTAATAACTATCTACCCACTCGAAAAAAGGCGTTCTTTTCCTCCTTTCCATTAGACAGTGCTATCCTACTATTAGGGAGTAGGTAGCCCTATCGTTGGATGTTGAGGGACTATCGTAAGGGATGTTTATGGTCATTGAAGGCAACATGTAAAGATACCTTAGCTTTTGGAAGGGACTGTCATCATATATTTGTAGGCAACATCGAGGGACAAGATCATTTATCATAGGCAACTCGAGGGACATTTAGGGACTATGATCTTTATGATGACTTAAAACTGAGGGTCTTCGCTAAGATATCCATACGTTCGAGGGATATGACCATTTCCAAAGTCAACCAAAGTGGGAGATACCCTAGGGGTGCAAGTGTGTCATAGTGTGATTTTTTTAGATATATTATCTTGATGTTAGTGATCTAAGACTGATTATTTAGTTCTTTCCATACACACCTAATTTACTAGCAGTTTATATACAGGCATATAATATAGTGCGAAAAGTAAAACCTACGGCTATTACAAGGCTTCGGGGTAATTACAATTATATCTGACTGAAAATGTAAAATGCGGAAAATAAAACCCTAATTAAGCTATTACAAACCGGGCACAGTTACAATAATAAAAAAATGAAAGTAAATAAATGCGCACATGAATTGAAAATATGTCTAAAATCCTAAGTGAAAGGAATTTTTGTGTTTGTTTTTGTTATGAAAAGAAATTGAATTAAAAATCCTAAGTCTATTCAATTTTAGTTTTTTTAAGAAAATATTAAAATAATTAATTAATTAGTTGACAAAATTAATTTAATATAAAAGGCTAAGCCTAATGTTTTTTGTGGTTTTTTAATGTTAATTAAAGCTTAGAAGAAGTAAAGATAAACAATCAAAATAAAGGATGAAACCGAAAGACAAAAAACAGTAAATGGAAAAAAGTGAATTCTTAGAAGTAAGGTCTGGATCAAAGAGGCTTGGGTTGCCTTTCGATCCAATGAAGGATCTTGATTGAAGGTGCCTGAGAGACTACACGTCTGGGGGCATTCGATCTAGATATGTCATCCTTCGATCTGGGATATTGGATCTACAAGGAAATTTGTTAGAAATTAAAAATGCAAGGCCTGGGATTCGAACCCTGGTCCCTTCAATTGGACAAATTCCCTTTCACCACCTGAGCTGCTCGCTCATTCGAAATACCTGAAACTTGTTTTTGGTCCTGCAAATTAGTTAGTTCAGAACTAAATAAAACAGAAAATATCCCATTCGAAATCAATCCCTGAACCCGGATCTGGGTTTGTTTCGGTTTGCCACAGCCGGTATCATGGGTTTCAAAGGTAACCAGCTTCGAAAAACTCTATCCAAGGTGTTCAAATGTATGGACACTGCAACTTGCATACATTTGGTTAAATCGCTCACAAATAACAACAAAAACTATAAACATGCAATCATGAGTCTAATTTAATATTAAGTGGGATTGAACATTTTTACCACTGGAGACGCCTGGATCTGCATCCTGGGTGTGAGATGGCTGGGGCACGAACGAGTGTACGCCTGTGTGAACTCGAAGAACACGATCGGAGTGTTAACCTGGCCGAAAGGTGCATGCAATGGAGTTTTGACAACTTTGGAATTTGATGCTATTTTCTGGACCTTCGTGGGGCAGGCTGCGTTTTTTTTTTGCGAGGAAATATATGTGTGTGTCTCTGTGTCTTTTTTCTCTGAGATCATGAGGTTTATATAGAAAAGGGATTTTAGGTCAACATTTGTATATCAAATCTTGGTCCATTATGATGAAGAGATTTGATTTAATTTCTTCATAAAAACTTGTTATATTTGATTCAATCAAGTGTCAATCTATTTTCATGCGTTACTGCCATCCTGTTATGAGTTGTTTGGGCCTCTAATATGATGAAAATCGAAAGCTGACCTGCCCCTGCAGATCCATTTCCCTTCGAGTTTTCTCTCTTTGAAGGCTTTAAGCTCCAATTCAAATTACTCAGAGCTTTCTTCATCAGATCATTGTTTCCTTCGAAAGCTCTAATCTCTAATTTGAATTGCACCAACTTTGATGTCATGGCTCCTTCGATTGAGCCACCCTCTGCTTAGATTTCTTGATTTGAAGAGAATCCCCCTGGTCGAATCAGCTCTTGTAGAGTTGTGAACAAACAAGGCAAGAATTTGGCCTTTAACTCAGGAATTGAATCCATGATCAACATTGAATTATTGCCATATTTGCAAGGAAAACATGTCATTTTGAAATTTGGGTGAACCTGGACAGGTTAGGATAGGTGTTTTGTTTGAATTTGGCTTAAGGATTTCATCATGGTTCCTTCGATTAAGTCTTAAGTTTTTCTTTCTTCGATGTCTTTGAACTTGGTCCAATCGAAGCGTTATCTTATTGCCTAATCAAAGTGTTGTTCTACACTCCTTGATGGTTGTAAGTGCTGATTCAAATTGCCCAGAACTTCCCTCATCAGAACATTTGTTTTCTTTCGAAGGCTCTGAATTCAAATTGCACCAACTTTGTTATCACGGCTCCTTCGATTAAATCTTAAGCCTTTATCCCTTCGATGGCTCTGCATCTTGATTCAGATTGCACATATTCTCAGCATCAGAGCTTCTACCACAGTCTGCAGAAAGGCTCAGAGTTATCCTCTCCAATCTGCACGAATTCGAATGCCCATCATTAGAGCTTCTGGAACCCTCTCAGTTCTTGCCCTTTTTGATCTCATTTTCTCTAACTTGGACAATCAGAATATTGCCCTGTTGATATGCCAATCGAAACATCACTTGGTTAACATGCCTGTCGAAAGGCACTTTGTATGCTCTAACAAAAAACAACCTCATTTAAGATGCTCGTCGAAGCTTCATTGTTGAAAATTTCCATCAAAAGGCCCTATACCAATCGAAGGATCTTTTGCGGATGCTAATCGAAGGACCTTTTGCAGATGCCAATCGAAGGACCTTTTGCAGATGCCAATCGAAGGACCTTTTGCAGATGTCAGTCGAAGGATACTTAACCATCATTTGAAAATTTTCCTTTTCTTTAGGCAATGGTATGTAACCACCTATGCAAGAAGAAATCTTGGAAAAATGTGAGAGGGTAAATTTTGGGGTACAACAGTGTGCATCACCGAGCGATGGAGGTAGTGTCTCCGGGCGATGTAGCATTGCTGAGCCATTGTCGGGCGAGATTAGAAGCAAATGATGGGAGAAAAAAGGTATGCTACTGTGATGCATCGCTCCAAGCGTCAATGGGCGATGCAAGAGCGAAGGTGCGTCTCCAGGCGATCGAGGTAGTGTCACCGGGCGATGGAATCCAGAAAGGTGGGGTTGCACTGTCGCTCTCACATTGTCGGTCGAGCGTCAAGCGATGGACAACAGTAGAATTCTTAAAAAATACCATAACTTGAGTTTTAGGATTCTGTTTGATGCATCGTTCAAAGCATTGAACAGATAACAAAACGAACTACATTTAGGTGGAATAAAATGAGTGAAAGGATGCATAATTCTAATACTCAGTCTAAATTAGGTTTAGAACCTTAAGAGGTAGTTTTAATGAAGTATGTTTCTATGATGAATTGTTGGGATTTTAATGATAAGTGTTTCTGTTATGAAATGTTGATACTATGATGTATGTTGTATGATGATAATAATGTCGGTGGCCTGAATGGAAAAAGTAGTGGGCTGGTGCCTTGTGATTGCATAGTTGTGGTGTTGCATGTTGATGATGCATGTATTCATTGGTGAGGGCTTGTGCCATGTTGTTGGCTTGTAATGGGTTTTGTGGAGGGCTTATGCCCTGTTGTAGCCCTATTTGGCATATTGGAGAGGGCTTATGCCCTGTTGGTACCACGTGCATTTAGTTGTTGTCAGTTGCATTACATTTCATTATCTCCATTTGATTTGGAGCTATATGCATGAAGAATGTGTTGTGAAGCATGATGTAAAATGTGTTCTTTTATGAATTTTGTGAATTATTATTCCTTAGCATGTGATATTCATTGTGTATTTATTTAATGTAATTCTCAACCCTTTTCTATTGTTGAGTCTATGCTCCTCGAGGAGTATAGATAACCAGGTACCTGAGTAGAGCTTGGACTGAGTGTTGCTTGATCGAGTCTTAAGAGTCGCTCTGATACGTAACACGAGATTTGGAGAATTTTCTATGTTTTTGCTTTGTTTTTAATTGTTACGTATCTTAATTCATGATTATGTTGAACTATGCTTTTTTTTGGAGTTTATTATTGTTGAGGCCTTAGTTCCATGAAAGAGATTTAAATTGAATTATTTCGCTGCTTAGTTTATTATTATGAATAATGAAGTAATAAGGAGATTTGAGACTTTATGATTGTTGAAATTTGTGAAATCCCATTGTGAACTCTGATATAATTGTGTATTTTCTTATAATAATTCTTATAGGAAGATGGGGTGTTGCAACTTCTACTACAAACAATGTCTTCAATCATCGGTGTCCTAAAACATCTCCGTATTTAGAAACTGCATAATCTTCAATTTTTTGACTAGATTCTTCTTGACCTTTAAATTAGAGCCACATAGGATTGTATAATATTCCCAGAATATTCTGCATCTTTTAAATCATAATAGAATCCACTAACCCAGCTTAGCTCAGGTGTGATTTCGTATGACTTGCATAAGACATCTTATCTGACATGTTGCTCCAGATGTTGAAACATTTAAACTCAACATTTCCCAACATAAAATAGGACTTCTTGCTCAACCTGTTCTTCATGGCAAGATAGCACATCATATTTAACATATTGTTTCTATATTTGTTTTACAAAAATTAATGTCAATCCTTAAACTAAGGAACTTACAATGATGACTCGAAAGGTGCACTATGTAAACTCTGTCAAACCACCACCGTTACCGAATATCAATTTGCATTTGAGTCACTCTCTAATCACATCATAGGTTTGTCTCCTGATTTCTACTTAAGTTGTTTTATATCTGGCCTTAAACCCCCAATTCGCTGCGAAGTTCAAGCTTTTCAACCATTATCCCTTTCTGATGCCATTAGTTTAGCTTGTCTGCAAGAAGCCAAGATTAACGACCACCCTCGGCCAAACTACCATCATCACACCAAACCTTCTCCACCAGTCACCACAAATACACCTCTCACTCAACTTAGCACCACCCAACGCCATAACACCGGAATCGCTCTAACTACATATCTTGTTGCACCTTTAACAAAAATTCCAACCCTTATTAAATGCTTATCTCCGACAGAATTACAAGCACGTCGTGAAAAGGGCTTATGTTATAATTGTCATGAACTTTATCATACTGGCTATCATTGTCAACGCCAGTTCCACATCCTTATAGATGAACCCAAACCAATGGACCAAACTTCCTACTCCGCTACCCAACTCTTGCTTGAAGCAGCGTCTCACCAAACACTTGGATCTGAAACCACTGAAGACCCAACTCAAATTAGTTACCATGCCTTAGTGGGCCATTTTGTTCCTCAAATGATGTGTGTAATGGGTCAAATAGGAAAACAACATGTCTCAGTACTAATTGGTGGAGGTAGTACTAATAATTTCATCCAGGATAGGCTTGTGAAACAATTGGGCTTGAAGCTATAGCACACAGATTCCTTCAATGTCCTTGTAGGAAATGGAGAGGAACTTCCATGTGCTTATTTATGTCGCCAAGTACCTATTTTATTGGGCTCCAATGAATTCTATGTTGATTTTTTTTTGTCTTACTCATTAGTGGAGCTGAATTGGTATTGGGGTCCAATGGATTAAAACGCTTGGCACGATCCTAATAGATTACAACACACTCACCATGAAGTTCATCATGAACAACCAAACCACCCTTCTTAAAGGCATTCCCAAACCTCACCCAAAAGAAGCCTCACTCCACCAATCAAAATAAATGATTTCTACCAAAGTCATTGACACTTGCCTACAACTACACCTCATCTTCCCAACTCCTTCACCTCACACTTCCACTCCAATTCTGAATCTATTACTAATCTCCTTGAACAATTCAACCCACTATTCTAAAACCTAACCCACCTTTTGTCGTACCCCAAATTTTCCTTACCTCTACGATCATATTTTTATAGAATAAAGATAGAAGAGAAATGTTTTAATCAGGGATGGTTCTGCAATATCTGATGATCCGTTCTTAAATCCAAGACAATCAGGGGGTGTACTTTAATTCAGGAAAGTGGGACTTTCTAAATCAGAAAGACCCATGTATCCGTAGGCCCATTTACGAAGCATGTTGGCCAACGGCCCATGCGATTCAAAAATGGAAAAATATTTCAAATCATTATTGAATTATTTAATTAATAAGGCCCATTTCAAAAAAAAATTGTTAGTAAGAAAGAGGATGTGAAATTGCAAGTACGAGCCCATCTTGTTTGGTCCATTTCCGTTTTGGTCGTTAATTGGAAAAGGGGGGTATGATTATACATTTACAAGCCCATTAAGGTTCTTCAGCGGCCCATTTACTATTTTAATTTTAGGAAAATATTGTCATTATAATTATTTTGTTGTTAAATGATTTAACATCTTGTTAAGTTATTTTTAATAAAGAGTTGTTTTAGAAAAAGTTATTGGATTAGATTAGTAAAGCCAATTGGTCTCGGTTATACAAAAAAGAAACGCTTGCTGTAATAAAAACAAAAGGGTATTGTTTTGGACAAAGAAAAATTGTTGGAAGGCCCAAATTTGTAAAAACTAAGTTGGGTTGAATGATAGTAATGCACTGGCCCAATGCACTAACACTTACTGTTCCAATTAGCCAAGATTTACGCACGTTTCTTGCATAAACAAATACTGTTGAAATCAAATACCAATTTACAGCATAATCAAATCGCAGAAGATACAATTACAATGCAGAATCCAAATCAAATCTAATTAGAAATCAATTACAAATGAATTCTAAATCAATTAACAATATATCAATTACAAATCGGAATAATACAGATTGAGATCCCTAATTCTTTATAATTCCTAAATCTAAGGCAAGAACAATTCGTAACGACCCTAATTCTTAACCCTATATATACTAAATAAAAATTAACAGAAGGGGGGATCGACAATACAAAGACAGAGGCGGGGAAAAAAGGACTTGAAGAAGAAGAATTAAAGAACACGACGAAGCCCTAAGAACGAACTGAGTTGGTTGAAGATCTGTAAGAAGGATGATTAGGGTTTCAATATCTGAAACCATAATCGCCATTGCTAACCACCATTGTCATCGTCGCCATCGCCTTTTTCATCCTTAAGCTCCACTGCAATCTGCAAAAACGAAGAAGAAGGAGGAGATTAAACCTTGAACGTTCAAAATTAGAGAAAGATCATCGTGGAAGGGGTAAGATTATTAGCTTTTCTGTTTGTTTCTAGTGTTTGGGTTGATTTACGGTAGGGGGTAGGGTTGTTTGTCAAATGCTTCCGCGATGGTGGGTGTTTCATTCTAGGGTTTGAAAGAGAGAGGAAGGGGTTCTGTGTCGCGCGAGAGAGAAAGACAAAGCTTTGTTGTAACAAGAAAATGAAAATGAATTGAAAAATGAAAAAAAAAACATGTTATATCCCACTTCGATCCAATACATGCGCATACACCGTAACTAACATGTTCCTCTCAAATCTGTCCGTTCGATCTTCATTGGACGGTCGTAGGCCAAGTCCCACGATAGCCTCCATACACCCTCGCGTATTCAATTAGTTCGGCCTCTCTCCAATTTGCAGTTGGGCCTAGCCCAGTATTTTTAACACCCCCTTTGCTATATTTACTAAATTCAGAATAACAATACACCCCCTCAACCATTGGGCCTAGCCCAACCTAATTTTCAACACCCCCATGTTTTACTGCTAGAATTAAAACTACACCCCCCTCAAACTAATTATTTTCTATTTATATTTTATAATTATGTTATATTTTTATATCATTTATTTCTTTTTATAATAATTATTATAATATTTTTTATATCATTATTATTTATTATCATATTATTATTATTATTATCATCTAAATTATTTTATTTAAAAACTCATGAACATATTTTCTATATTATTGCATTAAAATATTTTTATATCATGCATTAATTAAGAATTTTTGCAATTAACATTATAAAAAAAAATCCAACAAATCTCAAACTATTTTTCGCAATCAACTAATCTAAACAACATTCTTTCGCAAAAGGGTTTCAAACGAATTTTGACTAATTGCGCATTTTGTCCATATCTCCGCAATCTCTACTCCCGGTCAAAATGCGAGGCGATTCAAAATACATTTACAACCCCTAAAAAACACAAACCCCATACGAACTATGAATTGGGACTCTGATTCCTCATAAGAGGATACATAGGCATATGACTAAAATTGTGGCGAGTTCCCCTATTAAAATTTAAAACCATGTTTAACCTGAAACCTAAACCTAAAACCTATTATCCTTAATAATATGGTAGATGAAAGGTGTCTAACACCTTCCTTTCGTCTAATGAGGTCCGAAACATAAAATCTTTGTCTTGCAATTTAGGTTTTCCTATTAGATTTCCTTCCTTAGGATAAAAACTAGTAGTGAGGACTCTGATTAAAAAACCAGTCGCAATACCTTCCTCCTCCAAGAATCACTGATCATCAAATTCCCCTTCAAACCAAGTCCAATCCAGTGAATGTCAGACCATATCTCTACTCGCATTTTCAGAAACGTGAAATTGAAACTCAGATTCGTGACATGCTAACTCAGGTCATTATTCTCCCCAACTCTAGTTCTTTTTCATCTCCTATTCTACTAGTGCAAAATAAGGATGGCACTTGGCGATTTTGCATCGATTATCGTGCTCTCAACACTGTTACCATAAAGGATCATTTCCCAATTCCTTCCATTAATGAACCATTCGATGAACTATATGGTACTCGTTGCTTATCCAAACTAGACTTACGCTCAGGTTATCATCAGATTCTTATGTACCTAGGTGACATTTCTAAAATTGTTTTTCGCACTCGTCAAGGTCATTACGAGTTCTTAGTCATGCCTTTTGGTCTTTGTAATTCCCCTTCTACCTTCCAAGATACCATGAACATACTATTTGAACCTTACTTGAGACAATTTGTGATAGTATTTTTTATGATATTCTAGTCTTTAGTAAGTCTCTAAAAGAACACTTAAATCATCTTAAACTTATATTTCGACTATTGCTTGATAACCAATTTTTCTTGAAGAAATATAAGTGCTCTTTTGCTCAATCTTCAATATCATATCTTGGTCACATTGTGTCTCCTAAGGGTACTGGTACAGACCCTGAGAAGATCGAGGCTATGATGAGTTTTCCTACTCCAAAGAACTTGAAACAATTGAGAGGTTTTTAGGGCCTCAGAGGTTTTTATCGCAAATTTTTGAAAAATTATGCTTACATTGTGTCTCCTGTTACTGATCTCTTGAAGAAAGACTCTTTTATTTGGAATGAAGATGCTACCCTGGAATTTTCTACATTAAAGAAATCCATGACCGAAAGTCTGGTGTTGTCTTTGCCTAACTTTACCAATGAATTTTTTATTGAAACTAATGCTTCTAGACTAGGTATAAGTGATGCCTTATGCCAACAAGGTCATCCAATTTGTTATTATAGTAAGAAGTTTTGTCCCTGTTTTCTCGATGTCTCTACTTATGCGCATGAATTATGCGCTATTACCTCGGCTGCAAAGAAATGGCGTACATACCTTTTGGGCAAAAAGTTTGAGATCCACATCGATCAACACAGTCTCCGTGAATTAATGACACTGATTCTTCAAACTCCAGAGCAACAATTTTATCTAGCGAAACTTCTTGGTTACTGATATGAAATTATTTACAAACTAGGAGCTCAAAACAAGGTTGCAAATGCCTTATCACGCATCCCTGAATCTGGTCCTGCTTGTTTGGGATTTACAATTTCACACCTTTATTTTTGAACAAGCTACGTACCCATTGTCTTCAAGATCATCCTTATCAAGATCAGCCTTATTAGGGTTTGATCTTCAGTTACCATCTACTAAGATATTCAATCAGAAATTATGGTTTTGGCCCCTTTCAAGGTGTGAGTTTCACTTTTATCAAGACTTGATTTCTATGATCAGTTGATAGCCCAAAGTATCAAGTATGACCATTGGATTCATCACAAGATTACTCAAAGCATTACATTGAATGATTGTTGAAATTTGGACCTATTTGACTGAAAAGTAAACTTTTTGTAGGGTTTGTTCCTCACATCTAACGATAGGGCTTACTACTAACTAATAGTAGGGTAGCACTACCTAAAGGATAAGGAAAAGAACAAAGACTTTTTTAGTAGGTAGATCGCTCGTAATCGCTTGCTCACAAACTAAAACAATTTTCACACCTCACACTTTCAAAAACAACACTTTCTATCAATAAATATTTTCAAAACAAACATTTTATATACATTCTCAATGATACGAGAATTATTACAAAATTTCCATACTTAGGCATTTTCAAAATATTTGCAAACATATACAAACACAAAGCATTTCAAAAGTGAGCTAGTGATTCAGAGCCCGTAGATAACTACGGATGAAAAAGGTGCTAACACATTCCCTTTTCATAACCTACTCCCCTTACTCAGAAAATTCTCAAAAGGTCTTTCCTGTTATTTTCACCATTTCCTCTATTGGATAAAAGAAAAGTCGGTGGCGACTCTTATTATCCGCAACATTTGCGATAAAACGCAAAACCCAATCAGTTCTCCCACTGTATTACATAGGTATAGTATGATTACAAAAACGTTAGGAAGATTGAAAGATAATGTCTATTGGGAGGGAATGTGAAATGATGTCACTGAATTTGTCAAAACTTGTCTCACATGCCAACAAACCAAAATTCCCCCTCATTCACCATATGGCTTATTACAACCCCTCCCTATTCCCTTGAATGTTTGGGAGGACATATCCTTAGACTTTATAGTAGGGATTCCTTCATTCCAAACATATACAGTGGTGCTTGTAGTTGTTGATATATTATCAAATGCAACACATTTTGGCATGTTACCTACCCATTTCACGGTTGTCAAAGTAGCAGAGTTATTTACCAAATTAGTCTCAAGTGTGCATGGCATGCCAAAGAGTATGATTAGTGATAGGGACCCTGTATTTCTTAGCAAATTTTGGCAAGAGGTATTTCACTTAAGTGGAACCGTGCTTCAAATGTCTTCAGCTTATCATCCCCAAAGTGACGGACAAACCGATATTTCCAATAAAGCTTTACAACAATACCTTCATTGTTTTGTCCATGAACAACGTAAGACTTGAGGTAAATTCCTTCATTGGGCCGAGTGGCACTATAATACCTCTATTCATGAAAGCACTGGCATAACCCATTATCAAGCAGTTTTTCGTAAACCACCTCCCAAATTGAACCAATACATTCTTGGTGCAAGTCAAATTGAGGCTGCCGATGCTGACTTAGTAACACGAGATCAGAGATGTGGGGGAAGTTGTTATTGAATTAGAATTGCCACCTAGTAGTGAGATTCACTCAGTGGTTCATGTTTCTCAACTGAAACCATATTGTGGTGTTGTTGATTCCTCACTAGAATTACCTCCAAATGACTTTGAAAATCTCCCCATTGTTGAACCTATTGCTATTCTGGACAGGGGATTAAAGGCAGGCAAAGACATGGTGTTAGTTAAATGGAGTGGTCTATTTCCAGAAGATGCGATGTGGGAGCCAACTGCTGCTATCATCCTGAAGTATCCTGAGTTGTGTTAAATTGTAATCCAATGTGTCGAAACTATGTGTCGAAAAGATTTGATTTGTTTTAGATTTAAATAGATTTGATTTAAGTCTAGAATAAATTAGATTTGATTTAGTAACAAAAAGATATTTTGGGCTTTGGGCTTAGGGTGTAAGATCAGTTATAAATAGAGGGAGTAACCCTTATTTTTTGTAAGCAAGTCATTCACAGTATTTTGCAGTTGCAAAGTGAATAAGAAAGTTTTCACAGTTTGTGAGCAGAGAGAAACTCTGCATAAATTATTTGTCTTGTCTTCTTTTCTTTGTTTGTCTCATAATTAATTTGTCATTGTGGTAGAAATTCATTATAGACTTTGGTGGATTTCCAACATCTGGTATCAAGAGCTTTGTTTCGATTCAAGGGAAGTGTCAATCAAGAACGATTGAAGAATTTACGATGACAAGTTATGGGAATGCAAATTATCCAACAACCCTACGAATTCTGAAAGTTGACAACTATGAGAATTGGTGCAAACAGATGAAAGTCTTATTCAGGTGTCAAGGTCTTTGGGACCTTATAAAAGATGGAGTCGAAGCGCTTGGAGAAAATGCTTCATAAGAAGAAAAGAAGAAATACATAGAATCTGAGAAGCTGATTTATAAAGCATTATATATAATTCATCAATGTGTCAGCCCAGACAATTTCGAAAAGGTTAGTGATTCAGAATCTGCAAAAGAAGCTTGGGAAATCCTTGATAAGTCTTTTGGAGGTGCTGAGAAAGTGAAAGAAGTGAGGTTACAAACTCACAAAAGGACCTATGAACTGCTTCAGATGGAAGACAGTGAAAGCATATCTGATTTCTTCACTAGATTTACAAAACTAGTAAATAAAATCAAGATATGTGGATAAGCGTTAACAACAAGAGCTGTTGTGTCGAAGATCTTGAGATCTTTAGCTCCTAAGTTCGACCACATAGTGGTGGAGATAGAAGAGGGGAAAGACTTGTCGAAATTGACAAAGGAAGAGCTTCAAGGGACGCTTGAATCTCATGAACAAAGAATGAACGAAAGAGCTACAAGAAAATCGAAGAGTGATGTGGCCTTGCAGGCACATTCAGCAAAAGAGACCAAAGGCAAAGGAAAGTGTTTCGACAGAGGTAGAGGTGGCTACAACAAATCGAATGGTAGAGGAAACCAGATTGAAGGAAATGTGTCGAATATAAGAAGACCATACCAAGGCAACCAAAGAGGTGGTGTTGCAAACAGAGGAAGAGGTGGTGGTCGAAAACCTGATAAGAGTCACATTCAATGTTACAATTGTCAGAAGTATGGACATTATGCGAGTGATTGTCCAGAAAAACAAAAGAATCAAGAAAGTGATGCAAAGCTTGCAAAACATGAAGAAGAAGAAGAGATGATGCTGATGGTCACAACAAAAGATGAAGATATATTCAAGGACCAATGGTACTTGGATTCAGGATGTTCATCACATATGCCTGGAAGGAAAGACTGGTTCGTCAATATAAAACCCTCAATGAAAAATATGGTAAAATTTTCAAATGACAATACCCTAGCAGCTGAAGGTATTGGTGATGTTATGATCGTGAGGAAAGATGGAAAGAGGTCAGTAATTTCCAATGTATTGTACATACCAGGCATGAAGAGAAATTTGCTCAGTATAGGGCAGTTGGTCGAAAATAATTATAAAGTGTCAATCGAGGATAAGATGATGAGAGTCGTTGATGCAAATGGGAGATTAATCTTGAAGGCTCCTATGTCTCAGAATCGAACCTTCAAGATTGAACTAAATGTGATGGAGCACAAGTTCCTTTCGACTGCAGTTAGCAGAGATGAATGGATATGGAATTATAGACTAGGTCATCTCAACTTCAGAGACATCAGAGATTTGAAGAGAAGAAATATGGTTTCAGGATTGAAAGAAATTGACATTCCAAACGAGGTATGTGAGGAATGTGTGCAGGCGAATCAACACAAGAATAGCTTCAGCAAGGATGCATGAAGCAGATCGAAGGCTAGTCTTGAAGTCATATACTCTGATGTATGTGGACGAATCCAGGTGGATTCGATGGGAGGTACCAAATACTTTGTTACATTCATAGATGATTTCAAGCGAAAGCTATGGACTTACCTGATCAAGAATATAAGTGAAGTGATTAAAGTATTGACCAAGTTTAAGTCTATGGTCGAAAGACAAAGTGGTCGAAAGCTAAAAGTTTTGAGAACTGATGGTGGTGGAGAATATGTGTCGAAAGACTTCGACAGATTATGTGAAAAGGAAGGGATTGTGCATGAGGTGGTGCCACCCTATACTCCACAACAAAATGGAATTGTAGAAAGGAAAAATCGAACCATCATGAATATGGTGAGAAGTATGTTGAAAGGCAAGAATTTACCTAAAGAGTTTTGGGGTGAAGCTGTTTCGACTGCAACATACATTTTGAACAGATGTCCTACAAAGAAGCTAGAAGGAATTACTCCATAAGAATGTTGGTCTGGTGTGAAGCCTAGCTTAATTCATCTGAAGGTATTTGGATCTATTGCACATAGACATGTGCCAGATCAGTTGAGAAGAAAATTTGATGATAAGTCAAGTCAAATGATTCTAGTTGGATATCATTCGACAGGAGGCTACAAGTTGTTCGATCCAGTGAAAAAACAGATTGTGATCAACAGGGACGTGATCATAGATGAGTTTAAAGAATGGGATTGGACTGATAATGTCAAGAAAGATTTAGTGGGAATCCTTTTGAAGAGCCAGAAACTCAAGTCGAAAGAGAAGTTCGACAAGAGGAACCAGCAAATATACCAAGTACAAGCAGCCTCAAAGAACAAGACGCATGCCTGCAAGATTGCAAGATTGTGTGATTACATCAGATGATGTGATAGATGATGAAGGTGAGGCTGTACATTATGCTTTCTATGCAGATGTCGAACCCGTTAATGCAGCTGAAGCATTGAAGGATTCGAAGTGGATGAAAGCAATGAACGAAGAAGTAAAGTCTATCGAAGACAACAACACTTGGTCACTTGTTGAATTGCCTCAAGACAAGAAGGCAATTGATGTCAAGTGGATATACAAAGTGAAAACAAATTCGAAAGGTGAAGTAACTCGACACAAAGCAAGACTTGTGGCGAAAGGATTTATACAGAAAGAAGGAATAGACTTCGATGAAGTTTTTGCACCTGTTGCTAGGATCGAAACAATCAGGTTGGTTGTTGGTTGTTGGTCTAGCAGAAATAAACAGTTGGCACATATGTCAGATGGACGTGAAGTGTGCATTCCTAAATGGACCCTTAGATGAAGAAGTCTATGTTAAACAACCAATTGGGTTTGTGAAACATGACGAAGAAAGAAAGGTGTACAGGCTACATAAAGCCCTGTATGGATTGAAACAAGCTCCAAGGGCTTGGAATAAGAAGATTGATAATTTTCTAAGGGAGAAGACATTTGTGAAGTGCACAACTGAATATGGAGTATATGTAAGAAGAAGCAAGAGTAAATTGCTTATACTATGTCTCTATGTAGATGATTTGTTGATAACAGGTAGATGTAAAAGTGAGATTGAACACTTCAAAGGTGATCTCAGCAAAGAATTCGAAATGTCTGATTTGGGTGAGATTTCATATTTCCTTGGTATCGAATTCTACAAGAGCAGTAGAGGTTTGATGATGCATCAAAGAAGATATGCAGGAGAAATTCTCAAGAGGTTTGAGATGGAGGAATGCAACTCAACTTCGACACCTGCAGAACCAAGACTGCAACTGTCAAAAGATGCAGATGAAGATGATGTTGATCCAACCCAATACAGAAAACTTATTGGATCATTGAGATAGCTTTGTCATACAAGGCCTGACTTAGCATATAGCGTAGGTATGGTAAGTATATTCAAGCAGAAGTCAAAGGTATCACATCTAGTAGCGATGAAGAGGATACTAAGGTATCTCAAAGGAACTTTCGAATATGGCATTTTGTTTCCTGCAGTTGAGAAAGGAAAAGAATGCAAGTTAGTGGGATACACTGATTCAAGTTGGTGTAGTGATGTTGAAGATCGAAAGTCAACAGCAGGATATGTGTTTATGCTAGGTGGTGCACCAGTTGCTTGGAATTCAAGAAAGGAACCAGTAGTGGCATTATCATCATGTGAAGCAGAATACATAGCTGCTTCTCTTTGTGCATGTCAAGCAACTTGGATGGTGAACTTGGTCGAAGAGATAACAGGGAAAAATCATGGAGCAATTACCATGAAGATAGACAGCATGTCAGCTATTAATCTGGCGAAGAACCCAATAGCACATGGTCGAAGTAAGCACATCAAAATGAGGTTCCATTATCTTCGAGAGCAGGTAGCAGATGGGAGGATGAATTTGGAACACTGCAGAACTGAGAATCAGATTGCAGACATCATGACGAAGGGAGTGCAAGTCGAAGTATTCAGAAAGCTAAGAGCCATGATGAACATAGATAGTTTAGACATAATGAATTAGGTGGTGTGTTAAATTGTAATCCAATGTGTCAAAACTATGTGTCGAAAAGATTTTATTTGTTTTATATTTAAATAGATTTGATTTAAGTCTAGAATAAATTAGATTTGATTTAGTAACAAAAAGATATATTGGGCTTTGGGCTTAGGGTGTAAGCTCAGTTATAAATAGAGGGAGTAACCCCTATTTTTTGTAAGCAATTAAAGTAAGTCATTCACAGTATTTTACAGTTGCAAAGTGAATAATAAAGTTTTCACAGTTTGTGAGCAGAGAGAAACTCTGCAGAAATTATTTGTCTTGTCTTCTTTTCTTTGTTTGTCTCATAATTAAATTGTCATTGTGGTAGAAATTTATCATAGACTTTGGTGGATTTCCAACAAGTTGAACCCTGGGGACAAGGTTAGTCTTGATGGGGACAAGGGTGTTACGAAAACTGCTAATGTCGAAGTGGGTCATAATTATGATGACACTATTCCACAAGGAAGGCCCAAGAGGAACAAATTTAGGCCCAAATATTTAAAGGACTATGATACCTCATATATGATACGCAAATGAAGTATGTAACAACTTGCATATGTACTAAAACATTATATAACAATTCCTTTACATTTATCCTATTATTGACAACTATCATTCTTATCCTTTATTAGTTTCAAGGAATATGCTCTGTACATTTGGTTATTTAAGAACAAATCTTTTTTAATAAATGCAAGCAATAATTATGAAGTAAAAATGTTAGTATAGCTGTTAGAGTATTGTTAGTATAACATATATGAGTTTTCTTTTCTTCCTTCTGTTTATACCACTTAGTGACAGTAGGTCTTGCAAAAGAATAGTTTGAGACGGTGAATCAATTGGTATTAACAGGCGATTTGGTCGAGTTCAAGATCAAGGGGAGGATATTTCAAGGATCAAAAACAAACTTAAAATTTGTAGGTTTGGATTTCTTTAATTCTCTTGTAAAACGATATACTTGCATAGTAAGAAATTTATCTCAATTCCGAACAGAATTGGAGACAAATGTAGCCATAGCGAGGAAGAATGGTAAAATGCCTAAACATATCCTTGTGTCCTCTCTCTCTCTCTCTCTCATTTACTTTTGTTGGAAATCCACCAAAGTCTATGATGAATTTCTATCATAATGACGATTTAATTATGAGACAAAACAAATAAAAGAAGACAAGACAAATAATTTCTGCAGAGTTTCTCTCTGCTCACCAACTGTGAAAACTTTGTTATTCACTTGCAACTACAAATTCTGTGAATACAACTTGCTTGACTTGCTTACAAAAATAGGGGTTACTCCCTCTATTTATAACTGAGCTTACACCCTAAGCCCCAAGCCCAAAATATCTATTTGTTACTAAATCAAATCTAATTTATTCTAGACTTAAATCAAATCTATTTAAATCTAAAACAAATCAAATCTTTTTGACACATAGTTTCGATACATTGGATTACAATTTAACACACCACCTAATTCATTGTGTCTAAACTATCTATGTTCATCATGGCTCTTAGCTTTCTGAATACTTCGACTTGCACTCCCTTCGCCATGATGTCTACAATATGATTCTCAGTTCTGCAGTGTTCCAAATTCATCTTCCCGTCTGCTACCTGCTCTTGAAGATAATGGAACCTCATTTCGATGTGCTTACTTCGACCATGTGTTATTGGGTTCTTCGCCAGATTAATAGCTGACATGCTATATATCTTCATGGTAATTGCTCCATGATCTTTCCCTGTTATCTCTTCGACCAAGTTCACCATCCAAGTTGCTTGACATGCACAAAGAGAAGCAGCTATCTATTCTGCTTCACATGATGATAATGTCACTACTGGTTCCTTTCTTGAATTCCAAGCAACTGGTGCACCACCTAGCATAAACACATATCCTGCTGTTGACTTTCGATCTTCAGGATCACTACACCAACTCGAATCAGTGTATCCCACTAACTTGCATTCTTTTCCTTTATCAGTTGCAGGAAACAAAATGCCATAATCGAAAGTTCCTTTGAGATACCTTAGTATCCTCTTCACTGCTGCTAGATGTGATACCTTTGGCTTCTGCATGAATCTACTTACCATACCTACATTGTATGCTAAGTCAAGCCTTGTATGACAAAGGTATCTCAATGATCCAATAAGTCTTTTGTATTGGGTTGGATCAACATCATCTTCATCTGCATCTTTTGACAGTTGCAGTCTTGGTTCTGCAGGTGTCGAAGTTGGGTTGCATTCTTCCATCTCAAATCTCTTTAGAATTTCTCCTGAATATCTTCTTTGATGCATCATCAAACCTCTACTGCTCTTGTAGAATTCGATACCAAGCAAATATGAAATCTCACCCAAATTAGACATTTCGAATTCCTTGCTGAGATCACCTTTGAAGTCTTCGATCTCACTCTTGCAGCTACCTGTTATCAACAAATCATCTACATAGAGACATAGTATAAGCAATTTACTCTTGCTTCTTCTTACATATACTCCATGTTCAGTTGTGCACTTCACAAATTCCTTTTCCCTTAGAAAACTATCAATCTTCTTATTCCAAGCCCTTGGAGCTTGTTTCAATCCATACAGGGCTTTATGTAGCCTGTACACCTTTCTTTCTTCGTCATGTTTCACAAACCCAACTAGTTGTTTAACATAGACTTCTTCATCTAAGGGTCCATTTAGGAATGCACACTTCACGTCCATCTGACATATGTGCCAACTGTTTATTTCTGCTAGACCAACAACCAACCTGATTGTTTCGAACCTAGCAACAGGTGCAAAAACATCATCGAAGTCTATTCCTTCTTTCTATAGAAATCCTTTGGCCACAAGTCTTGCTTTGTGTCTAGTTACTTCACCTTTCGAATTTGTTTTCACTTTGTATACCCACTTGACATCAATTGCCTTCTTGTCTTGAGGCAATTCGACAAGTGACCAAGTGTTATTGTCTTCGATAGACTTTACTTCTTCGTTCATTGCTTTCACCCACTTCGAATCCTTTAATGCTTCAGCTGCATTAACAGGTTCGACATCTGCATAGAAAGCATAATGTACCAGCTCACCTTCATTATCTATTACATCATCTGATGTAATCACATAATCTTGCAATCTTGCAGGCATGCGTCTTGTTCTTTGAGGCCTGCTTGTACTTGGTATATCTGCTGGTTCCTCTTGTCGAACTTCTCTTTCGACTTGAGTTTCTGGCTCTTCAAGAATGATTCCCACTGAATCTTTCTTGATATTTTCAGTCTAATCCCATTCTTTAAACTCATCTATGATCATGTCCCTGCTGATCACAATCTGCTTTTTCACTGGATCGAACAACTTGTAGCCTCCTGTCGAATGATATCCAACTAGAATCATTTGACTTGACTTGTCATCAAGTTTTCTTCTCAACTGATCTGGCACATGTCTATGTGCAATAGATCCAAATACCTTCAGATGACTCAAGCTAGGCTTTACACCAGACCAACATTCTTCTGGAGTAATTCCTTCTAGCTTCTTTGTAGGACATTTGTTCAAAATGTATGTTGCAGTCGAAACAGCTTCACCCCAAAACTCTTTAGGTAAATTCTTGCATTTCAACATACTTCTCACCATATTCATGATGGTTCGATTTTTCCTTTCTGCAATTCCATTTTGTTGTGGAGTATAGGGTGGCACCACCTCATGCATAATCCCTTCCTTTTCACATAATCTGTCGAAGTCTTTCAACACATATTCTCCGCCACCATCAGTTCTTAAAACTTTGAGATTTCGACCACTTTGTCTTTCGATCATAGACTTAAACTTGGTAAATACTTCGATCACTTCACTTTTCTTCTTGATCAGGTAAGTCCATAGCTTTCGACTGAAATTATCTATGAATGTAACAAAGTATTTGGTACCTCCCATGAATCCACCTGGATTGGTCCACATACATAAAAGTATATGACTTCAAGAATAGCCTTCGATATGCTTCCTGCATCCTTGCTGAAGCTATTCTTGTGTTGCTTCGCCTGCACACATTCCTCACATACCTCGTTTGGAATGTCAATTTCTGGCAATCCTGAAACCATATTTCTTCTCTTCAAATCTCTGATGTCTCTGAAGTTGAGATGGCCTAGTCTATAATGCCATATCCATTCATCTCTGCTAGTTGCAGTTGAAAGGCACTTGTGCTCCATCACATTTAGTTCAATCTTGAATGTTCGATTCTGAGACATTGGAGCCTTCAAGATTAATCTCCCATTTGCATCAACGACTCTCATCATCTTATCTTTGATTGACACTTTATAATTCTTTTCGACCAACGGCCATATACTGAGAAAATTGCTCTTCATGCCTGGTATGTACAATACATTAGAGATTAATGACCTCTTTCCATCTTTCCTCATGATCATAACATCACCAATACCTTCACCTGCTAGGGTATTGTCATTTGCAAATTTTACCATATTTCTCATTAAGGGTTTTATATTGACGAACCAGTCTTTCCTTCCAGACATATGTGATGAACATCCTGAATCCAAGTACCATTGGTCCATGAATCTATCTTCATCTCTTGTTGTGACCATCAACATCATCTCTTCTTATTCTTCTTCATGTTTTGCAAGCTTTGCATCACTTTCTTGATTCTTTCATTTTTCTGGACAATCACTCGCATGGTGTCCATACTTCTGACAATTGTAACATTGAATGTGACTCTTATCAGGTTTTCGACCACCACATCTTCCTCTATTTGCAAAACCACCTCTTTGGTTGCCTTGGTATGGTCTTCTTTGATTCGACACGTTTCCTTCAATCTGGTTTCCTCTACCATTCGATTTGTTGTAGCCACCTCTACCTCTGTCGAAACACTTTCCTTTGCCTTTGGTCTCTTTTGCTGAATGTGCCTGCAGGGCCACATCACTCTTCGATTTTCCTGCAGCTCTTTCGTTCATTCTTTCTTCATGAGATTCAAGCGTCCCTTGAAGCTCTTCCTTTGTCAATTTCGACAAGTCTTTCCCCTCTTCTATCGCCACCACTATATGGTCGAACTTAGGAGCTAAAGATCTCAAGATCTTCGACACAACAGCTCTTGTTGTTAACGTTTCTCCACATATCTTGATTTGATTTACTAGTTTTGTAACTCTAGTGAAGAAATCAGATATGCTTTCACTGTCTTCCATCTGAAGCAGTTCATACGTCCTTTTGTGAGTTTGTAACCTCACTTCTTTCACCTTTTCAGCGCCTCCAAAGATTTCTCAAGGATTTCCCAAGCTTCTTTTGCAGATTCTGAATCACTAACCTTTTCGAAATTGTCTGGGATGATACATTGATGAATTATAAATAATGCTTTATAACTCAGCTTCTCAGATTCTATGTATTTATTCTTTTCTTCTTCTGAAGCGTTTTCTCCAAGCGCTTCGACTCCATCTTTTACAAGGTCTCAAAGACCTTGACACCTGAATAAGACTTTCATCTGTTTGCACCAATTCTCATAGTTGTCAACTTTCAGAATTGGTAGCGTTGTTGGATAGTTTATATTCCCATAACTTGTCATCGTGAATTCTTCAATCGTTCTTGATTGATACTTCCCTTGAATCGAAACAAAAGCTCTTGATACCAGATGTTGGAAATCCACCAAAGTCTATGATGAATTTCTACCACAATGACGATTTAATTATGAGACAAAACAAATAAAAGAAGACAAGACAAATAATTTCTGCAGAGTTTCTCTCTGCTCACCAACTGTGAAAACTTTGTTATTCACTTGCAACTGTAAATTTTGTGAATACAACTTGCTTGACTTGCTTACAAAAATAGGGGTTACTCCCTCTATTTATAACTGAGCTTACACCCTAAGCCCAAAGCCCAAAATATCTATTTGTTACTAAATCAAATCTAATTTATTCTAGACTTAAATCAAATCTATTTAAATCTAAAACAAATCAAATCTTTTCGACACATAGTTTCGACACATTGGATTACAATTTAACAACTTTCAATAAACAAATTGTTAAATTGTTTGATTGTGTGATCGATTCGTATAATATTATCCTTTGATTGATTGACTAAAAATTATTTTGTTGATTGCATTACAATCTATTAGATTGTGAGGGGCATTCCATATCAACAAAGTGTCAAAGGAAAATCTGAAAAATCTATCGCAGGTCAAGCGTTTGATAATTTGCTAGTTTATATTTTTCTCATTTACTTTCTTTAAGCAATTTGTTAAATTCTTTGATTGTGTAATTGATTCGTATAGACAAATCTTTTGAGTTTTGAATAGCTTTGTTGATCACATTACAATCGATAAGATTGAAAGAGATATTTCATATCAACAAAGTTCAAAGGAAAATCTAAAAACTAAAGTGCACACCAAGTACTCGATAAATTGTTTCACTTAGTTTTATCAATTGTTTCATTAGACATTGGTTGGCCTTGTTGTTATTATCGAACTATTGTTAGAGAACTTATTGTGTTAATATCGTATCATTATTTTCTATATTATTTGATGCATACACATATTCGAGCTCCTATAATCGGTTCAATTTTGCACGACTTATAATCTAGAAATACAACTCCCGCTTGCTATAGTTTTTACTTAAATTTCCAAAACAGATTTTTAAGTAAAATTTCATTGGAAATCTATTCACCTCCCTATAGATAAATTGTTGTCGTCTAACATAAAAATATTTTAAATTATTGTTAAGAATTTCACATCGGACAATATATAGTTTGAATATGTTTTTATAAGTAAGGATAATCCTCAACCTACAATCCGGTTTTATAAGATTGAGTTAGGTTCAACTATATTTCTTAAGATGGTATGTGTCTAAAGTTACACAATTAAAAAATGTAAAATATTCTAAAGTTGACAAAATATGATTATCATCTTTAGCAAAGATTTCATGAAACATGCATGTGAAAACAAAAAGGATACAATGACAACTGGTAGCAAGTGGTATAGCTTATCAGATTGAGGGACCTGATACTAACGATGCATGCACTCGGAAGTTTAGGTCTTTTAAATTTTGCAGTGATTCCATTTTCATTTATGTAGGTTCGTTTGTTCTTCTGACTTCAGAGAAGAAAAGATTTCCTGTTACACGTTTTGGACATGCACAACTAGCAATGGTCCCTGTTCCAGATATAGCCAATGCCTCTTTTAGCTATAAATTTTAGTTCTATTTAAAAAAAATAAATTATTTTGCATGTTTCAATTAATATTCAGTTCAAAGATTAGATTGTTATATTTAAAATTCAATAATTAAAATAATACTGTTTTGATTTGTATATTAAAAAAAATTGAAAATATTATTTTAATAAGGGTTGAATATACTTTACCCTCTTGTAATAGTAGCGAGTTTTGATTTACCTCTCTATTAAAAAAAAAATCTGCCCCTTAACAAATATAGATTTCCAAACAAATTCTCAAACAGAAAAACTTGTACTCTAAGATTTCCTATGAGTTTCATACGTGGCATTAGATTCTTTGTTGACTGTGTATTAAAAGTCATGCTGGAATGCTTGTGTCTATTACAAATATTTAGTCTTCTGATTAACTCCCTGAAAAATCTTAGGTTCAATATCAAACAAAATTAACAAGCTCACTATTGGGAAGAAATTAGCAGCGAAGAAGAAGAAGCACTCCAAGAAGGCAAAACATTCAAGCCAACCGAAGAAGCACGAGGAAGGAGGCGCTTCTGTTGATGCTGATAAAGTATGTTCTTTCATCTATTTGTTCGTTTAGTGCTAAATACAGTGAAATCTTAATTTTTGAATGTTTGCCCAAATATCTTCAGAATAAGCATCTGTTCATTGTTGTGTTCCATCATGGTGGTGAGTTTGTAACGTTGAACAATAGGGTTAAGATTTACAGAGGGGTGTAAGTACTTTAGTTTCGGATCTCCACTTGAATCAGTTTAGAATGCTTAGCATCCATGGGTTGGTTACCGGTTGGGGTTACAAGCAGGAAACTTATAGAACATGGACTTTAATTCGTGAAATGGATGAAAATTATTTTCAGATTATGAAGGATGATGACTGTTATGATTTTGCTGCATACGCGTGTGCGACCCAATTAGACGGGGAAATTTTCGTGGAGCGTGATATTACTCATATTGGAGCATCAGTAAGTAGTCCAAGGTGTGTCAATGAGAATGTTGAGATGGGGAGATGTGAAGACGATTTCGTAGAAGGGTTGGGTGATAGTGAGGATGAACGGGCCATTGCTATTCTAGATAGTTTTGAAGGGATTGATGTAACTAAACCCATCAATGAGAGTCCTTCTGTTGCTGAATTTATGAGTGGGTCCGAACAGAAAAGTTGTGAGGATGAAGAGTATGTGAGATATGTGTTGGATAGCTCTGACCCATATTTATCTGATAGTGATAAAGGGAAAGTTCCAAAGTTTGAAAAGTTTAGGAAAGAGCATTTAAATAAGGATTTTAAATTTCAGTAGGGTCTGCAATTTAACTCCCTAGATTATTTTAGATATGCCATCCGTGAGTGGTCAATATTAAATGGGAGGGAAATTACGTTTATGAAAAATGAAAGTGATAGAGTAAGGGTAGTATGCAGGGTCAATTGTGGGTTTTTAATGTTGTGCTCCAAAGTGGGTCATAAGCTCACTTATGCTATAAAAACCGTAGTTGACAAACACACATGTGTTAGGATTTTAGACAATAAATCTGCAAGTTCTAGGTGGGTGGCTAAGGAAGTGTTGAAGAAAATGAAAACATATGATAATGTCAGGATTTGTGATATAATTCAAGACTTGAGGCAAAATTATTTTATGAGCATCACGGTGGCTAGTGCATGGAAGGCTAAACTCATAGCCAAGAAGATGCTTGAAGGAGATGCAGACAAACAATATGCAAATTTAAGGAGATATGCTGCAGAATTACATAGAGTGAATCCTGAGAACAATTTGAGTATCAGTTTAGAAATACCAAGTCCATGTATGCAGCCAAGGTTTGGATCCTTTTATTTTTGCTTTGATGGTTGTAAAAATGGTTTCATTAATGGTCGTAGAACCTTTGTTGGGGTGGATGGTTTTCATCTAAAAACAAAGTATAGGGGTCAGTTATTAATTGATGTGGGTAGGGACCCAAATGATCAGTATTTTCCTTTGGCCTTTGGGGTGGTTGAGACTGAAACTAAATAAAGCTGGAGGTGGTTTCTTAATTTGGTGGTGACAGATGTAGGCTAGGACAAGAGATTTGTGTTTATATCTGATCAATAAAAGGTATACATTTTTTGTCAATAAGTTACATGTTATGCATGTTTTACTTTGCACTGATGTTATGCAGGTTTTACTTTGCACTGATGTTATGCAGGTTTTACTTTGAAATGATATTATGCAATGTTTTAGGGCTTGGTAGTTGTGTTTGAGGAGATGTCTCAAAGGATAGAGCATAGGCTGTGTTTAAGGCATCTTTATGCAAATTTCAAGAAAAGATTTAGAGGTGAAGCTTTGATTAGAGATCTAATAATTTGTTAGGATGTTATGCCCCTTTGTAATGACATTGACATTTTGTGTCCTTATGGTTTGTTAGGCTATTATGCCCTTTTGTAATGACATTGGCATTTTGTTCTACTTATGTCTTTCATGTAATGAATCCTTTGTGAGCAATCCCCTCATATAATTAGTTTTGAATGATAGCAAATATGTGCGAAATAATCAATGAATGTTAAAAATGCTTTCATCTATATGTGTGCATTGTAAAAATATAGTATAACATGTTTAAAAAAAGTTCAGAATGTATTTTACAAATAAAAAACTTTTATGAGTCAACACAAAGAGCTTTGCATCGACACATACTTAAGCAAATAATCATGAAAATGATTCTACTCCAGTATGAGTCGACACATCCATGCTATGCATCGACTCATAACATGTTGATGCCCCTAGAATACAATTTTCAACCTTTATGCATCGATATATAACTTCATGCATCGACACATGATATGTTGATGTCTCTGAAAAATATTTGTCAACTTGTATGCATCGATACATAACTCCATGTATCGACACATAACACGTTTTATCTTCAAAAATCACAAATTCAATTCAGTATGTGTCGACACATACGTGTTATGTATCGACTCATGTAAAATGGTTTGCTCTTAATATGCACAAACATTTCAGCATGGCTTTTAATAACACAGTCAGCAAAGAATCTAATATCACGTATAAAACTCATAGGGAATCTTGGGATACAGGGTTTTCTGTTTGAGAATTTATATTTGTTAAGGGGCGGAAAAAAAAATTCTTTTAATAGGGGGTAAATCAAAACTCGCTATTATTACAAGGAGATAAAGTATATTTAATCCTTTTAATAATAAATCACTGTTAAGACTTTAAAGAACTATCATTTTAATTTTTTAATCATTATTTTAATAATTTATTTATTTTTCTTGTAAAATTAAATATTATTTAAAAATAATTTAATCATCTAATTCAAAATTGTTTAGTACAATTTCCAATCCATTTAAATTTATTTGAGTTTGATTAAAATTAGTAGTAAAAAATTAGATGAATTAAAGAAAAGTTGACTACTTAAAAAATCACATTTAACATAAAATATAAAATTTAAAAAATATCAATGACAGAAGAGAAAGAATCATTATTATAAAAATAAATAAATAAAATATATATTAAGAATAAAAGATTTGAGTTTGAGAATAATTATACCTGATTTATTTTTCATATAGAATTTTCAATTTATAAAAATAATTATAAGTGGTTTATTCTTTTAATATAGAATTTTCGATCAATTTTTTATTCAAAACTTTAATGCTATTTTATAATTATTAAAATATATTAACAGTTAAAGAAAAGATATGTTTAAAGAAGAGAAAGAAATTAAATCTTTTTGTCGTGTGACAATTTAAGTAAATTAATATATACCTTTAATTAAACAAGATCATTGAATAACATTTGGTGTCAAAATTACAGTTTGACACTTACTGTCAAAACTCATTTGATAATATTTTTTAATTCAATCGTAAATTTTGTTATACAAATATGCAGTAAAGAGTAATCGAAGATATCTTATTATTAAGTTTAATATTTTTATGTCATTTAATCGTGATTATATATATATATATATATATATATATATATATATATATATATATATATATATATATATATATATATATATATATATATATATATATATATATATATATATATATATATATATATATATATATAATTCATTTCTTTCAATTATTTGTGATTTTTAAAGAAGGTAAAAGTAGTGTAGAAATGTATTCTAGACTAATTTTGAAATTCTATTTTGATTGAGTGTATCAGAATTAATCCAGTTGGCACAACTTTAAAAATCATAAGAAAAAATTCAAAACACAATTTAACTCTTGCATTCCACCCCATATGTTTAGCGAATGCATTATGTATCATTGCAATTGTGATTAGGTTATCATAATAGATAACTCGAGAATGAAAAGAAACCTATAACTAAATTAGTAAAGTTTGAAGCCACAAAAATTCAGATGTTATTAGATAGATTACGATCCACGACATAACACTTGAATGAGCAACCACTATTTCTTTTTTGGACCATCATGAGAGTAGATTGGGACTTAAATAGGTTGATGGTCCAGAGGTGGACCTACGTGTTAAAAATAATTTATATTTTAAAAATATTTTATTGATTAAGTATGTTATAAGGTATTTTATTATATTTTAATATTTGTGTATAAATAACCTAGTAGTAGGTAGGTCAATGTATCTATTACTCCTTATTTTGTAGTCGTCATTTAATATGTTTCTTTTGTTTTTCATCTCTCCTTGTACACCTACAATTGGTATCTAGAGCTCCGGTTCGAAATCCACAGGGATACACGGGAAACACGAGTGAACAATGAGGTGTTGTGTGATTGAGAATCACATTTTTTTGATTATGTGGGATTTGGGAAACATTGTGTGTTAGTGAGTTTTGAGTGAGCTGCACAAGGTTGAAGATGAACGAAAACGGTGATATCAGTTCCAAGCTTCCAGTGTTTGATGGCAAAAACTGGAATCGTTGGAAGATCCAGATGCGTGTGTTGTTCGGTTCTCAAGATGTGTTAGAACTTGTCAATGATGGCTATGCTTCATTAGCAGCAGACACGAGGGATGCACAGAAAACAACACAGAAGGCGATAAGGAAGAAAGATCAGAAAGCATTGTTCTACATCCATCAGTGTGTGGATGCGAATGTGTTTGAGAAGAATGTTAATTCTGAAACAACAAAGGTTGCGTGGGACACAATGGTTAGATATTACGGTGGTGGCGCATCAGTGAAGAAGGAGAATCTTCAGTCCCTAAGAAAGCAATATGAGAATCTCAATATGAAGGACAATGAGAAAGTTTCTGAGTACATCTCTAGAGTGATTCTGATCACAAATGAGATGAAAGCTTGTGGATAAACTCTTTCTGAACAAGAAATCATAGAGAAGGTATTGAGGTCACTTACTCCTCAATTTGATTACATTGTTGTAGCAATGAACATTCTAAAGATCTGGAAACCATGAGAATAGAAGAGCTGCAAAGCAGTCTATAAGCGCAAGAGTTGCGTCTGACTGAAAGAACTTCTGAGAGAAAAGTTGAGCAGGTTCTGAAAGCTTCTTTTGTCAAGAAGGACCAGAAGCAGAGAAAACATGGTAGGTCTCAGAAGTCAAAAGTCTTCAATTCTGATGAAAAGAAACATCAGAAGGGAAAGAAGAAATATGACAAGAGAATAGTTCAGTGTTACTGTTGTAATAGGTTTGGCCACTTTGCTAAAGATTGTTGGTTAAGCAAAGAAGAAGAAAAAATAGCCATAGCAGATTCAGATGATGAACATGTGTTATTAATGGCTTATAAATCTGATGAGGAACCTATGAGATTGCCATTTTCTGATTCTGAAGGGGAAGACGATGATTCTGAATATTCTGACTCTGAAGAACTGTTGGAATATGAGTCATAATCAGAAGATGACGCTGAAGATGAGTCAGAATCTGGGGTTTCTAAAGATGAGTCAGAGTTAGAAGATGACTCTGAAACTGAAGACATGTCATAATCTGAAGGTGATTCTGAGTCTGAAGAAGAATCGGAAGATGAAGAATCTTTTGGAGACTCTAAAGATGAGTCATATGGTGAATTTGATTGTGATTAATATTTTAATGATGATCCAGAATCTGGTGGTGATCATGCTTTTAGAAGGGAAAACTATGAAGACGTAGGTTCTGGAGGACAAGCTTCTAAAGATGATCATGTTTCTGGTTGAAATCATGATTCTGAAAGTGGAACTTCTGAAGGCATGGCTTCTGAAGGTGATCCAACTTTTGAAAATGGTATTTCTGAAGGTAATGGTTCTGAACAAGGTCCAGAAGCTAAAAAAGGTGGAGCTTATGGTGGTAGTCAAACTTATGGAGAAATTCCAATTTCTTAAGCAAGAGCTTCTGAAGAGGAAAGTTTTGGTGTTCGGGGTTCTGAAGTTCAAGTTCAGAGGCAACAAAGAGTCAGAAGCATCTGAAGAAGATTTAGAGTTTGACATGCTGCAAGACACTGAAGTAGAATCCGAAGGAGAAGTTATTTAGTGTGCAATGTTAGTAGACTTTGAATCCGTAAGTACGGAAGAGGCTCTTAAGAAGCAAGTCTGATTGCAGACCATGAAAGAAGAACTTGATGCTATAGAGAAAAACAATATTTGGAAGCTGATAGAACTTCCAAAAGGCAAGAAAGCCATCAGTATCATATGAGTTTTCAAGCACAAGCTAAATCCAGATGGATCAATTGTAAAACACAAAGAAATGTTCTGGGAAGCCCCATGGTCATTAAAGTTTTGATCAGGGATTGGAGTGTTAAGCGGGTGCTAGTCGACCCCGGAAGCTCAACCAACGTGATGTACTGGGAAGCCTTCAAAGGAATGTACTTTGACTCAAAAGAGTTGCTACCATTCAATGGGACCTTAGTCGGGTTTTCTGGAGAGCATGTGCAGGTACTCGGGCACCTTCCAGTTCTAACTGTATTCAGAACGAAGGAGAACACCAAAGTAGTTAGAGTACGACACTTGATTGTCAATGCAGCATCTCCCTACAACATTATAATCGAGAGACCATCATTCAATACACTTAAGGCAGAGTTATTAACCTTGTACCTCACTATGAAGTACCCTCTCAGCGAGGGCCGGATAGGAATGGTACTTGGAGACCAAGGTATAGAACGTAAATGTTATAAGGATAATCTGAAACTGAAAAGGAATATTACGATTGTAGAAGAAGTAGACAGCCACAAAGTCAATGTGGTCGATATTGATCCTCGGGGAGATCCCAGAAAGGATAGCCTAGCTCCTCAAGAAAAAACTAAAGAGGTTCAAATTGGTCCTCAATCCTCGGAGATTACTCACCTAGGAACCAATCTATCATCGGAGGAGGAGGCTGAAATTGTTGATATTTTGAAGAGAAACATTGATTTGTTTGCGTGGAAGCTATCTAACATGCCCGGAATTAACCTTAACGCCATGTGTCATCACTTAGCACTTGACCCAGGTGTGAAACCGTTCTCCCAACAAAAAAGAAAGGGCGGTGAGGAAAAGAGAAAGGCGATAGTTAAAGAGGTGGATAAACTAATGAAGGTCAAATTCATCGGAGAGACCAAGTATCCTACCTGGATATTCAATATAGTAATGGTTAAAAAGAAAATTAGGAAGTGGAAAATATGCGTAGACTTCACCGACCTCAATAAGGCATGTCCAAATGATCCTTATCTTCTGCCTCATATTGCTGGCTGATCGATGGAGCTTCTGGGTTCGGGTTGCTAAGCTTTATGGATGCTTATTCCGGGTATAACCAAATCCGTATGAACCTGTTGGATGCATCAAAGACAAAATTCATGACAGATCGGAGTAACTATTACTACGAGGTTATGTCGTTCGGTCTAAAGAACGCCAGGGCTACTTAGTAGATATTAATGGACATGGTTTTCGCTCCACGGATTGGATGGAACATGGAGGTATATGTTGACGACATGGTGATCAAGACTATTGAAGAACAGAGGCATGTTCAGGATCTGGAAGAGACTTTCGCGGTGGTGCGAAGTTATAACATGCACTTGAACCCGGACAAGTGTACATTTGGAGTTCAGGCCATGAAGTTCCTAGGGTTCATGCTCACGAGTCGGAGAATAGAAGCAAATCTAGACAAATTCTAGGCAAAAATTGACATGAGGAGCCCGACATCTATTCGTGAAGTCTAGCAACTAACCGGATGTTGGGCCGCCTTATCTCATTTTCTATCTTGTGCAGCTGACAAATTGATTCACTTCTTCACAGAGATTAAAGAGAAGGATGACTTTAAATGGACCAACGACTGTGAAAGATCTTTTCGGGAAGTCAAGCAGTTCTTGTCAGCTCCCCCTATACTGGTCTGACCTAAGGAAAATACACCACGGGTGCTTTATCTAGCAGTGTCGAATATAGCCATAAGCTCGATTCTGGTCAAAGACGGGAGTCAGGTGAGAGGCCAGTTTATTTCGTCAACAAGGTACTGCGAGGGACATAGCTTATATACCATAAGATTGAGCGACTAGCTTTGGTGTTAGTGGTAACATCAAGAAAACTGAGGCACTATTTTCAGGGTCATCCTATCCTGGTGAAAACAAATTTCTCAATAAACCAAAATTTGAAGAAGCCGGACTTAGCAGGATAGATGGTGGCATGGGTTGTGGAACTCTCAGAATATGACATAGAGTTCACCCCACGCACTAGCATAAAGTCTCAGGTGTTGTCCGACTTTGTGGTAGAAATGAGTGCTCCGATGAATGAAGAGGCATAAATATAATGGGTTATGTCTGTGGATGGATCATCCAATCTGAGGGGCAATGGGGTTGGTATTGTGTTAGAAGGACCAGGCGACTTGGTCCTGGAATATTCGTTGTGCTTTAATTTCTAAACTACCAACAACCAAGTTGAATATAAAGCCTTGATTGCTGGAATGAAACTAGCTAAAGAGGTCGAAATTACCCACTTGCTTGTCCTGACTGATTCACAATTAGTGGTCCGGCAGGTTGGAGGAGAGTTCCAGACCAAAGATCCCATTTTGCTGAAATATCTACAACAAGTTATGCAATTGTCGAAGGAGTTCCAAGAGTTTACAATATGCCAAGTACCTAGAGAAGAAAATACCCGAGCCAAACTGTTAGCCCGGCTGGCTAGCATAAGAGGTTCATGTTTGAACAACACGGTGATTCAGGATACATTGGAATCACCAAGTATAAATAAAGGATAAGTACTCACTGAAGAGGAGAATGTGGGTGGATGACCCCCATAATCAGATATTTGCAACAGAGGGAACTACCATCTGACAAAGAATAGGAAAAGTGTGTGAAGAAGATCTCAACAAGATATCATATGATGGCAGGTAAGCTATACAAAATGGGTAGATCAACACCTATGTTGCATTGTGTCTCAGAAGATGACATGAAATTTGTAATTAAATAAGTGTATGAAGGCATATGTGTGACCCACATTGGGGGCCGATCCTTATCGAGCAAAATATTAAGGGTCGGGTACTATTGGCCGGTGGGACAAATGTCAGATATACTCACCATTCATCCATACCCTGGTCGAGTTACTCCATTCTATAGTATCTTCATGGCCTTTTCATCAATGGGGAATGAACATACTAGGACCTTTCCCAGTGACACATGGATAGCTCAAGTTCTTAATTGTGGCAGTTGATTACTTCACCAAGTGGGTGGAGGCAGAGACTGTAGCCCAGATCACAACTGAAAGGGTGAGACATTTTTATTAGAGGAACATCATTTGCAGATTTGGGTTACCCCGCATTATCTCTTCATATAACGGAACCCCATTTGCTAGCACATCCGTAATAGATTTTGTAGAGAGCTCAGAATCACTAATTATTTCGTTTCAGTGGAACACCTTCAGGCGAATGGGCAGGCAGATTCAGCTAATAAAAAAATCCTAACCGAGTGAAAAAGAAGTTAGATTAAGCAAAAGGATTATGGGTCGAGTACCTCCATCAGATATTATAGTCTTATCACACCACTGCTCACTCTACGACCAATGAAACTCCGTTCAGAATGGTATATGGGGTTGATGCCATGATCCCAGTGGAAGTCAATACTCTGTCCTGGAGGAGAATAAGCTTTGAATAAAATGTCAATAATGAGCATCTGGAAAGTGAATTTGATTTACTTGATGAAATCAGAAACACTTCACACATTCGAGAGATAGCGGCCAAGCAAAGAATAGCTCAGCGATTCAATATGAAGGTGAAACAAAGGGGCTTTTTCAAAGGGGGTCTTGTTCTGAAGAAGGTCACGGATCCAATGAAGAAGGGGAAACTCTCACCAAATTGGGAGTGACCTTTCTGGGTAATTGAGAAACTTAGAAATGGGGCTTACAAAACAAATGAAATTGTTATCCAGGGTTCACCTTTAAAGGCTCAGCACCTCAGTTCCAACTTGGGCTGCCTCAGGTGTAACCTCTTCAAGCTCTGCACCTCGGTTCCAACTTAGGCCGCCTCAAGTGTAACCTTTCCGGGCTTTGCACCTCGGTTCCAACTTGGGCCTCCTTAAGTGCAACCTTCTAGGTGATGTACCTTAATTGGATCCCACCAGAGTCTGCCTAAGGGAATTCTCGAAGGCTTTGCACCTCTGCTCAATTCTTGATCTGCCTAAGGGAAACTGTTGTACCACAAAATTTTCCCTCCCATTTCTCAATGATTTCTCATCACAAAGCCCTTGAAGCTCAAGATCCAATTTGGGTTTCATCTGCTCAAGACTTCTCATTGCACTGTTGACCCAAATTAGGGTTTGTGTTTGCACAAGGATGTTTTGACCTAAAATGCCTAAGATGACTTTCTTGCTTCATATTGGACTCCCGAGTTTATCCATACCAAGTTTCAAGCCTTGATTCCAAATTTTGCCCAGTCAATTGGACAGTTGACCTAGAAATCAGCTGTATTGGGGAAAAAGTCAACTGTGACCAATTGACAGTCAAATCTCATGAAAATTGACCCACATCAACATTATGAACTCACATGGACCATTTGATCAAGTTTGGATCACAATTCCACAAGAAATTTGATCAGATCACCAAAAGGGCAAAATGGTCATTTTTAGGGTTTTGACTGCACAAAGGCAATTTTTGACTGTTTGACCTAGCCAATGGCAAACCAAGATCACATATGGACTCAAGGACCCCATGGAATTATCTTAACATGCTCAACAAGTTCAAAAGATCCCAAATACACAAGATTGACAGTTGAATTTCCCAGTCAATTGATCAATTTTGACTGTATACTGAAAAGTCACACTTTGACTTTTTGGTCAAAATCAAGAGTCAAGATTCATTTTTCATCAAAACATGCCAAGTCATAAAACTTTTTCATCAAGAAATCAAGAATTGCAAATTAGGGTTTGAAATGAAGATTTTTCATAACTTAGAATTTTTCTAAGTTATGAAAAACCCTAATTTTTTCCTAACTTTATCCCACTTTCTCACCAAGATTCATTTGGATTCAAGCAAAAGTCAAAACATGAAAGTTGTAGCCTATTGCATAATCTACAACTTTGATTCACAAAGTTTTCCCAAAAGAAGCTTGTATCTCAAGTTACAATTTTTGGAACAAGGATACTAAACCATTCTTAACTTAGAGAAAATTTGACCTATTTTAGGCAAGGTTTTTACCTAACTTCAAGACCATTTTTCATATATTTCCACTTGGAATTTCAATTTGCATTTCAAATATGGATTGTAGTACACATTCCAAGCTTTCCAAAATGTCCAAGAACTCATCAAACAACCTCATGGTTAGGGAGAATCGAATTTGGCAAGTTGGGAAAAACTCACTTTTGTTATGGCCAATTTCCATGTTCATACACTTAGGCAATTTTCAAATCAGCATGCATCTCTTGATTACAGGCCCTAAATCTCTTTTACACTCATAAATTTAATGCAAACTCTTTGTGCCAAGACCATATTCTATGTGTTCAAGCATTGCATAATGGTTTAATCCCAAAATAGATAAAGCACTTTAACCATTTTTGCAAAAGTGAACTTTATGTCAAAATGCAAATCCAAGCAAGTACATTTGAAATCTCTTTGGCACAAGTTTAGGAACTAATTACACTGATCAAGACTAAGTGGTTCAGCATAGAATGGGGGCCTGCATCAGTCTAGAACACCAAGTTGCCTTTTGTTGCTTAAAGTGTAAGAAACATAGCATATCATACAACAACTTTCATCTCAGCTAAAAAACCCTTGAGCAAACTTGTCAAGCATATTCTAAACATCCATTCTGAGCTAGAACACGATCCAACCAAGTCCCAAACACTCCCATTCACAGAATCACCATTGAACTGCTCAAAACAGGGCATCCCTGCAGTTTGAGTTCCATAGCTCAAACCTTCCATGCATTCTTGCTAAAAACTTGTCAAACACATCCCATAACATCCATTGAAGCTAATCAAAACCTCAAACACGACCTGTAACACTCCCAGGCAAGATCACCATTTTCATTTTTCTTGTTTTGCAGCTGAAGTTCCATAGCACGATTCAAAAGGTTTCAAGACAAAGTAAAGCTTGGAATAGCATCCCTGGACATCAAGGAAACTGTACCAATCATCACCTTGCATTGAAGACACCTCCATCACCAGATACAACTTCAACTGAACAGGTAAGTTCATGAACACGTATCTCTCTATCCAGGCATTGTTAGCTTTAGGTTTGTGAAGAAAACATGTCACATTCATAGTCCTGAACATGCCCATGTGATTAGATTTCATTTATATTATGTATGCTTAGAGAATTTTAAGTCTGAACATGGAACAAAAACTAGGTCAGGAATTGGGGGAGAAGAAATTCTCTCTCATTTCTGAGAGTTAGATTGACTTCTTTATATGTCTAGAATCGTGGCTTCAAGCTCTACAGGTTTCATGTTGGAAGATTTGGCAAAAGATCAAAGAATCAGGAGTTAGAGATTTGAGAAGAAAGGCGCGTGTTTTTGAATTTTGTTGGTCTGAAGGTTGAAGACAACAATCTTCTGGGCTGGGCCTGATTTGTTATTTCTTTTCACACCATGTTTTTACTTCTGCACCCCCTGAGCCCATTTTGATTATTTTAATGATTTTTTGATTTTTCTTTTTTTATTCTGACTTATTTATTTTTTCTTATAATATTAAAAATATAAAAATAATTTTTTAAACCATTTTTTAATTTATTAGGCATTTATTTGTTTGAATGAGTATTTGTGCATAAATAAATAAATAGATATACTTTTTTACTAAAAATACTAAAAATAGTGCAAACACATTTTTATTCCATTTTTATTTTATTTTATCTTCTGAAAATATTTTATATAAAATATACCTTTTTATAAATATTAAATATTATTATTTTTGTATATATTCAATATATTTAACAAATAATATAAATACATATATTTATTAGTATATTTAGATTAGAATACAAAATATACACACTTTTATCTTTTATTAATATTTAATATTAAAAATACCTTTTTGACAAATATGCTTCATTTTTATTTTATTTTGTATATAATTGATAAATATTTGTACATATTAAATAATTAATATATTTACCTAATAAATTAGGGTTTTGCCCTAAATACACAAAAAATCCAAAAAATAATACTTTTTATTTTGTTTATTTGACATATAAAAATCCTTTTTTTTCATACATATAAAAAAAACCTTTTTGCATTTTACATATTTATTTTATTTCCATTTAATTTGTGCAATCAATTATCTTGTAAATAATTCCAAATTGATGTAATAGCTAGGTTTAAATTCCTTGTCAAATACCCCCCATTTGAACATTTGTACCCTCCTTCCCATATATTGTGTTGTAATAGCTTAGGGCTTTAAATTTCGCACTTTAATGCTTTCTAATTATACCATGTTAGAATTAGGGTTTGTATGCGAATTAAAAAACGACAAAAATAGTTTGACCTAATTTCAAGATAACCAAGCATGAAAATGGAAAACACTAATCACACTTGCACCCCTAGGGTATTCCACTTGTTGCCTTCAATAAATGGGCCATATTGCATGTTAGGTCTCTTTGGGCAAAAACAAACACAAATCAATTGATCATAGTCCCTCGACGACGCTTTCGAAAGTTGCCTAAAAAATGATCAAGTCCCTTAAAGGAAAATTGCCCAAAGATACTTGGCACCATTGCAATTATGGTCTAAACGATGACCTGCGCCCGTCCCTTTCACATCCTAACACAAGATTGTCCACCAAATGCAATGGTGGAACAAAATTGTTAAAAGGGTTAAAACATAACAAAAATCTTTGAGAACTTTAGGGTAGATGGCTCTTAAGTACTTGTCAACTTGCAAAACGAAACACTTGCCTATTTTCAAACCACACATCATCACACTTTCAAAACAACTTTCAAAAAAACCTTGAAACATCTTTTCAAAAAGACAAACACCTTTTGTAAAACATTCGAGTAAAGAATTGTTACAAGGGTAGCCTAGACAAGGCATCTTTTTAAAACCTTTTCAAAGCCACACACAAAGCACCATTTCAAACAATTGAAAACCAAGGCAAGTTGATCTAAGCAAGTACCTAAGAGCCCATGGATAACCATGGATAGAAAGGGTGCTAATACCTTCCCTTTCTATAATCTACTCCCCGAACCCAAGAAAAAATCTCAAAGGTTTTTGCTGTGCTTTTTAAACCTTTCCTTAGGATAAAATAAAAAGTCGGTGGCGAATCTTGCTCAACCGAAACATTTGCGAAAACAAACGCAAAACCATAGTCAATTCTCCCACCGTATCACAGAAACCTTCTAGGTTTAACTCCTTTCTAAGTGGTAACTCCCATCATGGTCACTCCCGAGAAAAAACAGAGGTTGACTCCCATCGTGGTAACTCCTTGCCAAGTGGTAAATCCCACTGTGGTCACTCCCGAGCAAAAAAATAGGTTGACTACCATCGTGGTAACTCCTTGCCAAGTGGTAACTCTTATCGTGGTAACTCCCGAGAAAAAACCTTTTCAGGCTCTGCACCTCGGTTCAAATTTGAGCCGCCTCAGGTGTAACCTTTCTGAGCTCAACACCTTGGTTCAAACTTGAGTCGCCTCAGGTCTCACCTTCTGAACACTACACCTCTGTTAAAACTTGAGCCACCTTAGGTGTAATCTGAAGGAAACTTGTGATCCAAAACTCAACGGAAAATTAAAATTTTCCTTTAGTGATCCTTACGAATGGGTATGGCCAGTGATAAAAATCATTACCTCATGTGATGATTCATACCTTTGATGTTGTGATCATGAATGTTGATGAATAGCAACGTCTCTACTCAGTCCACGCGAACAGATCACTTCCAGACACAGTGCTAGCTGCTTACGAACGAAAACTTTGAGTGAGAGAGTGAGACAAAATACGGCTAGGGTTTCAAGACCAAATTTTCATCAAGTAAAATGCTTCAGCACAAGGGTTCTATTTATAGAACCACTTATGTGGGCTGCAATCTAAAAGCCCAATTAAGGCTGCAAGCTAAAAGCCCAATTAAGCATACGGGTATCATACCTTATGATATACCGCATATCACTTAAGCGCGTGGTACCTTACCATATTCCATATTTCACTTAAGTGCATTGTACCTTACGGTGTTCCTTATTTACTCTATCTCTCATCAACCTGTCCTTATGTGTGTGACCCTGTAGGTTTTTGTGACATTGGCAATTATATTAAATCACACATTTAACATAATAAATAGTGAGCGGTATCTAGAAACACATCATTGCTACACAAGTCACAAAAATGTCATGTGATCTGACAAAACCTTTCCGTGATAATATTTGTGTCTACAATTATCCTTTTTCCCTTATGTGTATATTGAACACAAGGCATAAATTGTGTCACCCTTGTCCATTTCAATATTGAACCCTTAGACATTTATCCTGTTATGCAGGATGGACAAATTCCATCTAGGTCACTCATGTCCCTCAGCATGCTTTGTGGAGTACCCATCAACTGTCTTTATGGTCATCCAGTTACAGATAATGTTTGATCAGCAATAAAGTACTTAACTCTACATCTAGGGTCCATAGTGGTTTTAGGTCGAAGTATGGTATACACCATTATCCCCATGAGAATAACTTATGACACCTGCATAACATTCTATGTAGTATTCTCATAGTGGGTCAATCCAATATAATATTACTCCTGATATTCATACCTATGTCAAGACTTGATAATTCCTTATCCATGATCCATGAGGTGTGATCATCAGTCTATCTTCATAATAATCTCAATGCTTTAATGTTATCCCACTTCGTAATAAATCTCGACTATGGATACTTTAAGAATAGTGTTCTTATGTTTAATGGGATCTCATGATTAAGTCACACTTAATATTTTATTAAACAGAAGAACTATTCTAGGGACTTTATTATTTTGGAAAAGCATACATAATAAAGTAATGTCTTTTATTATTAATAAATAATTCTACAAGTACCCAAAGTATTGACCTCTAGGGCTTACACCAACAATCTCCCACTAGCACTAGAGCCAATCAGGCATACCCCTAATACCCATAGATCTAGTATGGCCATCATGCTTCTGTTGCGCAAGAGGCTTTGTTAGTGGGTCGGCAACATTTCCAAGTGTAGGTACTCTACATATCTTCACATCTCCCCGGTCAATTATCTATCGAATGAGGTGATAACGCCTAAGTATGTGTTTGGATCGTTGGTGAGATCTAGGCTCCTTAGCTTGTGTGATAGCACCATTATTATCACAATAGAGATCAATGGGATCCACAATGCTCAGGACTATGTAAAGTTCACTAATGAACTTCTTGATCCAAACAACTTCCTTTGCTATATTTAAAGCAGCAATATACTCGAACTTGATTGTAGAATCAGCAACTGTATCTTGCTTTGAACTTTTCCAACTCACAGCGCCACCATTTAAGTAGAACGCATAACCAGATTGAGATCTAAACTCATCCTTATCTTTCTGGAATATAACATCAGTGTATCCAATTATAGCACGCTCTTCCTGACCTCCATATATCAAGAATGAGTCCTTAGTCATTCTCAAGTACTTAAGGATATTCTTGACAGCTACCCAATGAGCATCATCAGGATCAGATTGGTACCTACTCGTTGCACTTAAAGCATACGAGAAATCTAGTTGAGTACATAACATGGCATATATGATAGATCCTATTGAAGATGCATATGGAATCTTAGTAATTTGATCCCTTTCTTCCTTAGTTGAAGGGGATTGAATTTTTTATAAACACGTGCCATATTGCATAGGTATGAATCCTTTCTTGGAATTATGCATATTAAAGCATCTCAACACTTTGTCTATGTATGTACTCTGACTTAGGCCAATCAGTTTTTATGATCTATCTCTATAGATCCCGATTCCTAATATATAGGCTGCTTCACCTAGGTCCTTCATAGAAAAGCATTTCCCCAACCAAGTCTTTACTAGTTGCAAGGTAGGGACATCGTTTCTAATGAGTAATATGTCATCTACATATAATATCAGGAAAATAATCATGATCCCACTAAACTTCTTGTAAACACAAGGCTCATTTTCATTCTTTATTAATCCATATTGTTTTATTGTTTCATCAAAGTGAAGATTCCAGCTTCTAGAAGCTTGCTTCAATCCATAGATTAATCGCTATAACTTGCATATCTTTTAGGCTTCATGTGGTATGTCAAATCCTTCAGGTTGCGTCATGTACACATCCTCAAGAAGATTCCCATTAAGGAAAGAAGTCTTTACATTCATCTGCCATATTTCATAATCATGATATGCAGCGATAGCAAGTAAAATCCGAACAGATTTAAGCATTACAACTGGTGAAAAGGTTTCATCATAGTCAACCCCGTGAGTTTGTTTATAGCCTTTTGCAATCAGTATTTCCTTATAGGTATGTACCTTACCATCCATGACAGTCTTCTTTTTAAAGACCCACTTGCATCCTATAGGAGGTTCTACCAGGGTTCAAACCCGGTTTGTGTACATGGAATCCATTTCATATTCCATAGCTTCTAGCCACTTCTCAGACTCGGGACCAGTTATGGCCTCTTGGTAGGTCACAGTCTCATCTTGATCCATGAGCAATACATCATCTTGATCACTTATAAGATATCCATATCTATCAGGTTGGTGACGTATCATGTTTAACATATGCTGGTCTTGTTCTACTTGAGAATGTTGCTCTTCCATAACTACTTGTGTTTCCTTCTCTAATTCCTCCATAGTTGTATCAATGCTTTTTGATTCTTGAATTTCTTCAAGTTATACCTTCCTCCCACTGATTCCTTTGGAAATAAAGTTTTTTTCCAAGAAAACTCCAGTTCGAGCGACAAACACTTTTCCCTCAGAAGGATTGTAGAAGTAATATCCTCTTGTTTCTTTAGGATACCCCACAAATAATCATTTGTCAGATTTGGGATCAAGCTTAGTTGAGATTTGTCATTTCACATAAACTTTGCAACCCCAAATCTTCATGTAAGACATATGTGGTTTCTTACCACTCCATATCTCATATGGTGTCTTCTCAACCTTTTTGCATGGAACACGTTTAAGTGTGTAAGCTATTGTCAAAAGTGCATGTCCCCAAAAAGAGTTTGGAAGATCGGCATGACTCATCATAGATCGGACCATGTCTAACAAGGTTCGATATCTTCTCTCAAATACACCATTCCATTGTGGTGTTCCTAGAGGAGTGAGTTGGGTTAGAATCTCACATTCCTTTAGATGGTCATCAAAATCTAGGCTTAAATATTCACCGCCTCGATCTAATCGAAGAACTCTAATATTCTTACCTAGTTGGTTTTGTACTTCATTCTTAAATTCCTTGAAATTTTCAAAGATTTCAGATTTGCGTTTAATTAAATACACATAACCATATCTACTGAAATTATCAGTAAATATGATGAAGTATTGAAAACCTCCTATGGCTGGTATGTTCAGTGGTCCACATACATCAGTATGTATGAGGGCCAAAAGATCGTTAGCCCTTTCACCTTTTCCTATGAATGGGGACTTTGCCATTTTTCCAATTAAACAAGACTTGCATGTCTCATATGATTCATAATCAAAAGAGTTCAAGAGACCATATTTATGGAATTTGGAAATGTGTTTCTCATTTATGTGGCCTAAGCGACAATGCCAAAGGTAACTTGGATTTATCTCATTAGGTTTAATCCTTTTAGTATTAATGTTATAAATTGACATTTCAAGATCAAGGACATACAGTCCATTGTTCATTTGTGCAGAAGTATAGAACATATCATTCAAGTAAATGGAGCAACAATTGTTCTTTATTATGAATGAAAAACCAAACTTGTCCAAATAAGAAACAGAAATAATATTCCTGCTAATTGCATGTACATAATAACAGTTCTCTAACTGAATTATTAAACTACTAGGTAAAGTCAAAACATAAGTTCCTATGGCTAAAGTGGCAACCTTTGCTCCATTGCCAACTCGTAGGTCAACTTCACCTTTTGCCAAATCTCTACTCCTTTTTAGCCCCTGTACATTGGTACAAATGTGATAACCACATCCAGTATCTAATACCCATGATGTAGAAGTAAATAAATTAATTTCTATAACAAAAATACCTGAATTTGAAGTCTTTACTCCATTCTTCTTATCTTCCAGGTACTTTGGGCAGTTTCTCTTCCAGTGTCTGATCTTACCTCAATGGAAACAAGTACCCTCTTTTGCTATGCCTCCACTAGGCTTCAAAGCAGGAACAGTAGGTTTAGGTTTGGCAACTTCCTTTCCTTTCCTTTTACCAACCTGCTTGGTGGGCCTTTTGTTCAGCTTCTTTCCATTACTGACCATCATAATGGACTTCCCTTTTGACTTCACATTTTGCTCAGCAGTTCTTAACATGCTTAGCAACTTTGGAAGACTTTTGTCCATGTCATTCATGTTGAAATTAAAGACAAATTGATTGAAGCTCTCTGGCAACGATTGCAAGATCAAATCAGTTGCAAGTTCCTTTCTAAGGGAAAACCCTAACATTTCAAGGTTCTCCACATACCCAATCATCTTGAGTACATGGGGACCTACAGGGGTTACCTCAGCTAACTTGCTATTAAAAAGGTCCTTTGAAACCTGAAACCTCCCATTTCTTTCCTGCTCTTGATAGAGCATCTTCAGATGTCCGATCATATCAAACGCTGACATGTTCTCATGCTGCTTTTGCAACTCTGAGTTCGTGGTAGCTAGCATAAGGCAAGCGGTTTCATTGGCATCATTGACATGCTTCTTATAAGCATCTCTTTCTGTTAGAACAAAGTTTTAATCTACTACCCTAAGTTTAAGTTTTGATGATAACAAAATGAAAAGATATATTAATTATGTGATTCATGTAAGAACTATTTGCTACCTAAAATATTACCATCTGTTTTGCAGAAACTCTGATAGGTATCAGCAAGAGTACACTCAATCAGCATCAGAATATTGGTTATCAACATCAGCATCAGAAGATGCTATATCAGAATACCAGAATCAGAAGAACAACTCATGCGAATGCTGAAGCTTGATGAACAGAACTGCACTCAACACTTTGATAAAGACAACAACAGTTCATCAGCACTTAAGCAGAGTCAGAATGAGCCCAAGCCAGAACACGCTTTAAGTAGCAACGGTACTGTGCATTCAAAGCGAATTATTACCAACGGAATCATTCCAGACAAGATCTGCTTAATAAGGAAAGTTTGTTATTGGCATTGAATCAAGATTATTGCTCCAACGTTCAACAATTTCAGTGCTATATAAACAAGACAATGAAGATTGAATTGGCTAATGCTCTACATCAAATTACACGCCTAAAAGCTAATCATCATCTTCCTTCTCTCAGTTTGCTAAAAGCTCCATATTTATTTACTCAATTACTTTTAGAAATCTAGTTTCAATAAGCTTAAGTTGTGTAATATCACAGTTGTGATAAACAGTTTTGTAGAAAACATTCACACACCTAGATTTCTTTTCTTTGTAAGAAAGTGTTTCCTTGACAAACCGGTTTGTGGTTTGCATCAAGAAGGCTTTAGCAGTTGTTAAAGCAGATTGTAATATTCAGTTGAATATAGTGGATTAAGACCTCGTTGGAGAGAGGCGAAATCACCTTGACGGGTGGACTGGAGTAGTTTGAGATCAAACGAACCAGGATAAAAATATTGTGTTCATTGCAATTGATTTTCAGTTTCACAATTCAACCCCCCTTCTTGTGTTTTTCACTTCTTCAATTGGCATCAGAGCGCCTGGTTCTGAGCTAAAACACTTAACCGTGTCAGTACAAGATCCAGCGTCAGAAAAACACAATGGCAGGAACTTATTCTCACACCAGCAATGACAACCATGAGGATAGAGATAGATTCAGCGGCAAACCTCCAGTCTTTGATGGAGAAAATTTTGATTACTGGAAAGACAGAATTGAAAGCTTCTTTCTGGCACATGATGCTGATATGTGGGACATGGTGACAGATGGATACACGCACCCTGTGAATGCAAGCGGTCAGAAGATTGATAGGAAAACAATGTCTGACCAACAAAAGTGTGACTTCAAGAATCACCACAAGGCCAGAACCATCCTTCTCAGCGCCATCTCGTATGCTGAATATGAAAAGATCTCCAACAGAGACACAGCAAAGAACATGTTTGACTCACTCAGAATGACGCATGAGGGCAACGTTCAGGTCAAAGAAACTAAAGCTCTGGCACCCATTCAGAAGTATGAGGCATTCAAAATGGAAGAAAGTGAATCCATTGAAACAATGTTCTCAAGATTCCAGATTCTGGTAGCTGGTCTCAAGGTTCTGGACAAAGGTTACTCTACTGCTGATCACGTCAAGAAAATCATCAGAAGCTTACCCAAGCAGTGGAGGCCAATGGTTACAGCTCTGAAGCTAGCAAAAGATCTCAACAAAATTTCTCTGGAGGAACTTATCAGCTCCCTCAGAAGTCATGAGATAGAGCTAGAAGCTGATGAACCCCAGAAGCAAGGTAAGCCTTTAGCATTAAAATCTAACAAAAAATCTGAGGCTAAAGTTTTGCAGGCAGTTGAAGAAACATCTGATGGATCCTCATCAGAAGAAGACGAACTCTCCCTCCTCTCCAGAAGAGTGAATCAACTGTGGAAGCAGAGGCAAAGAAAGTTCAGGAATCCCAGAAGATCTGATCAGAACGAGTCTTCTTCCAGATACAGAAGGACAAATTCTTCCTCTGGATACAGAAGATCTGAAGGCTCCTCAGGAAGCAGAAAGCCAAACACCAAGGACATCATCTGCTATGAGTGTAATGAGCAAGGACACTACAAGAGTGACTGCCCAAAGCTTCAGAGGGAAAAGCCCAAAAAGAAGTTTGGAAGAGAAAAGAAGAAAAGTCTCATGGCTACATGGGATGACTCTGACTCGTCTGAAGCTGACTCAGAATCAAATGATGAGAGAGCAAACATAGCTCTCATGGCCAACATTTCAGAAGATAGTGAAGCTTCTGAATCAGACTTAGAATCAGATACTGAAGAGGTATTTCCTGACTTTGCAGTTAATTTTACCAAGGCTGAACTTGCTGAAAGCCTTAATGAAATTCTGGAAAGGTATCAACAGATTAGAGTTAAATTCAGAAACCTGAAAAGGAATCTTGAATCTGACTCTAATAAGACTGAGAGTCTTAAATTGGAGAATTCTGAGCTGAGAAATAAAATTTCAAAATTAGAAAATACTTTACAAAACTCTCAGAAGGAACCAATTTCTGAAACTCCCAGCAACGCTGATGAGATCATCAAGGAGTATGATCACAGTTTCTAGAAGTTCCTTGCTAAAAGCATAGATAGAAGCAAAATGGCTTCAATGATCTATGGAGTTAGCAGAAAAGGCAGGAAGGGAATAGGATACCAAGGTAAGGTTCCTACACCAAAGAATGTCATGGATTTAACCATTAAACACACTCCTCTGAATTCACATTTTGTGTATGGTCACACACATGATATTAAATACACTAGCAGTAAGTACTCTGTGAAACCAAAATTCAACCAGAGTTTTGGTAAATCTAACAAATCAGGACCCAAGAAAATCTGGGTACCTAAGGATAAAATAATACATGTTGCAGATATCTTTAGCAGCAAATCAGAAACACCAGTCATGGTACCTGGACTCTGGCTGCTCGCGACACATGACGGGAAGAAGGCATATGTTCCAAAGCCTGGAACTTAAGTCTGGAGGCCACGTTGGCTTTGGAGGCAATCAGAGGGGAAAGATCATTGGCTCTGGAACTGTAGGTAATGGAAATCGTCCCTCTATTAATAATGTTTTTCTAGTAGATGGATTAATGCATAATCTGTTATCCATAAGTCAATTAAGTGATAACGGTTATGATATAATCTTTAATCAAAAATCATGTAAAGCTGTTAGTCAGAAAGATGGGACTATCCTGTTTAATGGAAAGAGGAAAAACAACATTTACAAAATCAAACTTTCTGAACTAAAAAGTCAGAATGTAAAGTGTCTTCTGTCTGTTAACAACGAGCAGTGGATCTGGCACAGAAGATTGGGGCATGTTAGTATGAGAAGAATATCTCAGATTAACAAACTCAATCTGGTCAGAGGACTTCCTAACTTGAAGTTCAATTCAGATGCTCTGTGTGAAGCATGTCAGAAAGGCAAGTTTGCAAAACCTTCTTTTAAATCTAAAAATGTTGTTTCTACCTCTAAGCCATTAGAACTTCTGCACATTGACTTATTTGGACCAGTTAAAACTGCTTCAGTCAGTGGCAAGAAGTATGGGTTAGTAATCGTAGATGACTATAGCAGATGGACATGGGTAAAGTTCTTAAGACACAAGGACGAGTCACACTCTGTGTTTGTTACCTTCTGTAACCAAGTTCAGAATGAAAAGGATCTTAGAATCGTTAAAGTCAGAAGTGATCATGGTGGAGAGTTTGAAAACAAAGATTTTGAGTCATTCTTTAATGACAGAGGCATTCTGCATGATTTCTCTTGTCCTAGAACTCCCCAACAAAATGGAGTTGTTGAACGAAAGAACAGAACATTGCAAGAAATGGCCAGAACCATGATCAATGAGACAAACGTTGCTAAGATCTTCTGGGCAGAGGCAATAAACACAACGTGCTACATTCAGAATAGAATCTCAATAAGACCTATTCTGGAAAAGACTCCATATGAATTGTGGAAGAACAGAAAGCCCAACATTTCATATTTTCATCCATTTGGATGTACCTGTTTTATGTTAAATACAAAGAATTATTTGAACAAGTTTGACTCTAAAGCACAGAAGTGTATTATGTTAGGATACTCTGAACGCTCAAGAGGGTACAGAGTATACAATACAGAAACACAGATTGTGGAAGAATCAATCAGTGTTCCTTTTGATGATAAGCTTGACTCTGAAAAGTCAAAGCAGGATGAAGTTTTTGCAGGTATGGAAATTGAATTTACAGGTTTTGAAGACAAGTCATCAGAAGCTCTCAACACAGACACTCCTTCAACGTCTGAAAGGAGCACTGCTAGCAATCCTACAACAGCTGTTGATCAACCTCAGAAGAGATTACCCAGAAGCAGCTTGGATCACCCAGAAGAAACTATCTTAGGAAGAAAGGAAGATCCAATCAGAACAAGAGCAAGCTTCAGAAACTCTGAAGAAACCCTCATGGGACTTGTGTCTCTGATTGAACCCTCTTCTATTGATGAAGCACTTCTGGATAACGACTGGATTCTGGCAATGCAAGAAGAGCTGAATCAATTCACCAGAAATGACGTATGGGATCTTGTTCCCAGACCAAAAGGATTCAACGTCATTGGAACAAGATGGGTGTTCAGAAACAAGCTAAATGAACAAGATGAAGTCATCAGAAACAAAGCACGACTGGTTGCACAAGGTTATAGTCAGCAAGAGGGGATAGACTATACAGAAACCTTTGCTCCAGTCGCCAGGTTAGAATTTATCAGACTCTTAATTTCATTTGTTGTTAATAGAGGCATCACTCTGTATCAGATGGATGTCAAAAGTGCATTCCTAAATGGTTATATAGAAGAAGAGGTTTATGTGCACCAACCCCCTGGTCTTGAAAATACAAAACATCCAGAACATGTTTTCAAACTAAAGAAGTCACTATATGGTCTGAAACAAGCTCCCAGAGCTTGGTATGAAAGACTAAGTAACTTTCTGTTAGAAAATGAATTCACCAGAGGGAAGGTGGACACTACCTTATTTTGTAAGTCAGTTAAGAATGACATCTTAGTCTGTCAAATTTATGTTGATGATATTATTTTGGATCTATTAATCCTTCTCTTGGAAGAAAATTTGCTAAGTGTATGCAGGCAGAATTTGAGATGAGCCTCATGGGGGAACTGAAATTCTTTCTAGGAATTCAGATCAATCAAACTCCAGAGGGAACTTACATTCATCAGAGCAAATACATCAGAGATCTTCTGAAGAAATTTGACCTCTCAGAATGTAAGCCATCAAAGATTCCAATGCATCCCACGTGCATTCTGGAAAGAGAAGAGGTAAGCAAAAAGGTAGAACAGAAAGTCTACAGAGGTATGATTGGTTCTCTCCTTTATCTGACAGCTTCAAGACCTGATATATTATTCAGCGTATGTATTTGTGCTAGATTCCAATCAGATCCTAGAGAATCTCACTTAACAGCTGTTAAGCGAATTTTCAAGTATCTGAAAGGTACTACTAATCTGGGTTTATTTTATAGAAAATCTAGTGATTACAATTTAGTAGGCTACTGCGATGCTGACTTTGCTGGAGACAGAGTAGAGCGTAAAAGTACTTCTGGAAGCTGCCAGTTTCTGGGAGAAAATATGATCTCTTGGTCCAGCAAAAGGCAATCCACAATTGCGCTATCAACAGCAGAAGCTGAGTACATAGCAGCAGCAGGATGTAGCACACAAATGCTCTGGATGAAAAGTCAGCTTGAAGACTTCCAGATTTTTGAGAGTAACATCCCTATACTCTGTGACAATACTTCTGCTATTTGCTTAAGTAAGAATCCCATTTTACATTCTAGAGCTAAGCATATAGAAATAAAACATCATTTCATTAGGGACTATATTCAGAAAGGAATTTTGAACTTAAAATTTATAGATACAGACCATCAATGGGCTGATATCTTCACTAAACCCCTTTCTGAAGATAGGTTCAATTTCATTCTGAAACATCTCAGCATGAAAATCTGCCCAGAGTGAAAATGTTTTAATTCCATATATTTATCTTCAGAATGTATCTGTTTTACTGTGAACTTCTGATCAATCTCTTTTCAGAAAGATAGAACATGCAGATTGTATCAGATGCTAGTCTTAAAGATCTGAGTGTTTCAGCTCAAGGATAGACGTGCTGATCACTAAATCAAACAAGTGTCATCCAATCATCAGTAAATCTCTGAAGCAGAACGCGTGCATGCTTCTGAGAAGGCAAAACGCTGATTGGTTGCATTGAGACACATGTCTGGTAACCGTTTCAAGTATCTTTCTCAAATCCCCCAAAATCAGCAAGCACTAAATGAAAGTAATCATGTTTTTAAAACGTAATCATGATTTTATTTCTCTTTCTTGAAACCGTTTACTCTTTCAACATATTCTGAAATCTATTTAAGCACGTTAACTTCTCACATTAATCTTTTACAGTTTCTCATTATCTCTCAAATATTTTCTGCATTCTCTCTGTGTTCATCTCTTTCAAACTTAAACCCATTTTCTCAGTTTTCTCAGAAAAACCCTAAGTGTGAACATGGCAACCTCCAGCAGTGCTTCTGCAGGTTCTCAGAAGAAAGCTTCCTCTGAACAGTACCAAGTTCCATTCAGAACACTCCTTACACCAGTGAAGAATCTTGAAGTGTTGTCTGAACTGATTATTGATTTTGGCAGTCTGAAAGAGAATGGGTTTGACTTGACAGAAGAAGTTAGGGCACAGAAATGGGAGAGATATTTCGACAGGTTGGTTGGACCAACATTCCCAATGTTAGTCAAGGAGTTCTGGATTCATGCGTCCGCTTCAACGCATCAAGTCACCTCCTACATAATGGGAAAGAATATTGTGATCACTGAGGATCACATAGCAAAACTGATTGGTTATAGTGGCGGTAGCGTCCGCTGTATTGATATGGCTGAAAGATGCTCTGACGTTGGTGTCATAGCAGAATAGATTTTCACCCATGGGGTGCCCAGCAGCAAAATCAGAGACCTAAAGGATCACCACAGAGTTTGGGCGAAGATCATTCTGGGGTGTTTTAATCACAGGAAGCCAACTAGCTCCCCTGATTATATAAATATAGATCAGCAGTTTCTGATCTACTTTATTAATCAGAAGGTAAAAATCAACTTGGCTCATCTTCTGTTTAATCACCTCAGAACAAGCGTGAAGGAAACCAGGGAAGAAGAAAGAACAAAGAGGGATTGGATACCCTTTGGAAGGTTAATATCAGATATTCTGACTGAGAATAGGCTGATAGAGCACCTGATAGAAGCTCAAGAGTTAAGCACCATTGAACCAACTGTTGGCAAGCCTCTGAATGCGAAGAATCTGAAGAAAATGAAGTTAATAGAGAATATCAGAAAGGAACCCAGCGTTACTCCTACTGCTGACATCACCAGCAGAAGAGTCCCACTGAGCAACTTTCCATTATTTTCTGAGATAGAATCTAAACCAGTGGTGGTTCTCAGATACTTGGACGCGTGCAAGGCTGATGGTACAGATCCCAAGCTGAATATCAAAGATCTGCACCAACCTCAACCAGAAGTTACACTGAAAAAGACGAAGAAAAGGAAGGCCCATTCAGAAGGAACATCCCAGCAGACACCCAAGAAAAGAGGTAATTTATCTGCTGCTTCTGTTTTAAATTCTTCTGCTATTCCAACATCAATCCCCACTCCAGCTTCTCATGAAATCCCAATCCCCATCCCAACAATAGATGAAACCGAACCAGAAGATGACCCTTCTGAGGCAGTAACACTCAGAAGACCCCGCACCAAACATCCCAAACCAACAACATCAGCACTTGACAAAGTTCTGTCTGACATTGATCAACGTGCTTCTGATCACCTTCCCAATAATCCAAACTCTGAACCAGATATTGCCAAATCTCCTCAACCAGAACAACCTCTCTCACCCATTCCAGAAGAACCACATATTCTTGAACAACTAGAAATTCCTCCTCCTTCTCCACAACCAGCAATTCCTTCTCCCTCTCCTCAACCAGAAACTCATCCACCATCTCCTCAACCATCACCTCCTCAACCTGAGTTTCATCATTCTGAAACTCCATCTCCTCCATCTCCTGAACCTCATTCTTCTCAATCCTCTGAGCCACAACCTCTGGCAATACAGCTGCCATGTGGAACAACAGTAACAATGGCCCAACTGCCATCCTCGCCAGAAACCACTCCTCCAAACACTCCCAAAACCCCAAACAATCCAATCATTATTTCTGACTCTCCCACTCCATCTCCTAAACAAACAGCTCCCAAACAAACCACAGAAGACCCCAGCGGGACCTTCATAGATTTAACAATCCTTGACCGTCTTGTTGATCTGAAAAATAAAATAGCCATTCCAAAACCAAAACAGCCAGATGTTGGCTCTGGCATTATGAATTTTGAAACAGGTTTGCAGCAATGGATTGATTCTCTGAAGCAAGTCTGCCCTGGAATGATTGATCCAGCTGCCTCAGACCAGCTCTGGTCACGATTTAGAATTTGGGTACGTGCTGAAGCTCTAAAATTGCAAGACATCAATTATGAGCAAGCACAGCAGAATTTCAGCAAGCTTCTGAACGAAGTAGGAAGTCAGCTGCTGAAAGAAGACGCGCTCCTTCTGGATAGTGAGCCATGGTCTGAGAAGCGTCCAGCTTCAAAGGTGCAGCCAGAAGAAGATCAGACAATTCAAGTTGAAGCTAGTCAAGCTGAAGATGTTGCAGAAAGCTCTCAGAAGCTCCCTGCTTCTGATGTTTCTCAAGCTGCCTTGGACAGGCAGACTCTGGAAGAGCTGAAGCTGAATGATATTCGTCTGCAGCAAAGGATGGATGAAAATGATCAGAAGATGAAGGAAAGGATAGATGTGCAGGACAGCAAGATAGATACAGTAGTCAGCATGGTGCACAAGCATACTGAAACTGCTGATCAGATTAAGGCAATGCTGGAGACTCTGTTCACACGCTTTCCTCCCCAACCTTAGATTTTCATTCATGCTATTTTCATGTTTTCTTTGCATATCTTTTGTACTGTTTTGTCTGGCTCTGAATATTTTAATATGACAAGTTTTTCTGATCTAATTGTTTTAGCACATCACTTACACTTTTTGATTGCTGACAAAAAGGGGGAGAACAAGAATGATATTTTTCAATAACGGAGTACTGAGACAAAAAGTCTCAAACATTCTAACTCTGATATTTTTGAATGTTTTCTTTTTTTTCTTAAGTCTACAGGTACAAGAATTCTCTCTGATTCACTAAAGACCAAAGCTCTGATACTCTGATCCAAAGCAAAGCTCTGATAAAGCTCTGATATTCTGATCTGAAGCTCTGCTCTGATATTCTGATCTAAAGCTTCTGATAGTCAAAGACTCCGATATTCTGATGTTCAAAGAAAGTCAATAAAGATCTGATCCTGAAGAATCCTTGGAATTAAAAAGGGAAGTTATAAATTCAGGGGGAGTATCTCCGATCCCAACTCGCATATCTCTTTATCCCTTATCTTTGATAACTTCTTACTCTGATACATCTTATCATATAGTTATCTCTGATACTTTTTCACGTTATTTTCAATTAAAAATATCTAGTTTTTGTCATCATCAAAAAGGGGGAGATTGTTAGAACAAAGTTTGAATCTACTACCCTAAGTTTAAGTTTTGATGATAACAAAATGAAAAGATATATTAATTATGTGATTCATGTAAGAACTATTTGCTACCTAAAATATTACCATCTGTTTTGCAGAAACTCTGATAGGTATCAGCAAGAGTACACTCAATCAGCATCAGAATATTGGTTATCAACATCAGCATCAGAAGATGCTATATCAGAATACCAGAATCAGAAGAACAACTCACGCGAATGCTGAAGCTTGATGAACAGAACTGCACTCAACACTCTGATAAAGACAACAACAGTTCATCAACACTTAAGCAGAGTCAGAATGAGCCCAAGCCAGAACACGCTTTAAGTAGCAACGGTACTGTGCATTCAAAGCGAATTATTACCAACGGCATCATTCCAGACAAGATCTGCTTAATAAGGAAAGTTTGTTATTGGCATTGAATCAAGATTATTGCTCCAACATTCAACAATTTCAGTGCTATATAAACAAGACAATGAAGATTGAATTGGCTAATGCTCTACATCAAATTACACGCCTAAAAGCTAATCATCATCTTCCTTCTCTCAGTTTGCTAAAAGCTCCATATTTCCTTACTCAATTACTTTTAGCAATCTAGTTTCAATAAGCTTAAGTTGTGTAATATCACAGTTGTGATAAACAGTTTTGTAGAAAACATTCACACACCTAGATTTCTCTTCTTTGTAAGAAAGTGTTTCCTTGACAAACCGGTTTGTGGTTTGCATCAAGAAGGCTTTAGCAGTTGTTAAAGCAGATTGTAATATTCAGTTGAATATAGTGGATTAAGACCTCGTTGGAGAGAGGCGAAATCACCTTGACGGGTGGACTGGAGTAGTTTGAGATCAAATGAACCAGGATAAAAATATCGTGTTCATTGCAATTGATTTTCAGTTTCACAATTCAACCCCCCTTCTTGTGTTTTTCACTTCTTCACTTTCTTCCTTAGGTGCAGAACTAGGAGGTTCTACTTCGGGAACAGGTGTCTCCAAGACATACAGCTTCTTATCATGCTTGAGGACAATCCTCAGATTTTGGTGCCAATCCAAAAAAATTGTCCCATACAACTTTTCCTTATCAAGGATTGATCACAAAATGTTGTTAGAGGTGTTTGTTGTCATGGTAATATACAAGAAAAATATGAAAATATAAGTATCATTAAAATAACATATTCAATTAGGCCTTTAATCAAATATGCTCCCACTAGTTTACTAAAAACAAATGACCCTCATCATTTGATTCGGAAAATCCCGTTTGAATATTTTCTAGTGGGTCAAGATCCACAGTTCACTTTGTTTTAAGTCACCGTTAGGCTGATTACACAAAACTAGGTTATTTAGGTAGAAACTCCTTCCAATTGTATCTCATACAATTCTCGAATACTTTCAATTGGATGAATAACTCCTTATTCTAATCCATCATATGAATCATTCCCAACTCTTGCTTCTAAATATGTATAATCTTATTATAATTTGTTTAGTTAAGTTTAGCCCAGTGTTTAAGCAATTGGATATTACAGTTATCCCATCGCACCTTACTAATATATAACATGCACCTCGCGTTAGGCAAAACTTACATTGTTTAATACTAGTCTTGATGAGTGATAAAACTTGGAAAGCATAAACTTAATATTCCTTTTGAGGGAATTTGATATTAGTTTGATCTCACCGTCTTAACATGCAAATCGTCTCTCACATGCATCAACATGCAAACACATGCATAAACATACATATAAAAAGATATAGTTATTCCCCTAGCGCAATTTTTCTCCCAAGCCAATGAGAGAACCTAAGCTAACCTAATAACAATCTAAACTTCTCCAAGATAGATCTCCATGGTCGTCTTCCTTCAATCTTGTCTTCTTCCTTTTCATAATTACATTATGTTACATAGAAGAATACTCGTTTTACATACGAAGGAATGAGATGAGAAAAGAAGTTACATAGAGAGATTAAGAGAAAGGCACGACACGCAGGTCGTATTTAAATCCCAAAAACAAAATAAAGGAATCTAATGCCATAACTGATCACCATAAGATAACAATAATAAACACTTTATTATTATTATTATTAATTTAAACTATGTTAATTAAATAAGTCAAATTAAATTTTGGCGATTGATCACACTACACAGAGTTAGCCGGGGGGTTCGGTTTCCCGGGAAGCGCCCCGAAGCAAAATTTTAATGAACAATTCATTTGAAATCAGCGTTGTTTTTCGCACAACTCTTGTGTTGTTACAACCCTAATCTGCATAACTCTCTGACAACACAACCCTTGTGCCGTCATGAACCCTAATGAAAATAATTTCATATCGCCAAACATAACTCAATTGATAATTCAGTATGATCGATCAATATGCCATTGCTTCACCATACTAACATCAGATTCCGAAGCGAATGACCAATGATCTTTCAAAAGAATAAAAATCATTTTGTGATTGAATGGAAGAAATTGAAACAATATATCCAATATACCATCATTGCACCAGAATTGTTTATATCATATATAAATTTGATCATTCATATTAGTGTAACTTATGGATGACCGATGTATCGTTGCTGCACCATACTAGTGTCGGATTCCGAAGCATAGTCAACATCGATTCACCTAAATCGTACACACCATGATGCCAAAATTTAATTTACTCGGTTATTATTCAATTCATTTTGTGTTTTAATCTGATTAATACAGAACATATAGAAAATAAACATCTATCAGATCCATGGCTTTATAAGTGGCTCTGATACCACTGAAGGAAAATTGCGATCCAAAATGCAGCAGAAAATTAAAATTTTCCTTTAGTGATCCTTACGAATGGGCATGGTCAGTGATAGAAATCATTACCTCTTGTAATGATTCAGACCTTTGATATTATGATCATGAACGTTGATGAATAGAAACTTCTTTACTCATTCCACACGAATAGATCACTTCTGGACACAGTGCTAGCTGCTTACGAACGGAAACTTTGAGTAAGAGAGTGAGACAAAATACGACTAGGGTTTCAAGACCTAATTTTCATCAAGTAAAATGCTTCAGCACAAGGTTTCTATTTATAGAACCACTTATGTGGGCTGCAAGCTAAAAGTCCAATTAAGGCTGTAAGTTAAAAGTCCAATTAAGCATACGGGTATTATACCTTATGATATACCACATATCACTTAATAGTTTGGTACTTTAACATATTCCATATTTCACTTAAGTGCAACGTACCTTACGGTGTTCCTTATTTACTCTATCTCTCATCAACCTGTCCTTATGTGGGTGACCCTGTAGGTTTCCGTGATATTGACAATTATATTAAATCACACATTTAACATAATAAATAGTGAGCAATATCTAGCAACATATCATTGCTACCCAAGTCACGAAAATGTCATGTGATCTGACAAAACCTTTTCGTGATAATATTTGTGTGTACAATTACCCTTTTACCCTTATGTTTATATTGAACACAAGGCATAAATCGTGTCACCGTTCTCTAGTTCAATATTGGACCCTTAGAAATTTATCCTGTTATGCAGGATGGACAAATTCCATCTAGGTCACTCATGTCCCTCAGCATGCTTTGTGAAGTACCCATCAACTGTCTTTATGGTCATCCAGTTATGGATAACGTTTGATCAGCAATAAAGTACTTAACTCTACACCTAGGGTCCATAGTGATTTCAGGTCGAAGGGTGGTATACACCATTATCACCATGAGAATAACTTATGACACCTTGCATAACATTCTATGTAGTATTCTCATAGCGGGTCAATCCAGTATAAATATTAATCTTAATATTCATACCTATGTCAAGACTTGATAAATTCTTATCCATGATCCATGAGGTGTGATCATCAGTCTATCTTCATAATAATCTCAATGCTTTAATGTTATCCAACTTCATAATAAAGCTCGACTACGGATACTTTAAGAATAGTGTTCTTATGTTTAATGAGATCTCATGATTAAGTCACCCTTAATATTTCATTAAACAGAAGAACTATTCTAGGGACTTTATTATTTTGGAAAAGCAAACATAACAAAGAAATTCCTCTTATTATTAATAAATAATTCGATACAATTACCCAAAGTATTGGCCTCTAAGGTTTACACCAACATAATCTTCCAGGTTGTGTACTTTAACCAGGCAAACTCAAAAGTTGTACACCTGAGCTAACTAGGGTCAACTTTATAGCCTGCGTGTTTATGCTTAGCCAGGGACTTGGGGCTAGCGTCTACATGGCAGTATCTCTACATGGAAAATTCGACGCCTAAAGAATGTTTATCGGCTTATATGAGTCTATATGCCTATTTAAATCAGAAGTTTTGGGCAATGCCTTAAAAATGAAAGCAAAAAAAATGCTTAAAAGGCATTCTTATGCCTCACAATGATTACTCAAACCGAAGTTCAAAATCCTAAAAAGGATAGAGTCGGGATAAAATTATCTTCACAAAGCGACTGACCTATTATTAAGCAGCGTCAGGCATATCAAAGAGGATTAAGGCCTTTTTTCAAATCTAATCACTATGGTTTTTGTCAAAACCATGTGATTAGGGGGCTACTATATATCCATAATTCTCTTACATGCATATGGGCATACAAATAAAATTGGCATGAACAAAATTGTAAAAACAAAAGTAAAAATACGATTAACGATGAGGCCCATGGGGAAATTGTCTAACAGGCAAAATATTTAAAATTATTACAGAATGCACCCACCTAAAAAGGGTGACTAACAACAATTTTTTCAAAAGAAACAAGGGAAAGACTAAAATCACTTGGTCATATTAGCCTGGGAGGCGTCATTGGTATTCAGCTCACCTATGGTTGAGGACACATCCTCATCATCATCTACTTCCATGTCCACCAACTTACCATCCACAATATTCTTGAAGAAGTCCATAGAGGAGATATCCAATTCTGGATAGAGACATAACACCTGATCCCTTACCCGTTCAAAAGCCATATCCCCGGCATTAAGGACATCCATATGAGTCTTCTTCAAAGATCGTTGTTAATCGGCATAAGACTTTTGCGTAGCATTCAGCGCATCGGTATGTTTGGTGCTAGAGGTCTTAAGGTCTTCATTTTCCTTGGTCCGAGACTTATTCTTCAAGGTTTCTTCAAGCAGACTTTTTTCCAAAGTTGAACATTTGTCAACATAATACTTCTCACTCTCTGTCAACTGTTGTACATCCTTCTTAAGATTGGTACACCTTTCCTCCCAGTCGTCTGCAGATTCAAATAGACCTCGGGCCAGCACAACACACTGCATCAGGTAAGAACTTAGGTTTTGAGTAAGCTTCTGAGGACCAAGACTTTTTACCCTATTGACATCTTCGGTTGCATTAAGCTGGTCATAGAGGAAATTCATCCCATCAAAGTTATTGGACCAAAACTTGTTCTCGCTAGAAGCAGGAACATAGTTGTCACCAGTCTCATGCATTAATGCCGAGAACTCCTAATCAGACCAATAAATGTCATTCGTCATCACAATCTTCATCCATTTTGGAGATCTTTGAGAAGGTTCATCAACATCCAGAATATTCTTGGCCAGTGACTGGGGCACGCCGACGATGATGCCCGCCTTCGGGCTGGTTCCCTTCTTCTTCTTCACGACTCTATGTTCCAAGCCAGTCAAGTCGGATTTGGATTTGGAAGGCCCTCCAACTCCTTTCCGAGGAGCACGGGCAGCAGCCATCAACTTATTTTGTTCTTTGACAGAAAGGTAAGTCATTTTATCTGCAAAAACATCAAAAGGGAACATGTGAGAAAGGAATAAAAGATCCATAGGCGACGAATAAATAAAAGGAGTCTTACCCAAAAAAATCCAGAACCTCCTTGTCAGGCAAAGGTAACAGGTCTTTAACCTTGAATAAATGGAAGGAATCTAGCACTTGCAGAGATTGGGTCTCGGTGTCACTCAATTTGTCATAATTAAACCCAAATATGGGTAAGGGGTTCTTAGTCCAGTATTAAGGAAAATTAGGATGACCATCAGTGGCATAGATGACTTGAGGGCACCTCAGTCCACACTTAACTCGGAGAAATCGGTCTTTGAAGCCCTTGTAATTAGTGGTATTGGCTTGAAGGAAGCTCTTATGAGGTACACCGCTAATGGCAACCCAGCTTTCAGATTCTACATTTTTAACTTCAAAGAAAGAGAAAAATAAAATAATGGTCAGAGTCACATCCAACATTGTACAGACCATCTCGAAGTCTTTAATAAAGCCCCAACTGTTAGGGTGAAGTTAAAAGGGGGCCACGTTCATCGTCTCCAACACGTCTACCTCAAAGTCAGTAAAGGGGATGCGGATAAGCATGTCCTCTAACACCCCGACATAAAAGTAAAACCATTTGTCTTATACTCCCTTTGGCCGGGACATACAAACCCGATCACCGGGAATGCAAGCCTCTAGAACAACATCATCCTCATTTCCGTTCGAGGACACCTTTTGCAAAGAGAGAAGCTCCGCTATCTCCACCTCATCTATGGAGATTTGGTCGTAACCCATCACCTCCTTACTAAAAGAGCCAGAAGTTTCCATCAGGATTTCCATGGAACCTGATGAGAAAGATTCGGAGTCGGAATCGCTAAAAGGAGCATATATATCCCCATAAACTTCCAGCATAATATGATAGAATTCCTCTCTACCTAAGTTATTTTCACAATCTCTCATGCATGCACGCCATAGTGCGTATCTCTCTTCAGCATTTTGGGGTTTTAGAACGACGCCCTCTTCATCACACTCGCGTAAAACTACCATCTCAAAACAAAACAAAAGGAAATGTGCAAGAAAAATAAAGTGAATGGAAGAGAAAGATACCTGGAAGTGGCTTTCGTTTGGAATATTTAAAGAGAGAAATTGAGGGGCACTTGCAAAGAAAAGTAGGAGAGTCTTTAGGGAACAGAAGAGGAAAAGTTTTTATAAAAAAGAGAGGTTTGGGGAAGTAATGACTAAAGAAGTGGAAACGTGTGTAGGTTTCAAAAATTGCCTTAGTAATGATTACACCTAAAAAACTAGGTGATTGTTGGAAAACTAGGGTGTAAGCGTCACGCACGCCGAGAATGAACTCGACAACTGTCCGGTTATAGGACATGGCTTGAAGCAAAAGATCAATATTTACATTGACCAAACATAGGGCTTCAAATAAAGCCATATGCTCATGGGGATTATGTTCATACATAGATCCATTGTCTGGGCTAGGAGAGATAAAAAGGCAAGATATGGACAAAATGTCAAGGAGGACACATAAAAGCTTAGTTGGGTAATACCTTGGTTTGAGATCTTCATGCCTGAGCCGGGTTGTATAGTCGGAGGCATATGTGGTCGACCATAGAGAAAGATGAAGAGGCGACAACCGGGCTTATACCCAGACATTATCCTTGGATTCAGATGTTACATAGAGCCCGACCTTTATGAGGCTGTTACAGAGTGACCGGTCCATCAAGGGCGTAACCACTCATCAATACATGGCGGCGCATATTATGATAATAGTCATCATTGGCAATGGCAGGCATTTCTTGCCTTAAATGGCAGCTCAATTACGTATAATGAAGAGTCACAACAGTTATATGCACTAATCAATGAGGTTTATGCACCTCTATATATAGGACTCCCAACTGAGGGTTAAGCAAGACACGTCACTTGGAGCTCACGTATACTTGTGTGACCCTCTGAATCTCTTAATTTCATAAACAATTCACTCCCACTTGTTTGAGGCTCTCCCAAATACCCTTCAACTAGCGGGGAAGTCACCCATTTAATGTTTAGCAAGAACAATATGAAATTTGATATTTAAAATCATTAAGTTATAAATTTTATTTTGGAGATTAAAAATAAGACATCTTCATTCGAAATGCCTAATTTAAAACAAATCAAAAGGATTACTTCTTTACAGTCATAGAATCATAAGTTCAAAAATATCATTACCTAATACTTAAGTTTAACCAAATCAAAAGGATGACATAGAATCACAAGTTAGATTTTGCGATGCGGGAATCTTCAATCTCAAATGAGGAGGCTTGCCCAGTAGATTGAACACTTTTTAACTGATCAATTGAGTTTAGCTTGATCTTTTCAACAAACTTCATGGTAACTTCATTTTCCTGATCAACAAACAAATTTTTTGACAATGGTGAACCACAAATTTCTTTATATGTATCATAAGTAGCAGCTCATGTATTTCCACCATCCATAATTTTTTACAGTGGATGCATAACAAAGTTTGGACCATTACTTCTATCTAAGTTTTCCTTCAATGAATGATATTCGGAAACTAGTTCCGTCCCGCTAAACTGAACAAACATCGTTGTTGCATCCAAGTAGTAGACATAAACTACAGAAGTTGGACCAAAACCTTTCGATATACACTCATGCACATCGCTTTTTTCCACGTTAGATGGAAATCCCCATATAACAACTATGTTCTCAAACAAAATATTCGTGTACCAACTATTGCGGCTATAGCTTGGTGAAGAATTTGTAACCTTATCACTGGTACTTAGATCAATAATATCCTCTTGCATCCAATTAAGATATAGACGATTAATATAGTTCTGTAATTTCTCATTGAACACAAAATTTGAAGATTCATGGAGTTTAAATTCAACTCCCAAATCACTGCATGATTGGACAAATATGCATCCAATCATGAAAGCATCATATCCTGCTTCATGGTTTCCTCCTGAGTTCCAGCTAGACGACGTGCAAATGTAAATTTAGATCTCTGTTATGTATGAAAATAGTTGAAAAATGTAAAACATTGGCCACAAACTCAAAAATTTCCGTATTGGCATGCTCTTCGACATAAAATAAAAAATCATCTTGAAATCACAGAGATAGGAGAATAAAATCTTCCATAACTATTAATCATAGATAAAAGGAGACAAACATTGAACCATCAACTTCAACATATACTTTTACATGGGATGGAGAAACTAACTCATTGCTTTGGGAGCCTGCATCAATTTGTGGACAAAACTTAGAAAATGCAGAGGCCAGTGCACTTCGGGACCTTTCCAATATTGCTTGAAGTATATTATTAGAGTTGATGAGTACTTTGGTGTCAACAATATGTGGAAAGAACTTGTTAACATAGGCAACAAAATCTTCATGAGTCTCTTAATGAGTGTTGAGAGTAATTCTTTATGTCGAAGTAGTTTGTTCGACAGAGACAAGGGAGTGTCGAAAAGATTTAATTTGATTTAGAAGTGTAGAAACAGTTTATTACACACAAATTTAATTTAGTTTTAGATTTAGATAGATTTTATTTAGATCTAAAATAGATAGATTTGATTTAGTTCCAAAATAGATATTTTTGACTTTTATAGTTTTGGATTTTAGCTTAGAGAGCAAGCTAACCTAAATCTATAAATAGAGGGAGTAACCCCTATTTTTTGTAATCAAGTCAATTCATTGTATTCATAGAATTTGCACTTGCAAGTGCATAACAAAGTTTTCCACAGTTTGTGGACAGAGAGAAACTCTGCAGAAAATTAATTATCTTGTTTCTTTCTTTTCTTTTCTCTTAATTCATTGTCATTGTGTGGTGATATCAATCTTATTTATCAAGATTGGTAGAAATTCATCATAGATATTTGGTGGATTTCCAACATCTGGTATCAAGACCTCCGGCTAATCGATTCAAGGGAAGTATCGATCAAAAATGATTGAGAAAGAAGATGAATTCACGATGGCGAGTTATGGGAATGCAAATTATCCAGAAACTCTATCAATTCTGAAAGTGGACAACTATGAGAATTAGCAAACATATGAAATTTTTATTCAGGTGTCAAGGTTTTTGGGATCTTGTAAAGGATGGATTGGAAGCACTTGGAGAAAATGCTTCAAAAGAAGAAAAGAAGAAAAGAAGAAACACACTGAATCAGAGAAAATGAGTTATAAAGCACTCTTTATAATTCATCAATGTCTGAGTCCATAAAATTTCAAAAAAGTGAATGATTCAGAATCTGCAAAAGAAGCTTGGGAGGTTCTTGAGAAGTCTTTTAGTGGTGCAGAAAAGATGAAAGAAGTAAGGTTACAAACTCATAAGAGAACGTATGAATTTCTTTATATGGAAGATAGTGAGAGCATATCTGATTTTTTCACTATGGTTACAAAACTAGTGAATCAAATCAAGGTATGTGGAGAAACATTAACAACAAGAGCCGTTGTTTTGAAGATCTTGAGATCTTTGGCTCCTAAGTTCGACAACATGGTGGTGGCTATAGAAGAGGGGAAAGACTTGTCAAAATTGACAAAGGAAGAGATTCAAGGGACGCTTGAATCTCATGAACAAAGAATGACTGAAAGAGTTGCAGGCAAGTCGAAGAGTGATGTGGCTTTGTAGGCACATTCAGCAAAAGAAACCAAAGGCAAAGGAAAGTGGTTCAACAGAGATAGAGGCGGCTACAACAATTTGACTGGTAGAGGAAACCAGAACAAAGGAAATATGTCAAATCAGAGAAGACCATATCAAGGCAACTAAAGAGATGGTGTTGCAAATAAAGGAAGAGGTGATGGTCGAAAACCTGACAAGAGTCACATTCAATGTTACAATTGTCAGAAGTATGGTCGTTATTCGAATGATTGTCTGAAAAAGCGAAAGAATCAAGAAAGTGGTGCAAAGTTTATAAAACATGAAGAAGAAGAGATGATGATGGTGGTCACAACAAGAGATGAAGATAGATTCAAGAACCAATGGTACTTGGATTCAGGATGTTCATCACATATGTCTAGAAGGAGAGATTGGTTTGTCAACATAAACCCCTCAATGAAGAACATGGTAAAATTTGCAAATGACAATATCCTAACAGCTGAAGATATTGGTGATGTTATGATTATGACGAAAGATGGCAAGAGATCAGTATTTTCCAATGTGTTATACATACCATGCATGAAGATCAATTTGCTCAGTATAGGGAAGTCCGTCGAAAAGAATTATAAAGTGTCGATCAAATATAAAATGATGAGAGTTGTTGATGCAAATGGAAGATTAATCTTGAAGGCTCCTATGTCTCAGAATAGAACCTTCAAGATCGAACTAAATGTGATGGAGCACAAATGCCTTTCAACTGCAGCTAGCAGAGATGAATGGATATGGCATTATCGACTAGGCCATCTCAACTTCAGAGACATCATAGATTTGAAGAGAAGAAATATGATTTCAGGATTTCCAGAAATCGACATTCCAAATGAGGTATGTGAGGAATGTGTACAGGTGAAGCACAAGAATAGCTTCAGCAAGGATGCATGAAGCGGGTTGAAGGTTATTCTTGAAGTCATATATTCTTATGTATGTGGACCAATCCAGGTGGATTCAATGGGAGGTAACAAATACTTTGTTACATTCATAGATGATTTCAGTCGAAAGTCGTGGACTTACCTGATCAAGAAGAAAAGTGAAGTGATCGGGGTATTTACCAATTTTAATTCTATGGTCGAAAAGAAAAATGGTCGAAAGCTCAAAGTTTTGAGAACTTATGGTGGTGAAGAGTATATGTCGAAAGACTTCGACAGGTTATGTGAAAAGGAATGGATTGTGCATGAGGTGGTGCCACCCTATACTCCACAGCAGAATGAAATTGCATAAAGGAAGAATTGAACCATCATGAATATGATGAGAAGTATGTTGAAAGGCAAGAATTTACCTAAAGAGTTTTTGGGGTGAAGCTTTGTCGATTTCAAAATGCATTTTGAACAGATATCCTACGAAGAAGCTATATGGAATTACTCCAGAAGAATGTTGGTCTAATGTGAAGCCTAGCTTGATTCATCTGAAGTTATTTGGATTTATTTCACATAGACATGTGCCGGATCAGTTTAGAAGAAAACTTGATGACAAGTCGAGTCAAATGATTCTAGTTGGATATCATTTGACAGAAGGTTACAAGTTATTCGACCCAGTGAACAAACAGATTTTGATCAGCAGGGACGTGATCATAGATGAGCTTAAAGAATGAGATTAGACTGAAAATGCAAGAAAGATTCAGTGGGAATCCTACTTGAAGAACCAGAAACTCGAGTCGAAAGAGAAGTTCGACAAGAGGAATCAGTAGTTACAAATCAACCAAGTACAAGCAAACCTCAAAGAACAAGACGCATGCCTGCAAGATTACAAGGTTGTGTGATTACATCAGATGATGCAGTAGATAATTAAGGTGAGTTGGTACATTATGTTTTCTATGAAGATGTTGAACCTGTCAATGTAGTTGAAGCATTAAAGGATTCGAAGTGGGTGAAAACAATGAATGAAGAAGTGAAGTCTATCATAGACAACAACACTTGATCACTTATCGAATTGCCTTAAGACAAGAAGGAAATTGATATCAAGTGGGTATACAAAGTTAAGATGAATCCCAAAGGGGAATTAACTCGACACAAATCAAGGCTTGTGGCGAAAGGATTTCTACAGAAAGAAGGAATAGACTTTGATGAAGTTTTTGTACTTGTTGCTAGAATCGAAATAATCAAGTTGGTTGCTGGTCTAGCAGAAATAAACAGTTGACACATATGTCAGAGGACGTAAAGTGTGAATTCTAGAATCCTTAGACGAAGAAGTTTATGTTAAACAACCGGTTGGGTTTGTGAAACATGGCGAAGATAGAAAGGTGTACAGGCTGCATAAAGTCCTGTATGGATTGAAACAAGCTCCAATAGCTTGGAATAAGAAAATTGATAGTTTCTTAAGGGAGAAGGAATTTGTGAAGTGCACAACTGAACATGGAGTATATGTAAGAAGAAGCAATAGTGAATTTCTTATATTATGTCTCTATGTCGATGATTTGTTGATAATAGGTAGCTGTAAAAGTAAGATGAAAGAATTCAAAGGTGAACTCAGCAAGGAATTCGAAATGTCTGATCTGGGTGAGATTTCATATTTCCTTGGCATTGAATTCTACAAGAGCGGTAGAGGTTTGATGATGCATCAAAGAAGATATGCAGGAGAAATTCTCAAGAGATTTGAGATGGAAGAATGCAACTCAGCTTCGACACCTGCAGAACCAAGACTGCAACTGTCGAAAGATGCAGGTGAAGATGATGTGGACCTAATCCAATACAGAAGACTTATTGAGTCATTGAGATACCTTTGTCATACAAGGCCTGACTTAGCATATAGTGTAGGTATGGTAAGTAGATTCATGCAGAAGCCAAAGGTATCACATCTAGAAGCGGTGAAGAGGATACTAAGGTATCTCAAAGGAACTCTCGATTATGGAATTTTGTTTCTTGCAGTTAATAAAGGAAAGAATGCAAGTTAGTGGAATACACTGATTCGAGTTGGTGTAGTGATGTTAAAGATCGAAAATCAACAGTAGGATATGTGTTTATGTTAGGTGGTGCACCAGTTGCTTGGAGTTCAAGAAAGGAACCAATAGTGACATTCTCATCATGCGAAGCAGAATACATAGTTGCTTCTCTTTATGCATGTCAAACAACATAGATGGTGAACTTGGTCGAAGAGATAATAGGAAAATATCATGGAGTAATTACCATGAAGGTCGATAGCATGTTAGCTGTCAATATGGCGAAGAACCTGATAGCACATGGTCGAAGCAAGCACATCGAAATGAGGTTCCACTATCTTCGAGAGCAGGTAGAAGATGGAAAGATGAACTTGGAACACTGAAGAACTGATAATCAGATTGCAGACATCATGACGAAGGATGTGCAGGTCGAAGTATTTTGAAGATTAAGAGCTATGATGAAAGTAGATAGCTTAGACACAATGAATTAGGTGATATGTTGAAAGTAATTCCTTGTATCGAAGCAGTTTGTTCGACAGAGGCAAGGGGATGTCGAAAAAATTTGATTTGATTTATAAGTGTGGAAACAGTTTTTTATACACAAATTTAATTTAATTTTAGATTTAGATAGATTTAATTTAGATCTAAAATAGATAGATTTGATTTAGTTTAAAAATTGGTATTTTGGGCTTTTTATAGTTTTGTGTTTTGTCTTAGAAAACAAGCTAACCTAAATCTATAAATAGAGAGAGTAACCCCTATTTTTTGTAATCAAGGCAATTCATTGTATTCATGGAATTTGCAGTTGCAAGTGAATAACAAAGTTTTTCACAGTTTGTGGGCAGAGAGAAACTCTACAGAAAAATTATATGTCTTGTTTCTTTCTTTTCTTTTCTCTTAATTCATTGTCATTGTGTGGTGATATCAATCTTGTTTATCAAGATTGATAGAAATTCATCATTGATATTTGATGGATTTCCAATAAAAAGGACCGATAAATTTATCGTATACATGAGCAATATATGTATCATGGAATTATATACTATTATCTCACTGTCTTACAAAATTATATAGCCAGTTAAGGATTAAGAATTTCAATGATACCTAAAAAACAGTTATGACCAACTATCAACTTTTGTTCCGACGAAAGAAGATCAATAACATGGAGAAATTCGATTGCGACTTGGACCTTCATCTCATTGGCCCTCTGATTTTCCTCTTTTACCTCCTTCTACAAGAGATTAAGGAACATTTTTAAAGAATTTAATAAGGTGTTACGTCAATAAACATAATAATGAGATTTAATTATCAGAAGTAAGTTTAGTTCATCCTCTGAATCTGTATCACTACTAAAAAAAAAGACATTTGAGAAAAGGTTTTTACATCGGGTATCAAAATATATGATGTAAAAAATACAATTAACAAACTTTTTACATCAGGTATTTATTTGCAATGATATAAAAAATATGAAAAAATATATATTTTGCTACCTATTACATCGGGCAAACGCATCCACCGATGTAAAAAGTTTTCAGAAAAAAATACGGTGGCATTTTTGTAAATAAGAAACAAGGTAGTAGAAATATTATTAAAAAACATGCAACATATTATATCGGTTGACTAAAAACCGATGTAATATCTTCACAGCAGATATTAATATAAAAAATAAATTAAAGAATAAATTAATTTTTTCGCAACTTATTACATCGGTGGAAGTTTAAACCGATGTAAAAAAGTCAGAAAAAAAGCTTGCATCGGGTATTAGGATGCACCGATGTAATAGGTGCAAAACCCTTACATCAGTTGTAAGGATCCACCGATGTAATAGGTTGTCCACTAAGCCAACCCTTACATCGGTTATGCATTTCCACCAAGGTAATAGCTTCCAAATCCTTATTTCCCAAATTTCATTATTTCCACTGTATAATATTCCTTGGCCGCCGTTTCCACTGTACGCTCACGCTCACGACCCAACCACCACCGTTTCACTCCTTTCCACTGTACGCTCACGACCCAACCACCGCGGTTTCCCAGCCACCATCATCGACCGCCGTTTCCGAAGGTTTTCGACCGCCGTTTCCGAAGGTTCTTCTACCGCCGTTTCCGAAGGTTCTTCGACCGCCGTTTCCGAAGGTTTTCGACTGCCGTTTCGACCACCATTTCCGAAGGTTCTTCGACCGCCGTTTCCGGTCGTCCTCTTCGACTGCGGTGGTTTTCGTTCGTGTTTTCGCCGTTTCTGGTCATCGTCTTCGACCGTGGTGGTTCTGTTCGTTCGTGTTTCATCGTTTTCGACCGCCATTGATGATGATTTTTGTTGTGAATTTGCAGATTTGTTTGATGAACATAGATGATGCGGTTTGTTGAAATTTGATTACGTCTCCTTGCCACTGTTTCACGTCGTTCACTCTGTTCACGCCGTTCACGACTTTTCACCGGCCGATTCACGCCCTTCCTCGCTCGTCGTTTCAACTGTAAGTCACATTCTTCACTTATTTTATCCATAATGTTATTGATTCAATGTTTGTTCTCTTGATTTAAGTCAATACCTTATGTTAACACTAGGTAGAAATTCATTTCAAGCGCTTTAACTTAAACAATTTTCTTTGAGAAACTTTATTTGTTGAGTTAAAAAAGCAACAATATCTTTAAGAGAAGATAAGGTGTTATGCATTGTGAAACCATAATCGAAAATATTGGAAAACATACCTAGAGAATAGAGAAATCTTGTTCTTAGGGAAGATTAACATGCTAGAGGAGATAATGCTACAGTACATTATGTACAAATTTTTTGTTTGAATTCATTTTAACTTATAATATTTTTAACGAGATAAGTTTTGTCACGTGATATTTAAATTGATTTCATCAAAACAATTTATAATATTTTTTGAAATTCTTCAAAATTATTTATAAAAACAATTTATAATCTATAACAATATATATAATACATGATTCATTGACATCAGGTGTTAGAATAGATATCTCAGAAAAAGTTTCCGCAATTGGTTATATATATATATATATATATATATATATATATATATATATATATATATATATATATATATATATATATATATATATATATATATATATATATATATATATATATATATATATATATATATATATATATATATATATATATATATATATATATATATATATATTGTTGATAATGTAGATATAATATTGTATAGATAGAGATAGATAAGGAACGACTTGAAGAATTTGTGGCTACTAGCTAGGCACCATTATTGTCACGTTCTTTTTTATGTCTCTTAAAAATGCAATTAATATAGTGTCAATAACACCAACCAACAACCAACCATAGAAAATTAGCAACTGAATCTTGAGATCTTAATAGAGTTATCACCTTGCCATTGAAATTTGATTATATTTTGCTTTCTCCGCGAAGCAGCGCAACTTGCAATCTCGGAATCTCCGTGAAGTAGCGCAGCCGCGGGCACACCGTTCGTCAGACCTTCCTCCGTGTGAACATAGTTATGGATCGTAGTTGGATGAGAGCTAATCGATTAAGTGACGAGTACGAACATGGAGTGATGGAATTTCTACAGTTTGCTAAAAGTAATGCTGACAAAAGTCTTCCTACGCTTTTTCTCTGTCCATGTGTTTGTTGTGCAAATAAAGAACCAAAACGTAGTAAGAAAGAAATCATGGATCATCTAATTTGTGTAGGGATTTGTCAAAGTTATACAAAATGGATATGGCACGGTGAAGTAGTAGCAAAGTCAAACGTGTCTCAAATAGATGATGTTAGTGTAGAAATGAATGATCGTCTAGAAGACATGTTGCGTGATATTGGACAAGATTCGTTTAAGAGGGCACATGCGTATGATACTTTATGCAATGACAAAGATAAACCATTGTACACAGGATGTAAAAAATTTACACGTCTGTCAGCCGTGTTAAAATTATTTAATCTGAAGGCAAAGAATGGGTGGACTAACAAAAGTTTTACCGAGTTGCTTGAATTGTTGACCGAAATGCTTCCAGAAGGTAATGTAATGCCAAGTCGTTATTACGAGGCGAAGAAAATATTATGTCCGATGGGTTTGGAGTATGAAAAGATACATGCATGCCCTAATGATTTCATATTATACAGAAAAGAGTATGAAAAGTATAATCATTGTCCAAAATGCAAGGCTTCACGCTACAAAAAGAAAGATGGTGAATCAATTGATGATGAGGTGGTCAAAATGGGTCCTCCTGCGAAAGTCGTATGGTACCTACCAATAATTTCAAGGTTCAAGAGATTATTCGCCAATGCAGATGACGCAAAGAATCTTAGATGGCATGCAGAAGAAAGAAAATATGATGGACAAATTTGTCATGTAGCCGATTCTTTGCAATGGAAGAAAATAGATTCTTTGTTTCTAAATTCTGGAAAAGAGTCGAGAAACCTTAGACTTGGACTTGCTACTGATGGAATGAATCCGTTTGGTAATCTGAGTACTAACCATAGTTCTTGGCATGTTCTCTTGATGATTTACAACCTATCTCCTAGGTTGTGCATGAAGCGTAAATATATTATGTTATCGATGATGATATCGGGCCCAAAACAACCAGGAAATGACATAGACGTTTATCTAAGTCCACTGATTGATGATTTAAGAGTGATGTGGGAGGAAGGGGTGGATGTTTTTGATGTGTATTCTGGTGAACAGTTCAATATGCGTGCCATGTTGTTTTGCACCACCAACGATTTTCCGGCGTATGGTAATTTGTATGGGTATAAAGTTAAAGGGCATAATGCGTGTCCTATATGTGAAAAAGATACTTGTTACCATCAGCTTGAAAAAGGAAAGAAGACCGTTTATCTCGGGCATCGAAAATTTATAAAACGTTATCATCCATATCGTAGATTGCGGAAAGCTTTCAATGGGGAACAAGAGCATGGTGTTGCTCCAAAGCCCTTGTCTGGAGAGGAAGTTTATCGGCGACAACAGGGACTTGATGTTGTCTTTGGAAAGTACCAAAAACGATCTACTGTGAAAAATGTATGGAAAAAGAGATCGATTTTCTTCGATCTTCCATATTAGTCTAGTCTTGATGTAAGACATTGTATTGATGTGATGCACGTGGAGAAAAATGTATACGATAGTGTAATCGGAACACTTCTCAACATTCAAGGCAAGACAAAAGATGGTATTAATGCTCGTCTGGATTTGGGTTTGATGGGTATACGAGAAGAGTTAACTCCACAATATATAGGTAACAAGACATATTTGCCTCCTTCCTGCTACACTTTGTCTAAAAAAGAGAAAACAAGTTTTTGTGAGTGTTTACAAAGTATCAAAGTGCCGCATGGTTACTCAACAAATGTCAAGAGGCTTGTATCAGTTAAAGATTTTAAATTAGTTGGCTTAAAATCTCACGACTGTCATGTCTTAATGCAACAACTACTACCATTGGCTATTCGTGGGATATTGCCTAACAACGTAAGGAAGACTATAACTAGGTTGTGCTTATTTTTCAATGCAATTTGTTGTAAAACCATTGATCCACTAAAGTTAGACGATTTGGAAAATGAGGCTGCAATTATCTTGTGCCAATTAGAGATGTATTTTCCTCCTTCATTTTTTGACATTATGGTTCACTTGATTATTTATCTAGTAAGGGAGATTAGATTATGTGGTCCAGTTTTTTTACGGTGGATGTATCCAATAGAGCGATACATGAAGATTCTAAAAGGGTATACAAAAAACCCACACCATCCGGAAGCATCGATTATTGAGAGGTACATTGCAGAAGAAGCAATTGAGTTTTGTTCTAACTATTTGTCAGGAGTGGATGTTGTAGGGGTTCCCAAGTCTCGTCATGATGGAAGATATGAGGGTGTGGGTACACAAGGTTTAAAAGTTAAGAGCTTAAGTATTGATGTGGTTGTTCAAGCGCATTTGTATATATTGAATAACATAGATGAAGTTCAACCTTACTTATCTGCTCACAAAAGCATCATAAAGAAAAAGTACCCCAAGATGAATGAAAGAGGGTTGTTAAAAGAGCATAATAAGAGTTTCTCTGAGTGGTTTAAAGAAAGAATTGCTAATGAAGATAGTGTTTCTAATACAATTAAGTGGTTGTCTTACGGGCCTAAATGTAACATAATAACTTGGAGTGGATATGATATTAATAAAACCTCTTTTTATACAAAGTCAAAGGATGACCGTAGTACCACGCAAAATAGTGGGGTAATGATTGTGGCCGAGTCCATGCACTTCTCTAGTGCTAAAGATAAAAACCCGGTTATGGCATCTACACCGTACTTTGGGGTGATTGAAGAGATTTGGGAAGTTAATTATATTGTGTTTAAAGTTCCTGTATTTAAATGCAAATGGATTGATATCAACAATGGTGTCAGAATCGATGAATTTGGAGTTACACTGGTTGATCTTAGCAAGTTAGCTTATGCGAACGAACCATTCATCATGGCATCTCAAGCAAAATAAGTGTTTTATGTCACAGATCCTTCTAATAAAAAGTGGTCAGTGGTTTTACAAGGAAAGGTCCATGATAGTGATGAAAATCATGATGAGAATCTTGATATTTCTGAAACTCATCCTTTCTCAACAAATGTGACTACATTCATTGAAGAAAATGAAGGGGATGATGTGCATGCTATTCGCATAGACCATGAAGAAGGGATATAGGAGGACTAGTAAGATTTTTTGTATAAGTTAATTCCACGTTACTTTATTTTCTAATTGTTTTTATGTTGTGTTTAATTTTATTTCTAATTGTTTTTATTTTGTGCTTAATTTTATTTCTAATTGTTTTTATTTTGTGCTTAATTTTATTTCTAATTGTTTTTATTTTGTGCTTAATATTATTTCTAATTATTTTTGTTTTGTGTAAACAGATACATGGGTGATTCAAACCCCAATAAAAGAAGAGTTAGAGGTCCCACTTTAATGACACAAATTGACAAAGTTCATCAAACAGGTGAAAAGATAAAGGTCGAGTTTAATGCAAGAACCTATGAATGTATTGGTGTTGGTAAAAATGCTACACATTTCAAGAGTTATATAGCATCTCTTGCTCGACAGTATTGTAGTATTGTGAAAAATGATTGGAAAGAAGTAGATGAAGGCGTAAAAGATGCTATTTGGATTGATATTCAGGTATTTTAAATACAATAGTTTATTATATTTTACAATCATATACTAATTAACAACATATGACATATACTATATTTGTAGGCTCATTTTACTATTCCAGAATGTAAAGATCCAAAGAAGGATAGGTTGAAGAAAGAATGGATTAAATATGCGGGAGAGCGATGGATAGGTTTTAAGACACAACTCACAGATAGATATATTCATCATCCCATAGAAAATGATCCTCCTCCATATGTCAAGTATAACTTTATTACGGAAGACGCATGGAAAGAGTTTCTCAAGATTCGAGATACCCCTGAATTTAAGGTTAGTAGGAGTTATATTTTTTTGTGTGCATAACATTTTTATTATATTTAGTGATTAATTACTTGTTTGAGTTTATAATAGGAAAAAAGTCAGAAGGGTAAGGATAATGTGGCCAAGAATGTATACCCACACGTATTGTCTCGTGGAGGGTATCGCTTACTTGAGGAGAAAATTATGAAAGAAAAGTCATCATCGAGAGATAATTCCACATTAGATGATAATGATAGTCCATCTCCACCATCACGCCATGAGTTATGAAAGAGAGCACGACAAAAGAAAGGAGGAGAATACACATAAAAATCTACACAAGAGGTTGCTGAAAAAATTGTAAGTAAACAACGAAAAATTATTCAAGTATCATTATATTTGTGATTGATTAATTGATGTTTTTCCATTTTGTAGGATTCTCTAGTTCAAGAAGCTGAAAAAGGTGCAATTGTTCCGGATGGACGTAACGATATCTTATCATTAGCCATTGGAACATCTGAGCATGGAGGTCGTGTTCGTGGTGTTGGAAAACACCATAAACAAAGCACTTACTTTGGAAGATCACGTCAACATATCGACGTAAATGAACAACTTGTAATATTGGAAACAAAACTTAGAGCTGAACTTGAAGAAAAGTTGGTTGAAGAGCGTAAGATGTTTCAACAATCATTAATGGAGACACTTAAGTCCATGTGTTTATCACAAAGCACAGGTGATAATAAATGCATTGAAAAATTGGAAATTATCGATGGAAGCGGAAAAGGAAGTTGTTCAGCTGCAAAGGGAAGCACAAAAGAGAGCACAAAAGACGTGGAAGTTGATGATGTTCAGAGATTGTTACTCATGGTTTTGAAAATGGATGATAACCATTTGGCAATACAATTAAGTCATTGTGTGAGTGTCTCTAATTTCTATGTTTCAGCTAAATGTATCAGAGAGTTATTGGTGGATTTAGGTCATTGGCTTGACGTGTCTATTCTGCAAATTTGGTGCACGTAAGTACATTTTATTGTTTTATTAAAGTCAATTTATATTAATATGTCATATCTCTCATCACTTTGATTGTAATGTTTATTTTAAAATTATTCAGGTATACTCATCGTGTTTGTCTTGAGAATTCCATTTCAGAATTATATGGATTTATGGACCCTGCTAGGTGTATTTATAATGATAGTGTAGCGAAATCTCAAGAAGATGTTAAAAATTACGTACTACAAAAGTTACGTGATGAAAACAGAGTGTGCCACTTACTACCATTAATTCATGGGTAAGTATTTATATATAATTGTGTTTTATATTATTTAATTTTGATAACATATATACTTTATGTGACTTTTCTGTTTCCACACACACGTACAGGAGACATTGGCAATTAATAGTCATGTGTCCAAGAGACAATTTAGTTGTCGTATTTTGTTCACTTCATCGAGAAATTGACCATCACACGAAGAAAATTATTACAAAGTAAGTTTATCTTTCATGTGACTTTCATTGACAACTAATAGTTATGTCATTTTTCATTGGCGAGTAAATTTAGCTATGTGATGTTTATCTTTCTGTATTAGTTCTTTTGGGATTCATCAAATGGCAAATGGAAATAGAAAAAAGGCTACATGGCTTCATCCCAATGTAAGTGTGATGTAAATTGTAATTATATAGTTAAATTTATGATAAGTATTCACTAATTATGTCATTCAATTGTAGACAAGGCAACAACATAACTCTAATGATTGTGGATACTATGTGATGAAAAATATGTTGGATATTGTCTCTGCTAATATATCCGAGAATTGGATGCAGGTACTAAAAATAACTTTACTTTGTTATTTACTTTTTATTTTTCGACTTAATATGATTTTTTAAAAATTAATTCTATATTGTTATATTTATGTATTATAGGTATTTGATGACCCAACAGAATTAACACAAGATGATTTGTATGATTTGCGACTTCGTTGGGCAAAATGTTTCTTTGAGTTACATGAAAATTAAGTTTATCTTGGTGAGTTTTATAGAATTGTATAAGTTGTGGTTTTTGCACAATACATATGGTTTTTGCACATTTATTGAGTTTCTTGATTTTTTTGCTGATGTTAATTGTTATTATTTATTGCCAGGCAATGTGATTTTGGTGTTGTCTACCGAAGATTTTATATTGGTAATTTAAGTTTGGAAACTTAGAAATAGTTGAATATTTTTGTATATTTTGTGAATAATATGTAATTGTAAGTTTTGAAAAAAGACTTATAAATAGTTGAATATTGTTGTATATTTTGTGAAGAATTTGTAATTGTAAGTTTGTTTGTTGTAATACAATACAAGTTTGCAATACAATTGTTCAATTTGTAAGTTTGTTGTGAAAAATATGAAAACATCGACCTAGATGTGATATATGTGATGTTGGAAAGCTATGAAATCTATATAGCGACATAAATATAGTCTGTGTGATATTAGAAAAATATGAAAAAATGGGTACAAATTATATTTGTACAGGGAAACATCCAGAAAATAAATAATCTATTCCAAAAAAATTTCATACATTTTACATCGGTTATTAGTAAAAACTGATGTAAAAACTTTCAAAAAGGGACTTTTTACATCCGTTGGGGATAATAACCGATGTAAAAAGTCGCGTCACTGGGGACTTTTTACATCGGGTATTACTTCCAACCGATGTAAAAAACTGGCTCAATTTTTTTAAAAAATGTGCATAATAACTGTTTCTTACATCGGTTCATATATTATAACCGATGTAAAAAAGAGACTTTTACATCGGGTATTACTTCCAACCGATGTAAAAAACTGGATCAATTTTTTAAAAAATGTGCATAATAACTGTTTATTACATCGGTTCTTATATTATAACCGATGTAAAAAAGAGACTTTTTACATCGGTCCCAGAACCGATGTAAAAAGTCTCTGATTTACTATATCGCCTGACTTTACATCGGACCCAGAACCGATGTAAAAAGTCAGTTTCACCCGATGTAAAAAGTCATTTCTGCACTAGTGTATATACAACTATTTATTGGGAACTAGAACCCACATCGTTCACATTGATATATGCAAGATCTTTGAAGTGTTTTTTAATGACCTGAAATTTCAGATTATAATCAGCAAAATTTAGACATTGTAAAACTCTTGTACATGTACAATACTACAATATCTTTAACCAAAAGAGCTGGAAAGAGAGACAAAATGTGAGCATATCAACAGTTGATAGAGATAGGTTATAAAAACATTACCATCTGAATCAACTTAAGCTCGCGTGAGGTGAATCCATCAAGCTTGAGAGCTGGATGCATCTTAAAGAAAATCACTTGAATTTGTTGTTTCGAGTCTTTTCGAGTTCTTTGAATTTGGTCTGCATGACTTTGCTTCTGGAATAACCTATCACGCCACTCACTAACTTACGTTTCATTAGCAAAGCAAATACGTCCCTAACATCATTTAATCTAGAAATGTTGAAATCCTCACTATCATGCGAATTCAAACTCCTTATTGCTTCTCTTTCTTGTTGTTTGGATAAGATATTCGTGACAATATCCAAGGATGCAAATTCTCAAACTAAAAGAAATCATCAAAGTTATAATAGAATTACACATGCATCATGGATTTCAATTGCAGTGTGATTTAAAATCAGGCGTCCAGCCACCACATTAAGAATGGCATCAAACAATTAATAATTAGCTTAATACCAAAGACAATACATGATAGCATAAAATAAAAGGAAGAGTAAGTAACCTTCATGTATCCATGCATTAAAATCAAACTTGTATTTAGCCGAGAAACTCATCGAATCAGTCTGAGAGAGATAATCATTACATGGAATGAAACCAGCAAGCTCCTCACATGGAAAAACATAGAAATTGTACCTGAGAAATAGCAAGTTTCTATAACAGAACAGCAATAGATAATTCAATACCTGAATAAAGGAGAGAAAGCATGGTTTTAAATTGTAGTCGCAATATTACATCATCTGACCACAATTGCAGCATGATGGATCTTTCTATATAAGAAACTATATCCGACATGATATCAAAAGTAAGAAAGAGAAAGAGAGTGAGAGATTACGGATAAGCTACAAATGACTGGTTGGGTGAATCCCATCGGAACGGACAAACGCCAAACTGAACGACGGCGAACTTGCTCGCCGAGTCTTGGACCCTGAGATAGCTGATGTCGGAGAGGTCGAACGGGAAGGCTCACGCCAGGGAGCACTAGCTACTCCGGTCATCTCTAGGTCGATGGCCACGAAGTCTGACGACCGGACATGCTGCCGTAGCACCGCTAACGACGGCTCGAAGTTTCCAACGATAACATTCTTAAAGGGACACGACCATAGGCATTGAGGTGTGGTAATGGCGGTGGATGAGTAGCTTAGAGCACGTGATAGCGCGCGTGAGAGTGTCGGAGAATGAAGTTGCAGTTGCTTCATGGTTTGTATGTGCTACTGGCACTGTATTCTTCCTTAAGGGTTTTACCGAGACAAAAACCCTATATATTGGGTAACGTTAACTTGTGCTACAAGGCACGTGCTAAATACTATAATAGAATTAAATAAAAGGTCATGCTAACATGCTAACAAGTGCATTAAGGATAGGGGTGTTTGCGGTATAATTTGGGTGTTTTTGAAGTAAAATAAGAAGAAAAAAATATGCGATTTTAAAAATAATTTGGGTGTTTTCGGTTGGCTTTTAAAAATAAATTCAAACTAAACTAAACAAATGCGGTTTGGATTGTTTCGGTTGATTCGATTTTTTTTTTTTTAAAATTATTAAAGGAAAATATAATTTTGTGTTTAATTATTCATAAATTACTATAAAAAAAATTATAATTGTCAAAATAAATTTATAATGTGATATATAAAATTGCATATTATAATTTTATCTAAATTTAAATAATGATATAGACAAGATTACATTCTTAAATAAATATTATATAAAGAATACGATAAAATATATTTTGTGAAAATAGTATTTATAAATGAATTATATTTTATTTTTTTATGATTTATAAATTAAAATAAATATCATACAAAATATGATAAAATATACACATGTTGATTTCTCTAAAGAATTAATATATATATATATATATATATATATATATATATATATATATATATATATATATATATATATATATATATATATATATATATATATATATATATATATATATATATATATATATATATATATATATATATATATATATATATTGGTTAGTAAGATTTTATAATATAATGCGGTTTTGTTTGGTTTGGTTTGGTTTGTAAACTGTAAACTGAACCGCACCATGCGGTTCTGTTAGAAAATAATTCAAACACATCCGAACCAAATGTAATTTTTTACGGTTTCAATTTGGTTTGGTTCGACTTTACAATTTTCTATTAGACCGGTTTGATTTTGAACACCCCTAACTGAGGACACTCTTTAAAAATATCAAATAAAAAATATGTTTTTTACAAAAATTAATTATTCTAATTTTCAATATATTAATTACATGTATTCTTAAAAAATCTTATTACTTTAAGTATTTAAAGAATGTTCTGAGAACACTCATTAACATTTAAATAAAATTATTTCTTCAAGTTAATATATAACTGTTTAAAGAATTTTTTCTTTAAAAAAAATATTTATTGATTTCATAATATATGAAATATTACCCATAAAAATTAGGAATAAGTAACAATCCAATCATTTATTATGGAAATTAGTAAATCATAAATAGAAAATTACTAAACCTCCTAACCAATCATTTATTATAGAAATTAATAAATCGTAAATATAAAATTATTAAACTTCCTAATAATTAACTACTCCCTCCATCTCAAATTCTCAAATTGTAAGATGTTTTCGAGAAAAAGTTTGTCTCAAATTATAAATCACTTTACAATTTCAATGCAACATTAATGATTTTTTTTTCTCGATATATCCTTTATTATTTATTTCTCTTTCTTTTTTCAATTCTCTTAATTTCTTTTTCCTCTATAATTAATGAAGAACAATAGTATAAAGTCATACATAATTTTCCTTTCCCGTACAACTATGATTATTTTTCTTAATACGTGTGAAATGTCCAAAATGTCTTATAACTTAGGACAGAGAGAGTATGAGATATAACCCTATTTTTTAAAAAATATTTTTAAAATAAGTCACACTTCAAAAAAATTCTCAATATACCTCACTTTCAAAAAAAATATAGTAATGAAGTAGTGATGTTAGACGAATTAGCGTCTGCACCTAAAGTTAAAGAGCAGACGCCAATTGGATTGGCACATACACCAGGTGTTACTAACCTAATTGGTGTATGTGTGTATATTTTAGAAGGTGACACCAATTCGACTGGTACCCGTGTGTGTTGTGTTTTTTTAGTATAAATAAAGGTGTCTCCTATGATTTTAACTCCACGCCTATTTTTATAATCTTGTTTTCTTTTCTTCACTAACTTTATCATGATTGTTAAAAGAGGCAGACATGTATGTTATTCGACAATGAAACCTTTGATGAAAATGCATTTTTGGAACATTCAAAGTTTCAAGCATCTTGAAAGGAGTTTGAAAAGTTGGTTAGACTGAGAGATTGATAATGGAGAAAGAATTAGAAGAATCGGTAGAGTTGTTTCGTACATCTCAATTGCAAATGACAGTAATGTCATGCAGTGTATGTGAGTGCGAGTTAAAGATGTAAATGATATTAGGGATATGATGTCTTCATCAGATGAAATTATTTTGATTGTTGTCATATCGTAGAACGATTATCGTGTTATGTATATTTTGTTGTTTGTGTTGTTGTTCTCAAGTGTGTTTGAGTTAAATTGTTGTTTGTGCTGTTGTGAGCGCGAGTTTAAGTTTGTGATGTTTGTTATGTTAATTTTGTTGTAACCAAAAGTTATTATATATATCAAATACCAAGGTTACACAAATTGAAATGAAAAAATAAATTATGATGCAGAGGTTACTTTGACATTGGGACAATTCTTCCGATTGTGTCCGGACTGACGATATATACTACACAGTCTTATCATTTTATCAGTCGTATTCATCTCTGTTCTAATATGCGTGTTGTTGGAGTGACATTTTTTCTTCCTTCACATCTCATCGTTGTGTCAAATTATGTCCTCTTGATATGTAGGCCAATATTCCTCCGTTCCTACCACCAGGAAGCTGTCGTTGTAGACATTCAAAACGTAATGACATTGTAATCATTGGATAGATGGTTGTAAAGGTCCTGGAGAGTATATGTGCATGTCGCAATGACATGAGAGCAAGGCATACGGAAGGTCTGAAATTTTCCACAATCACTCTAATCTTTATTTATTTTGACAGCATAGGCTAAATTTGGCCTCCCCTCATTGTGGTCTATTGTTTCTTGTACACTGAAAGTTTATCTATGATGGTCAAAGATTGTAACTGCATGTGTGACAGCTTTGATATTTTCTGTTTTCATCACTTCTATACAACTTTTACCGAATAATTGACCCGACCTTAACACTGCACTCCATCTTTCGCCTCTACTTGCAAAAAGTGATGTCAACCTAAAATAAGTTGTTCTCACAATGTGGTTATTGGTAGATTTCTAATTTCTTTGAAGACGTCGCTCTTGGTTTCTACAAGATTTATTGTCATGTGGCCCCATCAGCCTCCTCCGTCAAATTCTCTTGTCCACTTCTCCAATAGAATGTTATCCATCCACCTTAATGCATCCGCATCTGAAGAGAATATGGAAGACTAACATACCTTTAAAATTAAATTTCTTTGATTGGAGGGTGATGTTAAACAAACTCCTAACTAAAGATCAGCGGGTAAAAAGAGAGATCATTCGAAATAAGCATAACAAGGTATGTGTGTTATGTTTTGAAGACGTAAAAGATTTAGTTCAGTTACTTTTCAAATCCAAAATAAGCCAAAAAGTATGGGGAGCATATACTCTTGGTTGGGAATGAAGACATGGATGGTTATGATGGCTTGATTTTCTATAAACATTTCACACAAGCACTCATGGGAAAGATTAAGAAGAAGAAACGCAACTTAGTGTGGCTGGCTATGGTTTGAACATTCTATTCAAAGGTGATTTATGTGTTCTAGATGATTTTGTTTTGAATATCAAAGTGGTGTCTTAGTTATGACATGCTATTGGTAATAGAGGAAAAAGATGCACATTAATATATAATTAGTTGCATTTTCCTCTTGATTTTCTAAACTTGATTTATGTCTGCTAGATAATCTTGTTTTGAATATCAAAGCGGTGTCTTAGTTATGATATGCTATTGGTAATAGAGAAAAAAGATGCACAATAATGTATAATTAATTGCATTCTCCTCTTGATTTTCTAAACTTTGATTGAGTATTATATAGGACATGAGTATTCCTTGTACTCTTATTAATAAATTTTGCTTATAAAAAAAAAATCTCACCCGAAGAAGATGGAACCCTTATCTTTTATTTATTTGTGTTGGGAGAGAGGCCATCAAAGTCATATTGGTAAATGATATTTCTTAGAAACCGGTGTATTTCATTGGAAAAGTATTACGAGGTATGATATCTCTATTTCATACAATAGAAATTGAAAAAAGCATATCAAGTTCCCAACTTCATCCATCTTTTTTTGTGGTGAAAAATCATTCCATCCATGTGAGGAAACGATTTATAACTAGTAGAAAATGCTTAACAGAGTAATTGACTGAGACTTCATAAAAAATCGTCAAGTATAAAATGCTTAGCATATTAGTTGACAGTCAATTCATCACATATAGTTTAACAGGAAAATGCTTAACAGATAGTGTTTATATTGACTTCAGAAAACCATTCTGCAAAACAATAATCTTTACATTTCAAGTCTATGAATTCTTAAGTAAGAATACAGTTCGAGAAGTACCCTATTAAAAACTTAGAGCAATAGCAATAAATGACTATGTTACTTGTAATTCTTTATTGTTTATCAGTGGTTCTTTGTCTATGACAAATTGATATATCTTTTACAACTGAATTTAACTTTCGACAAAGGATACTATACCTAATTTTAACCAAATCAAAAGCATTACTTCTTTGTAATCATAGAATACAAGTTTCTACAAAAATATTGTTAACATTTTATACTACAAACAAATCTAATAAATGTCCATGCTGATGGTGTACACAATAATTAGTCAAAAATCACAAGTTAGCTTCTGCAACACGGGAATCTTCAATCTCAAATGGGGAGGCTTGCCCAGTAGATTGAACATTTCTTAACTGATCAATTGAGTTTGGCTTGATTTTTTCTACAAAATTCACAGCAACATCATTTACATTATCTTGTAGACTTGGATTTTCATGTTCTTCACTCCTCAATGCTACCTTAAATTCAATCAATTTACTCTTCGGCGTCATGGTAACTGCATTTGCCTGATCAGCAAATAAATCTTGTGACAAGGGTGAACCACATATTTCTTTATAAGTATCATAATTAGCAGCACATGTATTTCCACCATCCAAAAGTTTTGCCAGCGGATGCAAAACCGAGATTGGACCATTACTTCTCTCTAAGTTTTCCTTCAACGAAAGAAAGTCGGAAACTTGTTCAGTCTTGCTAAACTGAACGAAAACTGCAGTTGCATCCAATTGGTATACAGAAACTACAGAAGTTAAACCAAACACTTTAGATATGCACTCTCGTACATCGCTTGATTTCACGTTAGAAGGAAATCCCCATATAATAACTATGTTCTCAAACAAAATATTCGGGTACCGTCTTTTGGGGCTATAGCTTGGTGAAGAATTTGCAACCTTATCACCAGTACTTAGATCAATAATATCCCCATGCATCCAACTAAGATATAGATGATTAATGTATTTCTGTAGTTTCTCATTGGTAGCTAATTTTAAAGATTCATGGAGTTTAAAATCAACTCCTAAATCACAGCATAACTGGGCAAAGATGCATCCAGTCATGAAAGCATCATATCCTGCCTCATGCTTGCCTCCAGGATTCCAGCTAGACAATCTGTAAATACACATTTTTATTGGTATGAAAAATATACTAAAGAGGCAGCTAAGACAACAAAGGAAACAGAGGGAAAGTTGAATTTAAGCAGATAAACAGGCGAGTAATTATTTAAACTTGTCAAAATTTTAAAGAAATCACCTCAAGTTATATGCAGATTATGAAGACAAAAATTCTGTACAAGAATAAAAATGTTATCCGCCATTGTACACATTTAAAAAAGAAAAGAAGGGAACGTGAATAATATTCGTCTATAAGTGTTGTCCGTGGCGAATGGCGGAGAGCCAAAATCCCACCAAATTGGACTCTTTGCGGCGCCATTATAGCGGATCATGGCAGAAAATTGGCAATATTGGCCAATATTTCCCATTGCGGTGAGCCCAAAAACTGCCATGTATATGTGCCATAGTGCCGCCATTGCGGATATTTGATAACACTATATATAAGCTTTCACATTACTTAGGTAAGATATAAAGAAGCTAAGAAAGAAAAACAGTGAAAGAATAACAGAATGAAAGAGGAAACACTGCCACTGAGATGCAGTCATTCCACTGTGCGTGTTTCTCTGTTTCCCCTGAGAAACCATTGTCGCTGTGGCTGTGCCAGTTCCTCTTTTTCTTGCGATGTGCAAGTTCCTGGTTTCTGTTATTTTTCCTGTTAATGGTTTCAAAACAGTGCCTGTCTTTATGAACTTACAGAATTTATGGTTATGTTAATGAGCTTATGAATATGATTATGAACTTCGTTTAATGTTGTAATTTGAAGATTTATTTATTCAACTATGATGATTTTATGCACTTGTATATTTTTGCTATCATTAATGTATCACCATTAGTGCGATCTTACGGTCTTTCAACCCCCTTCAATCTTGTGTAGACTCTTGATTTTAAAAACAATGGTCACAAACTCTAAAATCACCAAATTGGCATGCCCTTTCGATATAAAATAAAAAATCATCTTGAAACCACAGAGACATGAAAAAAAAATCTTCCATAACTAGTATACATAGATAAAAAGAGACAAACCTTGAATCATCAACTTCAACATCTATTTTTACATGGGATGGTGAAACTAGCTCAGTGCTTTTGGAGCCTGCAGCAATTTGTGGACAAAACATAGAAAATGCAGAGCCCAGCGAATTTCTGGACTTTTTCATTCTGACTTGGAGCATATTATCAGTGTTCATGAGTAATTTGGTGTCAACAATATGTGGAAAGCACTTGTTAACAGAGGCAACAAACTCTTCAGGAGTCCCAGGAAGATGACCGATAAATTTGTTGTACACATGAGCAATATCTGTATCATGGAGTTATATATTATCATCTCACTGTCTGACAAAATTGTATAACATGTGTTAAGGATTAAGAATTTCATGATACCTAGGAAACAGTTATGACCAACTATCAACTTCTGTTCTGACGAAAGGAGATCAATAACATGGCGAAATCCAACTGCAGCTTGGATCTTCATCTTTTTGGCCCTGTGATTTTCCTCGTTTACCTCCTTCTACAAGAGATTAAAGAACATTTTTCAAGAATTTAATACGGTGGTGTAGCATCAATAAAACCTAGTTAACCACTTAATTTTAAATTAACAATAAAGGCCAATATAATTTAGATTTGCAAAAGTGCAGAAAAAGCAATTAGATTCTAAAAACCAGCTGACAATGTAGAGCTACGCCTACACATCACAAATTAAAAAGAGAAAAATAATATTGAGAATTTGAGATTTAATTACCAAAAGTAAGTTTAGTTCCTCCTCCGAGTCTGTATATACAACTATTTGTTGGGAACTAGAACCTGCATTGTTCACTTTGATATAAGAAAGATCTTTGAAGTGTTTTTTGATGACCTGAAATTTCAGATTATAATCAGCAAAATTTAGCCATTGTAAAACTAGTACATGTGCAATACTACACTATCTTTAACCAATGGAAATGAATAGACGTTGAAATCACAATATAAATATGAGAGGAGAGACAAAATGTGAACATATCAACAATAGATAGAGACAAGTTATAACAACATTACCAACTGAACTAACTTAAGCTGGCGTGAGGTGAATCCATCAAGCTTGAGAGCTGGATGCTTCTTAAAGAAAATCACGTCAAATCGTTGTTTCGAGTCTTTTCTAGTTCCTTGAATTTGGTTTGGTTGACTTTGCTCCTGTAATAATCCATCACGCCACTCACTAAACTTATTTTTCATTCGCTCAGTGAACAAAATGTCTGCCATGTTGATAGATGGTAGGTCCCTAACATCATTTAATTTAGAAATGTTTGAACACTCACTATCATGCATTGAATTCAAACTCCTTATTGCTTCCTTTTCTTGTTCTCTGGACAAATAAGATATTCCTGACATTATCCAAGGGTGCAAAATCTCAAACTACGGAAATCATCAAAGTTATAAAATTATAATGGAATTATGAGTGTAACCAAATTTCTATTCTAATTTCTTATGTCTCTAAGAGTCGTGTATGTGGATAATGGAGCCTTTCAGGTTTTCCTATAACCGTGACAGTCATATATATATTGTTCTTTGAATATCACTTATTTTCTAATGAACCACCACTCAAGCATCCAAGTAATAGACCCAAAAGTGTAGAATCTGCGGGTTACAATGGCGACCAGGGCCTTTTAATGCAGAGAGTGGCACGCAAACTCTTTTCTTCAATTTGGTAGACAGTTAATAATCAGTTAAATATCAAAGACAATAGCACGAAATAGAAGGAAAAGTAAGCAACCTTCATGTATGAACGCATTGAAATCAAACTGGTATTTAGCCAAGAAATTTATCGAAGTAGTCTGACAAAGAAATTCATTACATGGGCCGAAACCAGCAAGCTCCTGACGTGGGAAAACATAGAAATTGTACCTGAGAAAGAGCAAGTTTCTATATAAGAACAACAACAGATAATTCATTGCACGAATAAAAGAAAGAAAGGAAAAGAAAAATAAGATGAAACAATTTCCAGTAGCTACAGTATTTACAAATATAGTGCTGATAAATTGTACTATTATGATGTTACTTCCTACAAATTACTAAAGCAGATGATAACACTAACAAAAATAAAAGAAAGACTCTTTCCAATGTCATCTCTCTCTCTCTCTTATTTAGTGAGAGTCCATATCCCGTATCTTTATCAGGGATTCATTCTCAAAGTGGTGGAGCAACCATGAATTTCACCCAATAATTAAAAAAGTTTTGTAAAAAATAGTTAGAGAGTCTGTTGCTAGCATTTCTCTTCACCTATGAAGCACGGACACCTCAAATACAACTCGACACCGGTAATAATTTGGAAAAATGAATAAATTAAACGTAATCATAAGTGTCGGTGCGTGTCCGACCCAGACATGAAGACGTCTTTTTTCAAAGGTGTCGGTGCTACATTTCTCTTCCATTCAAAACACTAATAAAATTCTAAAAACAAAATCATAAAAACCTATCAAGATAAACAAATACAAAACCATGTGGCATAATCAAACTGGCATAAAATTGCAATATTTGCAAATCATGATTCATCACTCCTATTTCTTCACCAAACATTTGCACTATTTTTGGAACAGTTTCAGAACACGATCCAGCATCAAAATTGCTTCAATCATACACTTATATTTAGAATGATAGCTTCAGAACACAACATTCCAATAATCTAGAGAGAGAAGAGAGAGAGAGGGAGAGAGATATTACGGATAAGCTACGAATGACTGGTTGGATGAATCCCATCGGAACGGACAAACGCCGAACTGAACGACGGCGAACCTGCTGGCGGAGTCTCTGATCTTGAGATACCTGACGTCGGAGCGGTCAAACTCGAAGGACTCACGCCAAGGAGAGCTAGTTACGCCGGTCATCTCAAGGTCGATGGCGACGAAGTCTGACGATCGGACATGGTGCCGGAGCTCCTCTAACGACGGCTCAAAGTTTGCGACGGTAACCGTCTTCAAGGGAAACGCGCATTGAGACGGTGTGGTTGAAGAGGTTAGGGCACGTGATAGAGCACGTGAGAGTGCCAGAGAATATAGTTTTCGCGGCTTCATGGTTTATATGTGCTACTGGTATATTGCATTCTTCGTTCGGGGTTTGAAATAGGGATAACGAGAGAGTATTATGTTTATGATGATAGTGAATCGAAGGTGAATGTCAAACGACGTCGTTTTGACTTGATGTCTTTTTAAAATTTTAGTGCCTGGCCCATCTGTTTTTAAAGAAAATGACCCACAATTTTACTACTCCTTCTCGTCATAAGAGTTTTAATTGAGTTATGTCGGGTTCTTAAAAAATATTCCATGTATCTCCTAAAAATATTTCATCTGTATTTTTTCTATATTTTAAAATAAATGTGTTTTTAAAATATGAATATAAATAAAATTTTAATATTATACTCTTATTTATTAATTTTTACATTTTTCAATTACTCTACTAACTATAATAAATAAAAATATTTTAATAAATTATATTAATTTAATCATTAAAATCAACATATCTAATCTTTTTTAAGAACTGCGCAGAATTCAAAAAAGACGTTTATTATGAAACAAAAGGAATATTAAATATTTTGATTTTAATGATAAAATTAATATTATTTACTAAAATGTTTTTATTAATTATAGTTAGTGGAATAGTTGAATAAAGTAAAAATTAATAAATAAGAATATAATAATGAAAAAATAATAAATTTTGTATTGATATTTTAAAGAGACGTCTATTTTGAAACAAAGAAAATTGCGAATGAAACATTTTTTATGAGACAGAGGAAGTAATATTTTCGAGCTAACGTGATGGGTGTATTGGTGTCTTATGGGGGTGGACAAAAGGTATTGACTCGTCTGCAATCTGCATTATCCGACTGAAATTTGGACTATTCGATTTAATTTATATGCGTACTTGTTTCGAAAATAACTAAATTCGAATTATTATGGATTTATTCGGTTGGACCCAGATATTGAAAATTGATCAATCAGGACTCAAATTCGGCCATAAAATCTACATAATTAATAATCAGCCTTTAGCCTTCCATTGCATTGTTGAATCGTATTCCTTTGTAATAAAAATGATCAGCCAAATTTACATAGAGACCACAAATCTGACAAATCACATTCCAACAATTAATGCATTTATTGTACAATTTCTATTATTATTTTATAAAGATTGTACTTTTCATGATTCCATTGTATTGCACAATTTCAGATACTTTCTATCTATCTATCTATCTATCTATATGTTTGTCTATCTATCTATCTATCTATCTATCTATCTATCTATCTATCTATCTATCTATCTATCTATCTATCTATCTATATGTCTATCTATCTATATATTTGTCTATCTATCTATTTATTTATCTATCTATCTATCTATCTATCTATCTATCTATCTATCTATCTATCTATCTATCTATCTATCTATCTATCTATCTATCTATCTATCTATCTATCTATCTATCTATCTATCTATCTATCTATCTATCTATCTATCTATCTATCTATCTATCTATCCATCTATTTATCTATCTATCTATCTATCTATCTATCTATCTATCTATCTACATATTTGTCTATCTGTCTATGTATCTATCTATCTATCTATCTATCTATCTATCTATCTATCTATCTATTTATCTGGATTTGAGGTTTCTACATCAATAAGAAAGATTGATTCCTCTGGTTCTCTTTAAGCATTGGATTATGGAATTAAGTTTTTTATTCAAGGTTATGAAGGATCTCTTCTTCATTAAGCTACAAGGTTATTCTCTATTTCAAGCAAGGATTAGGGTTTTTTTTTATCTTGTGGTCACTATGGACTTATCATCAACATCATTGCAGGGTTTTCTGCCTCAAGGAGCATCGATTAGGGTTTCACTTCAAAGGAGGATCTTGTGAGCTAAGGTTCATTGGATTTCATACTGCAAAAAAAAAGATTCAAGACATTGATATTTTGTTGATCATTGAAGTCAAGAAGTGTTGATGTGGACATGAGATTGAGGTATTCATCCAAATGTGTTATGAATATTTTGGGTTAGAAGTCCCCTAAGACATCAACATTGGTTTGACAAAGAGCTATTTTAAGAATTGATGTGGATTTCGTTTATTGAAAATTAGTGTCGATTTAAGAATTATCAAGTGAACCAAGGTTTCTTAAAATGCAATTAATTCATTCATGGTTCATTTTTTATTCAAGGAATAAGTTACACTCATCAAAATAATTCAAGGTTTTATTCAAGATTTCATTCAAGTATTCAAATTATAAGAGATCAAGAATTTGTCATTCATCATACAAGATTCATCCACTTTTATTCATACAAGAAGCAATGGCGTTTGTGAAAAAAAGCATTAGAAAAGTATCTTGACTTTTCGACCAAGGTTCACTTTGATTCTTTTGCTTATGGTTGTCATCATGAAAAGTAAGCAAAGCATTCAAGAGTGAGAATTAGGAATGTTCATTCAAGAATTCAAAAGATGAAACAAAGAGTCAAGCATCATTCAAATACTCCATTCTAAATTCAAGATCATGGAAAAAGGCAAGATCATATTATTCATCATTCATTACAAAAAAAATTAAGTTCGTTCAAATTGCCAAGATCCGTTCAAGAGTGATTCAAAGTGCATTCGTGTTCAAGATTACATCAAAATAAGATATCATTCAAAAGATTAAGTTCCATTAAAATGGTCAAGATACATTCATATTCATTGGATACAATATTACAAATTTGATTCCTAACCTTAATCTTCAAGTTTCAAGCCATTTGCTAAATCTTCAATCTTCAAAAACTCAAGTCCAATATGATGCTGCCCAAATAGTCCAAGATCTGAAAAACCAATGCCTTGTCCCTATCCAAACCTATTGTGTGCTAAGCCATGTTGTTGTCCATAAACCAATACAGTTCAAAAATTCTGCCCTGCACCCACTTGTTTACAAACTAGTAAAAAAACCTGCTACAACATGCCAAAAACCTGTCAAACCAATGCCAAAACTTCCACAAAATTATCCAAACCAATTCATGCAACCCAAAAGCCACAAAATCAGTAAAATTCCATTCAAAATTACAATTCATTTTTCCCTACAAACTCTCAATCTTTCACTATAAATAAACTTGTCAGCAAGAGGAAAAGAATGTGAAGAAAAACAATAGGGAAAACACAAGAAATCACAAAGAAAAAGCAGATAAATCACATTGAAAATCTCCCATTACTCTGCTTAAAAACACTTGAAAAAAATCAGTGAAACACTCAAAAACTCTGTGCACACCTTCAACCTTAATTCCCCTGCAATCTCTACTACAACCTCTTTTCCATTCTCACCAATATCTCGACTCCCTGCATAACCAAAACCCTAATCCTCCACTGTAACTGCAACCTTCATGTTTCACTAAACCTATCTTTAGCCTCCCATAAAACTAAACCAAACCGCATCATCAACTTATCTCCACACTCAACCCCCACTTTGTTCAACTAAACCTCACCTAACTATACTCTCCAAAACTCTCAACAACAAAATCAGACACTTCAACAACTCAAAATTCACCTCAACCATAACCTATCCTCACCCAACCTCATACTCATATCATAACACGAATCACTAAAACGCATAAGCCACAGCATAGTGAAAACCTTAGACCAACACACGTAACAACAAAAGCACGGAAGCTTGTAGAATAGAAGAAATAAAGAAAGAAGCAAAGAAGAAGAGCAAAGAATTCAGTAGCACGCACATACCTGAGTATAGGGGTGTGCAAAAAAACTGGTTTACACGAACCAATTTTAAAAATTCAGTGCACCAATTTTTATAATCCAATTTGTGTTGGATGTGAATCGCTCCAGATCCATTTTGATATCAAAACAAAAATTTGGTTTCCATTTTTCATAACCAGTTGTCATACATAAAACCAAATATATATGATATTATTATTAATGAATAAGGTATTATTAAGGCGCAGGAAATTCAAATTCGTGTAAATCTGTTTATATAATATTCAAATGGAAAATGGAAAACCAGTTTATATATTTTATTTTATTTATTATTAATTAGTTAATTAGAGTGGTGATTAGTTAAGGGAAGAAGAACTTATTAAGTTAATTGTGATGAACGATTGTTAATCTGTGTTTTTTTGTTTAACTGTTATGGTGTAGCAATTGTTTTGAAGCAGATTTTGTCTTGGTTTTGGGATGTTTTGTTTTAGTTTTTTTGGATTCTAGTTTTAGTGTTCTGGTGCAACTTTATCATGGATTAAAGTGTAATGTTTTTACTCTTAAATTGAATTTTACTTTTTTGCTTTTTAAAAAAATTGTGATAAACGATTTGTGCTGGTGTTTGAATATAATTGTATAAAAATGACACATGTCTTTGCATCTTGTTCCCTTCATTAACCTGGATTTTTTTCGTCTCTTCAAATTAAGAAAGATACAATTTCCTTATAAATCAATTTTGATTGAAAACTGGTTTAAATCGATTTTGAACCGAATTGAAACCATTTTGCAATTTTCAATTGGTTATTATAAAAAATGGTTTGATTTTAAAACTAGAACCATTAAAATGGATTGGTTCTTAAAATTTGGTAACCATGCACACCCCTACTTGAGTAAGGATCTCTGGATTTTGCTCCGGAGTTACTCCGGTAGGTAATTTTAACTCCTTCACCTTCTTCTTTGTTTATGTATTTTACCTATGTGTAGAATATGGTGAATAGATTGTTAAACCCATGGATTCGTAGCCGATAGCGTTGAGTTCACAATTTAATCTTTGCTTTTTCAATTTAGGGTTACCCAGATTTTGTTAGATGTAGAATGATTGAAGCGTAAGTGTAGGTTCAAGTCGGCAAAGCAAAGCCACTGGTGTGCATGGCTTGAGCTTCCTGGCGGTTAGTGGTGATAGCCGTGACGGTATTTGAATATGAAGAGAGCGAACAGAGAAACCGAGAAGCTGAGAGAAAATAGATCGTGGAAATTTGTAAGAAGATGGAAATAATCGAAAGTTAGCGTGCTCACAAAAGAGAGATTATTGTTGTTTGCATCTATTTGGTTTAATATAATTAATTGATATTACTAATAATTGTGAAATATTTAATTGAAAGAGATTTGATTTAGACTATTTCTAATGCAGAATGGCTCAAAGTGCTTTCTAGGTTTTTTTTAGGGTTGAATTTTTATTTTGGGCCTTTGGCTGACAGTGCTTTCTATTATTTGTTTTATTTGTATTTTTATCTTGGTTAATTAGTAATTAATTTTTTTAATTGATTTTATTTAGTTTAACTAATTTTTTCTTAATTATTTTTATTAAAAAATTTCAATTAACTTAATTAATTTTGTGTGGTGAATCCTTTATTTGTTTAGATGTTTTCATTTGATTTTATCTTGCACACACATACACATGAGTTTTTTTAATTATTTCTTTTATTTTGATTGTATGTTTGGGTTGATCCAATGACGTACTCCCTTAAGTTTTGTTTTAATTAAATTTAGTTGAGTTTTCTTAATTAAATTGAAATAAAACATAGCATATCCTTAGGTCTTAATCAACAATTGCATGATAACTTTAGGATATAATTTCCCTTTTTCATCCTTACTTTAAGTCCAATGTGCATGATAACAATTAGGATTAAGTCTCCCCTTAAACTGGTTCTGAGTCTTAGGGGGAGTAACATGGATGGTTCTGAAGATGCAGGTTATCTTCTTCCTCACGTACACCAACAAAAGAATATAATTGGTGTTGTGTCTCCCTGGTGATGTGTTCCACTTAAGTGTGTTTGAAGAGTGTGTTTGAAGAGGTGATGAATCTTGATTCTCTATTGAATTTGTGTTGCTACTGTTGAGAGGAGGATATTCTAATTCTCTGATGTGTTCTTAGTAGTTTTAGAAGGAAGGTTTGGCACTGGTTTGGACTGGCTGTGAAGAGTTGTCAGACATGTTGTCCTCACATGTCGAGAAGAATTTATTTTTTCTCTTGTTTTTGTAATGAGTAGATTCCATTGTACTCTAATAAAATTATTTTTATGCTGCTAACTTTCTGATGTTTTTGTTGGCTGCTGCACCTCAGTTTATGTGTGTTTGAGTTTTTCTTCAAACCTGAGCTCTTTTATTGTTTGTATGTGCAAGGAATATTAAGTTTTTTTTAGCCAAAATTAGCCAAAGAGGGAGATTGTTAATTCTCTATTTTTGTGATTGACATTATGCTTGGTAAAACGAACTTAGCAGAATTATGTTGAAAGAATATGTTCTAGCAACTAGGGAAACATGTCGAACAAGATGTCCTATGCCAATCACAAAAATAGAGAAATAACAATATCCTCCTTTGGCTTATTTTGGCTAAAAAAACTTAATACTTCTTACACATACAAACAGCAAAAAGGCTCAGGTTTGAAGAAAAACTCAAACCAAAAACAAAACATTTTGCCACTTGGCTTTTCCCTTTAAAACCTTTTCAAAAATGACATGCTAACTCCTTTCTACACAATACAATAATGCGTGAGTCTTCAAAGGTCGAGCGGCAAACGTTAACTGTTAGAATGCAAACTTAGCATTATCCATAAAAAACACACAACAAACAAACATTGAAAATAAACCAATTAGAAAGTTCTACTAGGGTTTATAAACACATTATAATCTAAGAAGTTTGTATTTAAATGTGTGAAAAAAATCCAAAACTCATAGAATATTGTTGGAATCAATAAGTATTTGGTTAATGTGCGGAGGAAATATCAAAAAACATGGAAATTGTTGGAAACTCAAAACTTTAATCGTGTGAATTGGTTTAGCCAAAAAGTGGTAGATATGAAGTTAAGTAATGATTGGAATAGACCATAATTATTATTTTTGATTTAATGAGATTATAATGTGATGCCAATGATAATTATGTCCAAGAAAATAGGCTTAGGAAGTAATTTAATTAGGATATAAATGTAATAAAAATGGTTATTACTTTTCTTATATAGACAGTGGAGATGATATTTGTTCTCCGTATCTCAGTTCTTCATATCTTAAGTTTCTATGTTAATTGGTATTATTAAATGTTATTTTAATCATTAAAATATATGTTAATTGATAATATTAAATTTTATTTTAATCATTAAAATATTCCAATGTTTTAAATAATATTTAATTATGGATTAAAATTACCGCTAATCACTGAATTAAATGGTATTTATTTTAAAATTTTGAAATGCAGAGGTAGGCATTGGGAACATGTAGAGATGATATATTTTCTCCATATCGCAAACCTCTATCTTAAATGGTATTATTAAATGATATTTAATCATTAAATTGTTTCAAATTTATATACTAAATGGTATTATTAAATGATATTTAAGATATTAAATGGTATCCCAAGTTTCCAAAAATAAAAACAAATTTTATTAGTAGTAGATTAAAATAATGATAAAAATTTAAGTACAATAAATATTAAAACTGCATAATCAAAAATCATAATATATTCGAGCCTAAAAATAGTTGCAAAAAATATTAAAATGAAAATAAACCTATATTGAATAGAATATATTAAATAGTTGCAATCATTCCAGGTGCGTCCAATTCATCCAATTCTTTTATCTTTCCTTCGGTTCTAACTTGAGTATGACTTTATCTATGTCTTTGTCTTTGCTATTCATTTCGTCATTTGTATTACATGTATCTATCTATTGGAAAGTTGTTGCTATTAATGACTCCTTATGATTCTGTTATTTTGTTACAAGTCTTTTTGTTTCTTTTGTAAACCTTTTTTGGAGTGATTTTTTAACATATCAAGAGAGGAACTATATGGAAAGAAGGTCTATTAATCATTGGCTCGGACTTTGAAAAATTGGAGATCATACAATACTAAAAGAGGTTACGATTTAAGTGTCTTGGAGATGCAAATCATAATATTACAACTATACGAGATGGCGGAAAAAGATAGATAGTTTTCTTTAAGATTAAAAGAAAATATCAATGAACAACCATTAAGATTGACAATGCTTTATGGTTGGGTAGTTTAGTGAAACAAGTGCGTAGATTAAAAATATGAGAAAATTGTGTTACTTGAGGATTGCATAAGAAAGTTTGAAAGTAGGTTTGGCATTGGAACCTATTTAGTAATTGTGGTGGAATTGCACAAAGGTGAATTCAATGTGATATTTCATGATTGCTTGTAAATTGTTGTCAAATTTTGACTAAATTATGGATTAGACTTTTCTCGCATGGGGAGGAAAACTAAACTCTTTAGTTATGCCTTGTTAATTTTAGTTTTTATGGCTTAAAGAACTTCGGTGTTCTGATTTCTTCTGGGGATACGTAGGCACAAGGTTTCATAACCGAGGCGAACGAAATAATAAAAATCTTTCCTTTCCCCAATATATCATTCATGCATTTTCCCTTAGCAAGTAAGCATTAGATATAACACACTCTTTGATTTGAATAACAAGAGTGGATCACGTTGAGTACAACAAACGTGAGGGGTGCTAATAATTTCCACTGACGTAACCGACTCTCGTACCCTTTCTCTTGGTCGCAAGATCATGTTCTTTCCCATCTTAGATGTTTTCTTGATATCTTTCTTTCCCTTTTTCGATAAATAAAGTTCAGTGGTGACTTCATTGTTTGTTTTAGTTTTTTTTAAATGTGTGAAAAAATATTGAAATTTAACAGGAAATTAAAAAATAAATCAATTAGCAAGGTTTGCTAGGGTTTACAAATACATTATAATCCAAGAAGTTTGTATTTAAATGTTTGAAAACAATCCAAAAGTCATAGAATATTGTTGGAGTCAATAATTATTTGGTTAACGTGTGAAGGAAATATCAAAACACATAGAAATTGTTGGAAACTCAAAACTTTAACCGTGTGAATTTGTTTAGCCGGAAAGTGGCTGATATGAAGTTAAGTAATGATTGTAATAGACCGTAATTTTTGTTTTTTATTTGAGATTATAATGTGATGCCAATGATAATTATATCTAAGAAAATAGGCTTAGAAAGTAATTTAATTAGGATATAAATGTAATAAAAATGACTATTACTTTTCTTATATAGATAGTGGAGATGATATTTGTTCTTTGTATCTCAGTTCTTCATATCTTAAGTTTCTATGCTAATTGATACTATTAAATGTTATTTTAATCATTTAAATATATTCTAATTGATATAATTAAATTTTATTTTAATCATTAAAGTATTCCAATGTTTTAAATGATATTTAATTATGGATTCAAATTACCGCTAATCATTGAATTAAATGGTATTTATTTTAATATTTTGAAATGCAGAGGTAGGCATTGGGAACACGTAGAGATGATATATTTTCTCCATATCTCAAATCTCTATTTTAAATGGTATTATTAAATGATATTTAATTATTAAATTATTTCAAATTTATATACTAAATGGTACTCCCTCCGTTCCTTTTTAAGTGTCGTTTTAGAAGAATTTTTTTGTTTCTATTTAAGTGTCGTTTTTATAGTTTAATGTTATCATTTGTCAATTATATCCCTACTTTCTCAATAACTCCACTTCACATTTTCCATAAAATTAATTATTTTCTCAATTAGTTATTGGAAAAAGAGAGATGGTGTATGATTGAATTTATTTGGAAAGACAGTAAATGAGGGTATAATAGGAAAAACAACTCTAATAATCCACTATCTTGGTTGAAGAGCTTTATGCTAAAATGACACTTAAAAAGAAACGGAGGGAGTATTATTAAATGATATTTACGATATTAAATGTTATTACAAATTTCTAAAAATAAAAACAAATTTTATTAGTAGTAGATTAAAATAATGATAAAAATGTAAGTACAATAAATATTAAAACTGCATAATCAAAAATCATAATATATTCGAGCCTAAAAATAGTTGCTAAAAATATTAAATTGAAAATAAACCTATATTAAATAGAATATATTAAATGCTTGCAATCATTCCAGGTGCGTCCACTTCATCCAATTCTTTTCTCTTTCCTTCGGTTTTGACTTGAGTATGACTTTATCTATGTCTTTGTCTTTGCTATTTATTTCGTCATTTGTATTATATGTATCTGTCTATTTGAAAGTTGTTGCTATTAATGACTCCTTGTGATTCTGTTATTTTGTTACAAGTCTTTTTGTTTCTTTTGTAAACCTTTTTTTGAGTGATTTATTAACATATCATGAGAGGAACTATATGGAAAGAAGGTCTATTAAGCATTGGCTCGGACTTTAAAAAATTGGAGATCATACAATACTAAAAGAGGTTACGATTTAAGTGTCTTGGAGATGCAAATCATAATATTACAACTATACGAGATGGCGGAAAAAGATAGATAGTTCTCCTTAAGCTTAAAAGAAAATATCATTGAGAAACCATTAAGATTGACAATGCTTTATGGTTGGGTAGTTTAGTGAAACAAGTGCGTAGATTAAAAATATGAGAATATTGTGTTAATGAGGATCGCATAAGAAAGTTTGAAAGTAGGTTTGGCATTGGAACCTTTTTAGTAACGGTGGTGGAATTGCACAAAGGTGAATTCAATGTGATATTTCATGATTGCTTGTAAATTATTGTCAAATTTTGCCTAAATTATGGATTACACTTTTCTCGCATGGGGAGGAAAATTGAACTCTTTAGTTATGCCTTGTTAATTTTAGTTTTTATGGCTTAAAGAACTATAATGTTCTGATTTGTTTTGGGGTTACCTAGGCACAAGGTTTCATAACTGAGGCGAACGCAATAATAAAATCTTTTCTTTTTCCCAATAATTTATTCATTCATTTTCCCTTAGCAAGTAAGCAATAAATATAACAAACTCTTTGATTAGAACAACAAGAGAAGATCACATTGAGAACAATGGATGTGAGGGGTGCTAATACTTTCCCCTTGCATAACCGACTTTAGTTTCGTTTCTCTTGGTTACATGACTGTGTTCTTTCCCATCTGGTTTTCTTGATATTTTAGTTTCCTTATTTTAGATAAATATAGTTCAATGGTGACTTCATTGTTTGTTTTAGTTTTTTTTAATGTGTGAAACAATATTGAAATTAACAACAAGTTGAAAATAAATTAATTAGCAAGGTCAGCTAGGGATTATAAATACATTATAATCCAAGAATTTTGTATTTAAATGTGTGAAAACGATCCAAAATTTATAGAATATTGTTATAATCAATAAGTATTTGGTTAACATGCGAAGGAAATATAAAAACACAAAGAAATTGTTGGAAACTCAAACCTTTAATCGTGTGAATTGGTTTAGCCGAAATGTGGCTGGTATGAAGTTAAGTAATGATTGGAATAGACCATAATTTTTGTTTTTGATTTAATCAGATTATAATGTGATGCCAATGATAATTATGTCCAAGAAAATAGGATTAGGAAGTAATTTAATTAGGATATAAATGTAATAAAAATGACTATTACTTTTCTTATATAGATATGAGATGATACCTCTTCTCCATACCTCAGTTCTACATATCTTAACTTTCTATGTTAATTGATATCATTAAATGTTATTTTAATCATTAAATCATATGTTACCTTATATTATTAAATTTTATTTTAATCATTAAAATATTCCAATGATTTAAATTATATTTAAATAAGAATTCAAATTACCGCTAATCATTAAATTAAATGGTATTTATTTTAAATTTTGGAATGCAGAGGCAGGCATTGGGAACATGTAGAGATGGTATATTTTCTCCATATCTTAAATTTCTATGTTTAATGTATTATTAAATGACACATAATCATTAAAATTTATCAAATTTCTATACTAAATGGTATTATTAAATGATATTTAAGATATTAAATGGTATTCCAATTTCCAAAAATAAAAACAAATTTTATTAGTAGTAGATTAAAATAATGATAAAAATCTAAGTACAATAAATATTAAAACAACATAATCCAAAATCATAATTTATTCGGGCCTATAAATAGTTGCAAAAAATATTAAATTGAAAATCAACCTATATTGAAAAGAATATATTAAATACTTGCAATCCTTCCAGGTGCATCCAATTAATCCAATTCTTTTCTCCTTTCTTCGGTTCTGATTTGAGTATGGCTTCATCTATGTCTTTGTTTTTGCTATTCATTTCTTTGTTTGTATTATATGTATATGTCTATTGGAAAGTTGTTGTTATTAATGACTCCTTGTGATTCTATTATTTTGTTACAGGTATTTTTGTTTCTTTTGTAAACCTTTTTTTGAGTGATTTATTAACATATCAAGAGATGAACAATATGGAAAGAAGGTCTATTAATCATTGGCTTAGACTTTGACCAAATGTAGATCATACAATACTAAAAGATGTTACGGTTTAAGTGTCTTGGATATGCAAATCATAATATTACACCTAAACGAGAAGGTGGAATAAGATAGATAGTTCTCCTTAATCTTAAAAGAAAATTTCGTTGAACAACCATTAAGATTGACAGTGCTTTATGGATGGGCAGTTTAGTAAAACAAGTGCGTAGGTTAAATATATGAGAGTATTGTGTTAGATGAGGATTGCATAAGAAAGTTTGAAAGTAGGTTTGGCACTGGAACCTATTTAATAAAGGTGGTGGAATTGCTCAAAGGTGAATTCAATGTGATATTTCATAATTGTTTGTAAATTGTTGTCAAATTTCGACTAAATTATGGTTTACACTTTTCACACATGGGGAGTAAAACTGAACTCTTTCTTTCTGCCTTGTTAATTTCAGTTTTTATGGCTTAAAGAACTACAATGTTCTAATTTCTTCTGGGGATACCTAGGCACAAGGTTTAATAACTCAGACGAACACAATAATAAAATCTTTTCTTCTTCCCAATAATTCACTCTTTCATTTTCCCTTAGCAAGTAAGCGTTAAATATAACACACTTTTTGATTATAACACACCATGTTCTTTCCTATCTTAAAGGTTTTATTCATATTTTCCTTTCCTTATTTTGGATAAATAAAGTTCAGTGGTGACTTCATTGTTTGTTTTAGTTTTTTTTTATGTGTGAAACAATATTGAAATTAACGATCCAAAATTTATAGAATATTGTTGGAATCAATAATGATTTGGTTAACGTGCGAAGGAAATATAAAAACACATAGTAATTGTTGGAAACTCAAACCTTTAATTGTGTGAATTGGTTTAGCCGAAATGTGGCTAATATGAAGTTAAGCAATGATTGGAATAGACCATAATTTTTGTTTTTGATTTAATGAGATTATAATGTGATGCCAATGATAATTATGTCTAAGAAAATAAGCTTAGGAAGTAATTTAATTAGGAGATAAATGTAATAAAAACGGCTATTACTTTTCTTATATAGATAGTGAGATCATATCTCTTCTCCATATCCGAGTTCTCCATATCTTAAGTTTTTATGCTAACTGATATCATTAAATGTTATTTTAATCATTAAATCATATGTTAATTGATATTATTAAATTTTATTTTAATCATTAAAATATTCCAACGATTTAAAGTATATTTAATTAAGGATTCAATTTACCGCTAATCATTAAATTAAAAGCTATTTATTTTAAAATTTCGGAATGCAGAGGCAGGCGTTGGGAACATGTAGAGATGATATATTTTCTTCATATCTCAAATTTGTATGTTAAATGGTATTATTAAATGACATTTAATCATTAAAATATTCCAAATTTCTATACTAAATGATGTTATTAAATGATATTTAAGATATTAAATGGTATTCCAAATTTCCAAAAATAAAACAAAATTTTATTAGGAGTAGATTAAAATAATGATAAAAATGAAAGTAAAATAAATATTAAAATTGCATAATCCAAAATCATAATTTATTCGAGCCTATAAATAGTTGCAAAAAATATTAAATTGAAAATAAACCTATAATGAATAGAATATATTAAATACTTGCAATCCTTCCAGGTGCGTCCAATTCATCCCATTCTTTTCTCTTTTCTTCGGTTCTTACTTGAGTATGGCTTCATCTATGTCTTTGTCTTTGCAATTCATTTCTTCGTTTGTATTATATGTATCTGTCTATTCGAAATTTGTTGTTATTAATGACACCTTGTGATTCTGTTATTTTGTTACAAGTATTTTTGTTTCTTTTGTAAACCTTTTTTGAGTTACTTATTAACATATCAAGATAGGAACTATATGAAAAGAAGGTCTATTAATCATTGGCTTAGAATTTGACAAAATGTAGATCATACAATACTAAAAGATGTTACGATTTAAGTGTCTTGGATATGCAAATCATAATATTACATCTAAATGAGAAGGCGGAATAAGATAGATAGTTCTCCTTAATCTTAAAAGAAAATTGTGTTGAACAACCATTAAGATTCACAATGCTTTATGGATGGGCAGTTTAGTAAAACAAGTGCGTAGATTAAAAATTGAGAATATTGTGTTAGATGAGGATCGCATAAGAAAGTTTGAAAGTAGGTTTGGGACTGGAACCTATTTAGTAAATGTGGTGGAATTGCACAAAGGTGAATTCAATGTGATATTTCATAATTGTTTGTAAATTGTTGTCAAATTTCGACTAAATTGTGGTTTACACTTTTCTCACACAGGGAGTAAAACTGAACTCTTTCTTTCTGCCTTATTAATTTTGGTTTTTATGGCTTAAAGAACTACAATGTTCTAATTTCTTCTCGAGATACCTAGGCACAAGGTTTCATAACCGAGACGAACACAATAATAAAGTCTTTTCTTCTTTCCAATAATTCATTCATTCATTTTCCCTTAGCAAATAAGCATTAAATATAACACACTTTTTGATTAGAACAAAAAGAGAAGATCACGTTGAGTACAATGGACGCGAGGAGTGCTAATACATTCTCCTTACGTAACCGACTTCCGTTCCCTTTCTCTTGGTCGCATGACCAAGTTCTTTCCCATCTTAAAGGTTTTATTGATATTTTCCTTTCCTTATTTTGGATAAATAAAGTTCAGTGGTGACTTCATTGTTTGTTTTAGTTTTTTTTAATGTGTGAAACAATATTGAAATTAACAACAAATTGAAAAATAAATCAATTAGCAAGGTCTGCTAGGATTTATAAATACAGTATAATCCAAGAAGTTTGTATTTAAATGTGTAAAAAATTTATAGAATATTGTTGGAATCAATAATTATTTGGTTAACGTGCGAAGGAAATATAAAAACACATAGTAATTGTAGGAAACTCAAACCTTTAATCGTGTGAATTGGTTTAGCCGAAATGTGGCTGATATGAAGTTAAGCAATGATTGGAATAGACCATAATTTTTGTTTTTGATTTAATGAGATTATAATGTGATGCCAATGATAATTATGTCTAAGAAAATAAGCTTAGGAAGTAATTTAATTAGGAGATAAATGTAATAAAAACGGCTATTACTTTTCTTATATAGATAGTGAGATCATATCTCTTCTCCATATCCCAGTTCTCCATATCTTAAGTTTCTATGCTAACTGATATCATTAAATGTTATTTTAATCATTAAATCATATGTTAATTGATATTATTAAATTTTATTTTAATCATTAAAATATTCCAACGATTTAAAGTATATTTAATTAAGGATTCAATTTACCGCTAATCATTAAATTAAAAGCTATTTATTTTAAAATTTTGGAATGCAGAGGCAGGCGTTGGGAACACGTAGAGATGATATATTTTCTTCATATCTCAAATTTTTATGTTAAATGGTATTATTAAATGACATTTAATCATTAAAATATTCCAAATTTCTATACTAAATGATATTATTAAATGATATTTAAGATATTAAATGGTATTCCAAATTTCCAAAAATAAAATCAAATTTTATTAGTAGTAGATTAAAATAATGATAAAAATGAAAGTACAATAAATATTAAAATTGCATAATCCAAAATCATAATTTATTCGAGCCTATAAATAGTTGCAAAAAATATTAAATTGAAAATAAACCTATACTGAATAGAATATATTAAATACTTGCAATCCTTCCAGGTGCGTCAAATTCATCCCATTCTTTTCTCTTTTCTTCGGTTCTGACTTGAGTATGGCTTCATCTATGTCTTTGTCTTTGCAATTCATTTCTTCGTTTGTATTATATGTATCTGTCTATTAGAAATTTGTTGTTATTAATGACACCTTGTGTTTCTGTTATTTTGTTACAAGTATTTTTGTTTCTTTTGTAAACCTTTTTTTGAGTTATTTATTAACATATCAAGATAGGAACTATATGAAAAGAAGGTCTATTAATCATTGGCTTAGAATTTGACAAAATGTACATCATACAATACTAAAAGATGTTACGATTTAAGTGTCTTGGATATGCAAATCATAATATTACATCTAAACGAGAAGGCGGAATAAGATAGATAGTTCTCCTTAATCTTAAAATAAAATTGTGTTGAACAACCATTAAGATTCACAATGCTTTATGGATGGGCAGTTTAGTAAAACAAGTGCGTAGATTAAAAATATGAGAATATTATGTTAGATGAGGATCGCATAAGAAAGTTTGAAAGTAGGTTTGGCACTGGAACCTATTTAGTAAATGTGGTGGAATTGCACAAAGGTGAATTCAATGTGATATTTCATAATTGTTTGTAAATTGTTGTCAAATTTCGACTAAATTGTGGTTTACACTTTTCTCACACGGGGAGTAAAACTGAACTCTTTCTTTCTGCCTTTTTAATTTTGGTTTTTATGGCTTAAAGAACTAAAATGTTCTAATTTCTTCTCGAGATACCTAGGCACAAGGTTTCATAACCGAGGCGAACACAATAATAAAATCTTTTCTTCTTTCCAATAATTCATTCATTAATTTTCCCTTAGCAAATAAGCATTAAATATAACAAACTTTTTTATTAGAACAACAAGAGAAGATCACGTTGAGTACAATGGACGTGAGGGGTGCTAACACATTCTCCTTACGTAACCGACTTCCATTCCCTTTCTCTTGGTCGTATGACCAAGTTCTTTCCCATCTTAAAGGTTTTATTGATATTTTCCTTTCCTTGTTTTAGATAAATAAAGTTCAGTGGTGACTTCTTTGTTTGTTTTAGTTTTTTTTAATGTGTGAAACAATATTGAAATTAACAACAAATTGAAAAATAAATCAATTAGCAAGGTCTGCTAGGATTTATAAATACATTATAATCCAAGAAGTTTGTATTTAAATGTGTAAAAACGATCCAAAATTTATAGAATATTGTTGGAATCAATAATTATTTGGTTAACGTGCGAAGGAAATATAAAAACACATAGTAATTGTAGGAAACTCAAACCTTTAATCGTGTGAATTGGTTTAGCCAAAATGTGGCTGATATGAAGTTAAGCAATGATTGGAATAGACCATAATTTTTGTTTTTGATTTAATGAGATTATAATGTGATGCCAATGATAATTATGTCTAAGAAAATAAGCTTAGGATGTAATTTAATTAGGAGATAAATGTAATAAAAACGGCTATTACTTTTCTTATATAGATAGTGAGATCATATCTCTTCTCCATATCCCAGTTCTCCATATCTTAAGTTTCAATGCTAACTGATATCATTAAATGTTATTTTAATCATTAAATCATATGTTAGTTGATATTATTAAATTTTATTTTAATCATTAAAATATTCCAACGATTTAAATTATATTTAATTAAGGATTCAATTTACCGCTAATCATTAAATTAAAAGCTATTTATTTTAAAATTTCGGAATGCAGAGGCAGGCGTTGGGAACACGTAGAGATGATATATTTTCTTCATATCTCAAATTTTTATGTTAAATGGTATTATTAAATGACATTTAATCATTAAAATATTCCAAATTTCTATACTAAATGATATTATTAAATGATATTTAAGATATTAAATGGTATTCCAAATTTCCAAAAATAAAATCAAATTTTATTAGTAGTAGATTAAAATAATGATAAAAATGAAAGTACAATAAATATTAAAATTGCATAATCCAAAATCATAATTTATTCGAGCCTATAAATAGTTGCAAAAAATATTAAATTGAAAATAAACCTATACTGAATAGAATATATTAAATACTTGCAATCCTTCCAGGTGCGTCCAATTCATCCCATTCTTTTCTCTTTTCTTCGATTCTGACTTGAGTATGGCTTCATCTATGTCTTTGTCTTTGCAATTAATTTCTTCGTTTGTATTATATGTATCTGTCTATTAGAAATTTGTTGTTATTAATGACACCTTGTGATTCTGTTATTTTGTTACAAGTATTTTTGTTTCTTTTGTAAACCTTTTTTTGAGTTATTTATTAACATATCAAGATAGGAACTATATGAAAAGAAGGTCTATTAATCATTGGCTTAGAATTTGACAAAATGTAGATCATACAATACTAAAAGATGCTACGTTTTAAGTGTCTTGGATATGCAAATCATAATATTACATCTAAACGAGAAGGCGGAATAAGATAGATAGTTCTCCTTAATCTTAAAAGAAAATTGTGTTGAACAACCATTAAGATTCACAATGCTTTATGGATGGGCAGTTTAGTAAAACAAGTGCGTAGATTCAAAATATGAGAATATTGTGTTAGATGAGGATCGCATAAGAAAGTTTGAAAGTAGGTTTGGCACTGGAACCTATTTAGTAAATGTGGTGGAATTGCGCAAATGTGAATTCAATGTGATATTTCATAATTGTTTGTAAATTGTTGTCAAATTTCGACTAAATTGTGGTTTACACTTTTCTCACATGGGGATTAAAACTGAACTCTTTCTTTCTGCCTTTTTAATTTTGGTTTTTATGGCTTAAAGAACTAAAATGTTCTAATTTCTTCTCGAGATACCTAGGCACAAGGTTTCATAACCGAGGCGAACACAATAATAAAATCTTTTCTTCTTTCCAATAATTCATTCATTCATTTTCCCTTAGCAAATAAGCATTAAATATAATACACTTTTTGATTAGAATAACAAGAGAAGATCACGTTGAGTACAATGGACGTGAGGGGTGCTAATACATTCTCCATACGTAACCGACTTTCGTTCCCTTTCTCTTGGTCGCATGACCAAGTTCTTTCCCATCTTAAAGGTTTTATTGATATTTTCCTTTCCTTATTTTGGATAAATAAAGTTTAGTGGTGACTTCATTGGTTGTTTTAGTTTTTTTAATGTGTGAAACAATATTGAAATTAACAACAAATTGAAAAATAAATCAATTAGCAAGGTCTGCTAGGATTTATAAATACATTATAATCCAAGAAGTTTGTATTTAAATGTGTAAAAATGATCCAAAATTTATAGAATATTGTTGGAATCAATAATTATTTGGTTAACGTGCGAAGGAAATATAAAAACACACATTAATTGTTGGAAACTCAAACCTTTAATCGTGTAAATTGGTTTAGCCGAAATGTGGCTGATATGAAGTTAAGCAATGATTGGACTAGACCATAATATTTTTTTTTTTGATTTAATGAGCTTATAATGTGATTCCAATGATAATTATGTCTAAGAAAATAAGCTTAGTAAGTAATTTAATTAGGAGATAAATGTAATAAAAACGGCTATTACTTTTCTTATATAGATAGTGAGATGATATCTCTTCTCCATATCCCAGTTCTCCATATCTTAAGTTTCTATGCTAACTGATATCATTAAATGTTATTTTAATCATTAAATCATATGTTAATTGATATTATTAAATTTTATTTTAATCATTAAAATATTCCAACGATTTAAAGTATATTTAATTAAGGATTCAATTTACCACTAATCATTCAATTAAAAGCTATTTATTTTAAAATTTCGTAATGCAGAGGCAGGCGTTGGGAACACGTAGAGATGATATATTTTCTTCATATCTCAAATTTTTATGTTAAATGGTATTATTAAATGACATCTAATCATTAAAATATTCCAAATTTCTATACTAAATGATATTATTAAATGATATTTAAGATATTAAATGGTATTCCAAATTTCCAAAAATAAAATCAAATTTTATTAGTAGTAGATTAAAATAATGATAAAAATGAAAGTACAATAAATATTAAAATTGCATAATCCAAAATCATAATTTATTCGAGCCTATAAATAGTTGCAAAAAATATTAAATTGAAAATAAACCTATACTGAATAGAATATATTAAATACTTGCAATCCTTCCAGGTGCGTCCAATTCATCCCATTCTTTTCTCTTTCCTTCGGTTCTGACTTGAGTATGGCTTCATCTATGTCTTTGTCTTTGCAATTCATTTGTTCGTTTGTATTATATGTATCTGTCTATTAGAAATTTGTTGTTATTAATGACACCTTGTGATTCTGTTATTTTGTTACAAGTATATTTGTTTCTTTTGTAAACTTTTTTTTGAGTTATTTATTAACATATCAAGATAGGAACTATAGGAAAAGAAGGTCTATTAATCATTGACTTAGAATTTGACAAAATGTAGATCATACAATACTAAAAGATGTTACGATTTAAGTGTCTTGGATATGCAAATCATAATATTACATCTAAACGAGAAGGCGGAATAAGATAGATAGTTCTCCTTAATCTTAAAAGAAAATTGTGTTGAACAACCATTAAGATTCACAATGCTTTATGGCTGGGCAGTTTAGTAAAACAAGTGTGTAGATTCAAAATATGAGAATATTGTGTTAGATGAGGATCGCATAAGAAAGTTTGAAAGTAGGTTTGGCACTGGAACCTATTTAGTAAATGTGGTGGAATTGCGCAAAGGTGAATTCAATGTGATATTTCAAAATTGTTTGTAAATTGTTGTCAAATTTCGACTAAATTGTGGTTTACACTTTTCTCACATGTGGAGTAAAACTAAACTCTTTCTTTCTGCCTTGTTAATTTTAGTTTTTATGGCTTAAAGAACTACAATGTTCTAATTTCTTCTCGAGATACCTAGGCACAAGGTTTCATAACCGAGGCGAACACAATAATAAAATCTTTTCTTCTTTCCAATAATTCATTCATTCAATTTCCCTTAGGAAATAAGCATTAAATATAACACACTTTTTGATTAGAACAACAAGAGAAGATCACGTTGTGTACAATGGACGTGAGGAGTGCTAATACATTCTCCGTACGTAACCGACTTTCGTTCCCTTTCTCTTGGTCGCATGACCAAGTTCTTTCCCATCTTAAAGGTTTTATTGATATTTTTATTTCCTTATTTTGGATAAATAAAGTTCAGTGGTCACTTCATTGTTTGTTTTAGTTTTTTTTAATGTGTGAAACAATATTGAAATTAACAACAAATTGAAAAATAAATCAATTAGCAAGGTCTGCTAGGATTTATAAATACATTATAATCCAAGAAGTTTGTATTTAAATGTGTAAAAATGATCCAAAATTTATAGAATATTGTTGGAATCAATAATTATTTGGTTAACATGCGAAGGAAATATAAAAACACACAGTAATTGTTGGAAACTCAAACCTTTAATCGTGTAAATTGGTTTAGCCGAAATGTGGCTGATATGAAGTTAAGCAATGATTGGACTAGACCATAATATTTGTTTTTGATTTAATGAGATTATAATGTGATGCCAATGATAATTATGTCTAAGAAAATAAGCTTAGGAAGTAATTTAATTAGGAGATAAATGTAATAAAAACGGCAATTACTTTTCTTATATAGATAGTGAGATGATATCTCTTCTCCATATCCCAGTTCTCCATATCTTAAGTTTCTATGCTAACTGATATCATTAAATGTTATTTTAATCATTAAATCATATGTTAACTAATATTATTAAATTTTATTTTAATCATTAAAATATTCTAACAATTTAAAGTATATTTAATTAAGGATTCAAGTTAGCGGTAATCATTAAATTAAAAGCTATTTATTTTAAAATTTCGGAATGCAGAGGCAGGCCTTGGGAACACGTATAGATGATATAATTTCTTCATATCTCAAATTTTTGGGTTAAATGGTATGATTAAATGACATTTAATCATTAAAATATTTCAAATTTCTATACTAAATGATATAATTAAATGATATTTAAGATATTAAATGGTATTCCAAATTTTCAAAAATAAAATCAAATTTTATTAGTAGTAGATTAAAATAATGATAAAAATGTAAGTACAATAAATATTCAAATTGTATAATCCAAAATCATAATTTATTTGAGCCTATAAATAGTTGCAAAAAATATTAAATTGTAAATAAACCTATATTGAATAGAATATATTAAATACTTGCAATCCTTCCGGGTGCGTCAAATTCATCCAATTCTTTTATCTTTCCTTCGGTTCTGACTTGAGTATGGCTTCATCTATGTCTTTGTCTTTGCTATTCATTTCTTTGTTTGTGTTATATGTATTTGTCTATTGGAAAGTTGTTGTTATTAATGACACCTTGTGATTCTGTTATTTTGTTACAAGTATTTTTGTTTCTTTTGTAAATCTTTTTTTGAGTGATTTATTAACATATCAAGATATGAACTATATGAAAAGAAGGTCTATTAATCATTGGCTTAGAATTTGACAAAATGTAGATCATAGAATACTAAAAGATGTTATGATTTAAGTGTCTTGGATATGCAAATCATAATATTACATCTAAACAAGAAGGCGGAATAAGATAGATAATTCTCCTTAATCTTAAAAGAAAGTTTCGTTGAACAACCATTAAGATTGACATTGCTTTATTGATGGGGAGTTTAGTAAAACAAGTGCGTAGATTAAAAATATGAGAATATTGTGTTAGATGAGGATCGCATAAGAAAGTTTGAAAGTAGGATTGGCACTGGAACCTATTTAGTAAAGGTGGTGGAATTGCACAAAGGTGAATTCAATGTGATATTTCATAATTGTTTGTAAATTATTGTCAAATTTTGACTAAATTGTGGTTTACACTTTTCTCAAATGGGGAGTAAAACTCAACTCTTTCTTTCTGCCTTGTTAATTTTTGGTTTTTATGGCTTAAAGAACTACAATGTTTTAATTTGTTCCGGGGTTACCTAGGCACAAGGTTTCATAACCGAGGCGAACACAATAATAGAATCTTTTCTTTTTCCCAATAATTCATTTATTCATTTTCCCTTAGCATGTAAGCATTAAATATAACAAACTTTTTTATTAGAACAACAAGAGAAGATCATATTTAGTACAATAGACATTAGAGGTGCTAATATTTTCCCCTTACGTAAACGACTTTCATTCTGTTTCTCTTGGTTGCATGACCATGTTCTTTCCCATCTTAGAGGTTTTCTTGATATTTTTTTCTCCTTATTTTGGATAAATATAGTTCAATGGTGACTTCATTGTTTGTTTTAGTTTTATTTTAATGTGTGAAACAATATTGAAATTAACAACAAATTGAAAAATAAATCAATTAGCAAGGTCTGCTAGGGTTTATAAATACATTATAATCTAACAAGTTTGTATTTAAATGTGTGAAAACGATCCAAAATTTATAGAATATTGTTAGAATCAATAAGTATTTGGTTAACGTGCGAAGGAAATATAAAAACACATAGAAATTGTTGGAAACTCAAACCTTTAATAGTGTGAATTGGTTTAACCGAAATGTGGCTAGTATGAAGTTAAATAATGATTGGAATAGACCATACTTTTTGTTTTTGATTTAATGAGATTATATTGTGATGCCAATGATAATTATGTCCAAGAAAATAGGATTAGGAAGTAATTTAATTAGGATATAAATGTAATAAAAATGGCTATCACTTTTCTTATATAGATAGTGAGATGATATCTCTTCTCCATATCTCAATTCTACATATCTTAAGTTTCTATTTTAACCGATATCATTAAATGTTATTTTAATCATTAAATTATATGTTAACTTATATTATTAAATTTTATTTTAATCATTAAAATATTTCAATTATTTAAATTATATTTAATTAAGTATTCAAATTACCGCTAATCATTAAATTAAGTGGTATTTATTTTAAAATTTTGTAATGCAGAGGCAGATGTTGGGAAGAAGTATAAATGATATATTTTCTCCATATCTCAAATTTCTATGTTAAATGTATTATTAAATGACATATAATCATTAAAATACTCCAAATTTCTATACTAAATGGTATTATTAAATGATATTTAAGATATGAAATGATATTCAAAATTTTCAAAAATAAAAACAAATATTATTAGTAGTAGATTAAAATAATGATAAAAATGTAAGTAAAATAAATATTAAAACTGCATAATCTGAAAATATAATTTATTTGAGCCTAAAAATAGTTGAAAAAAATATTAATTTGAAAATCAACCTATATTAAATGGAATATATTAAATACTTGCAATCCTTCCAGGTGCGTCCAATTCATCCAATTCTTTTCTCTTTCCTTCGGTTCTGACTTGTGTATGGCTTCATCTATATCTTTGTTTTTGCTATTCATTTAGTCATTTGTATTATATGTATAAGTCTATTGGAAAGTTGTTGTTATTAATTACTCCTTATGATTCAGTTATTTTATTACAAGTATTGTTGTTTCTTTTGTAAAACTTTTTTTGAGTGATTTATTAACACATCAAAAGAGGAACTATATGGAAAGAAGGTCTATTAATCATTGGCTTAGACTCTGACAAAATGTAGATCATACAATACTAAAAGATGTTACGGTTTAAGTGTTTTGGATATGCAAATCATAATATTACATTTAAACGAGAAGGAAGAATGAGATAGGTAGTTCTCCTTAATTTTAAAAGAAAATTTCGTTGAACAACCATTAAGATTGACAATGCTTTATGGTTGGGTAGTTTAGTAAAACAATTGCGTAGATTAAAATATGAGAATATTGTGTTAGATGAGGATTGCATAAGAAAGTTTGAAAGTAGGTTTGGCACTGGAACCTATTTAGTAAAGGTGGTGGAATTGCGCAAAGGTGAATTCAATGTGATATTTCATAATTGTTTGTAAATTTTTGTCAAATTTTGACTAAATTGTGCTTTACACTTTTCTCACATGGAGAGTAAAACTGAACTCTTTCTTTCTGCCTTGTTAATTTCAGTTTTTATGGCTTAAAGAACTACAATGTTTTGATTTCTTCTGAAGATACCTAGGCACAAGGTTTCATAACTGAGGCGAACGCAATAATAAAATCTTTTCTTTTTCCCAATAATTCATTCATTTATTTTCCCTTAGCAAGTAAGCATTAAATATAAGACACTTTTTGATTAGAACAATAATAGAAGACCACGTTGAGTACAATAGACGTGAGGGGTGCTAATACCTTCCCCTTAAGTAGCCGACTTTCGTTCCCTTTCTCTTGGTTGCATGACCATGTTCTCTCCCATATTAGAGGTTTTCTTGATATTTTTCTCCTTATTTTGGATAAATAAAGTTCAGTGGTGATTTCATTGTTTGTTTTAGTTTTTTTAATGTGTGAAACAACATTGAAATTAACAACAAATTGAAAAATAAATCAATTAGCAAGGTCTGCTAGGGTTTATAGATACATTATAATCTTAGAAGTTTGTATTTAAATGTGTGAAAATGATCAAGAATTTATAGAATATTGTTGGAATTAATAAGTATTTGGTTAACGTGTGAAGGAAATATAAAAACACATAGAAATTGTTGGAAACTCAAACCTTTAATCGTGTGAATTGGTTTAGCCGAAATCTGGCTGATATGAAGTTAAGTAATGATTGAAATAGACCATAATTTTTGTTTTTGATTTAATGAGATTATAATATGGTGCCAATGATAATTATGTCGAAGAAAATAGGCTTAGGAATAAATTTAATTTGGATATAAATCTAATAAAAACAGTTATTACTTTTCTTATATAGATAGTGAGATGATATCTCTTCTCCATAGTTCTCCATATCTTAAGTTTCTATGTTAACTTATATCGTTAAATGTTATTTTAATCATTAAATCATATAATAACTGATATAATTAAATTTTATTTTAATCATTAAATTATTCCAATGATTTAAATTATATTTAATTAAGGATTCAAATTACCGCTAATCATTAAATTAAATGGTATTTATTTTAAAATTTTGGAATGCAGAGGCAGGCGTTGGGAACACATATAGATGATATATTTTCTCCATATCTCAAATTTCTATGTTAAATGGTATTATTAAATGACATTTAATCATTAAAATATTCCAAACTTCTATACTAAATGGTATTATTAAATGATATTTAAGATATTAAATGGTAATTCAAATTTCCAAAAATAAGAACAAATTTTATTAGTATTAGATTAAAATAATGATAGAAATGTAAGTACAATAAATATTAAAATTGCATAATCCAAAATCATAATTTATTCGAGCCTATAAATAGTTGCGAAAAATATTAAATTAAAAATAAACTTATATTGAATAAAATATATTAAATACTTGCAATCCTTCCAGATGCGTCCATTCCGTCCAATTCTTTTCTCTTTCCTTCGGTTCTGAATTGAGTATGGCTTCACCTATGTCTTTGTCTTTGCTATTCATTTCGTCATTTGTATTATATGTATTTGTCTATTGGAAAATTGTTGTTATTAATGACTCCTTGTGATTCTATTATTGTCATACCCTAAATTTGCCCTACCCTTAATTATATCTGAGGTTCTATTCAAATAATTCATATTATATAGCTTTTATTCTTTATGGAGGTATTATAATCTGTGAGGGGTTTATCGATCTAAAATGGACCATTAATATCTGACGGCCCATTAAATTTTTATAAACTCTATTTCAAGTTAAAAGGGAGGTGTATTATCTAATCAAGGATATGTGAACAAATTCATTTACGATAAAGCCAAATAAGATGGCCCATCATTTTTTAGTTTTAATATTATTGATATTATTATTATTATTATTATTATTATTATTATTATTATTATTATTATTATTATTATTATTATTATTATTATTATTATTATATTATTATAACATTAATCAAGTATATTAATTGTTTTGTTTTAACTAAAAAGGGTATATTGGATTTATGTTTGTATTTAAAAGAATGGTCAGCCCAATAAAGGGATTCAAACTAACAAGTCCAACACAATAAAACAACGTGGCCCAGTAAGTTCTTTTTGTTTTTTTTTCCTGGTATGTTTTGGAAGAAGATTATTTTGTTTTTTTATAATAGTTCTTTAATTACTAAAATATTCTATTTTTCAAGAAGAGACTTTAGGTTTTGTTTGAAACAATAATAAACGGCCCAATAACCAAACAAGATCGACCCATTACCAGATTCATATCTCTGGCCTAGTCCAAGTCTGATAGTTTCTTTTTCTTTTTCTTTTTAAAGCCCAAATTGAAAAAAATAGTTAATATGATGCTTTGGTTTTGTATTCAATTTCTTCTTTTTGTGTGTTTTGTGAGTAAAGTGATAGAGGTAGAAGAAACTAATTGGGTGGTTGTATCTTGTAATATGATGCTTTGGTTTTGTATTCAATTTCTTCTTCTTTTTTTTATTAAAAAAGATAACACCACTTGTCATGTCTTGAGTGGCTGAAATAAAAATATGAGAATAAAAAAATCACTCATTACACCGCCGCTGACTTATGTTGTTATTGTTTTATAATTATTTTTGTTTTAAAATTAGGTTATTGGTTTTTAAGTAGAGTCTTTTTAGTTAGATTTATTTTAAGTTTTATTTAGATTAAGAAAATTATTATAAAAAAAACCAAGAGAAACATATTCCTTTTAATTAAGTCATTTCTTTATTTTAATCGGTGTAAATATTCTTACTATGCTAATTTAAATTTTTTTAATATAAAATTATCTTTAACATCAAAAAGACAAAAAACAATAACAATCTAAAAAATGATCAATTTCAATTTTTTAAATAAATAATAGGATGTCCACCTTCGAGTAATTAAATCGGTCAATATATCGTCTACCGATTTATTATTCAAAACCAAACAATTAAAATCCATACAACTCACTGAATTCACCATCCGCGAATGACACGTGGCCAATATATGATCACGTGACGAGGAGGTTATATCAGACTCCCCCCGCTCTACATCTTAATATAGCTAACCAACTACAAACTTTTTTTTACTAACTTAATCAAAACTTCAAGATCTTTTTCAAAAAGGAATTAAATAGCATTGTCTTCAAATCAAACTGCGATCTGTGTCTACGCTCACACAATTTTCAATCCAGACAAGGTTCAAAGATAAATTCAAAAGCAATTCTACGCAATCCCATAAAAAACACTAACCATCCGCGAACTACGAAATGTGACTCTAATTCCTCCTAAGAGGATACGTAGGCATACGATCAAAATCGTGGCGAGTCCCACTAACTAAAATTCAAACCCTTTTCCCACTAACTAAAATTCAAACCATTTTCCCGCAAAATAAAATTCAAACCCTTTTTCCAATAATAATTAAAAACCCTATTTCTTAAGATCGCGCTTCTAAACCTAGTATCCTTGTGAACGAGGTAGATAAGGGGTGCCTAACACCTTCCCCTCGTCTAGAACCGAGTCTAAATCTAGAATCTATGAAACTTTTTAGGGTCATTCCTCTATACTCTATTCCTTTAGGATAAAAATTAAGGGTGGTGACTCTGATTAAAAACCAGTTGCAACACATATCAAGTTAGGAACTATATGGAAAGAAGGTCTATTAATCATTGGCTTGGACTTTGAAAAAAATTGAGATCATACAATACTAAAAGATGTTAAAGTTTAAGTGTCTTGGAGATGCAAATCGTAATATTACAGATAAATGAGATGGCAAAATAAGATAGATAGTTCTCCTTAAGCTTAAAAGAAAATTTCGTTGAACAACCATTAAGATTGAAAATGATTTATGGTTGGGAAGTTTAGTGAAACAAGTGCGTAAATTAAAAATATGAGAATATTGTTTTAGATGAGGATCACATAAGAAAATTTGAAAGTAGGTTTGGCACTGGAACCTATTTAGTAAAGGTGGTGGAATTGCACAAAGGTGAATTCAATATGATATTTCATAATTGTTTGTAAATTGTTATCAAATTTCGACTAAATTGTGGTTTACACTTTTCTCACATGGGGAGTAAAACTGAACTCTTTGTTTCTGTCTTATTAATTTCAGTTTTTAGGGCTTAAAAAACTATAGTGTTCTGATTTCTTCTGGGAATACGTAGGAACAATGTTTCATAACCGAGGCAAACACAATAATAAAAATCTTTTCTTTTTCCCAATAATTCATTCATGCATTTTCCCTTAGCTAATAAGCATTAGATATAACACAGTTTTTGATTAGAACAATAAGAGTATATCATGTTGAGTACAACAAATGTGACGGGTGCTAATACCTTCTCCTTGTGAAACTGACTTCCGTTCCCTTTCTCTTGGTCGCATAACCATGTTCTTTCTCATCTTATAGGTTTTCTTGATATTTTCCTTTCCCTATTTTGGATAAATTAAGTTTAGTGGTGACTTCATTGTTTGTTCTAGATTTTTTTTAATGTGTGAAAAAATATTGAAACTTAACAACAAATTGAAAAATAAATCAATTAGCAAGGTCTGCTAGGGTTTATAAATACATTATAATCCAAGAAATTTGTATTTAAATGTTTGAAAACAATCCAAAAGTCATAGAGTATTGTTAGAATCAATAAGTATTTGGCTAACATGCGAAGGAAATATCAAAACACATAGAAATTATTGGAAACTCAAAACATTAATCGTGTGAATTGGTTTAGCCGAAAAGTGGCTGATATGAAGTTAAGTAATGATTGGAATAGACCATAATTTTTCTTTGATTTAATGAGATTATAATGTGATGCCAATGATTATTATGTCCAAGAAAACAGGCTTAGGAAGGAATTTAATTCAGATATAGATGTAACAGAAAATGCTATTACTTATCTTTTATAGATAGTGGTGGATATATCTGTTCTCCATGTCTCAATTCTCCATATCTTAAGTTTCTATGTTAACTGATATTATTTATTTTTATTTTTATCATTAAAATATATGTTAACCGATATTATTAAATTTTATTTTAGTCATTAAAATATTCAAAGGATTTAAATGATATTTAACTCTGGATTCAAATTACCGCTAATCACTGAATTAAATGGTATTTATTTTAAAATTTTGGATTGCAGAGGTTGTAACACCCCAATAATCTAGATTAATTATTTTTTTAATTTAGTATGAATATCGATGATTATGGAAAATTAGTCGATGCTTTGTATTTGTATGAGTTGATAGATTTTTTGATGTGATGCGATATGATGTGTCTGTTGATGATGAGATGTCTTAGAAATTATAGAAGCTGAGGTGTTAAGGATGTATGACCGAAACCCTAGAACCATGGGGGTGTGGTGAGAAGACTAGTAATCATTTTATTATTATTATTATTATTATTATTATTATTATTATTATTATTATTATTATAGATATAAGTTATTTATAATATTAGTAATTAAATAATTAATTAAAAATAAGAAAGGTTAATATGGGGTTATTGATATTAGGGGTCTAAAGAGATAGAGAGAATCATTATTCTCCATCGACTGTAGAAACCAGAGAAGAGGGAAAAATAGTGCTTTTGGTAGAAGAGGAGAAAAGGAAGAACCTATGGCTAAAGGGAAGACCCCATTGGATAAGGGAAGAGAACTAAAGAGCCTAATGTAAGGGTGAGGTTCTGACTCTCTAATAGGTGGTATAATTATGGGTAGATGAAGGTTTGATTGTTAGGTTTTAGGCGTAGATTAATTGTTAGATTGATTATGGTAATTGGTTGTAATTGATGAAATTGATGTGATGTTTGTGTTAGAATTGTGCCATATAATGCGTGTTGATGATTACAAATAATTGATGTGTTTAGGTATGTCTCAAAAGTGGTTTTTAGATGAAGAGAATGAAATTTTGTAGTAGAAAATTGCAGTTTTTGGGGCTGTCAGAGTTGGGTACCCGGATACCCAGTTATGGTATCCGGTTACCACAACAAATGTTGGAAAAATAAGCTATTGTATTACGTATTAACCGGGTACCCAGTTATGGTAACCGGTTACTGTTGAAGTTGACAAATTTTTTGGAAACTTTGAAAAATCATAGCTTTCGCCCCGGGTGTCCATTTGACGCACCGTTTGGACCGTCGAAAAGCTAAAATCATTTTCTAGAATGTGATAATAATTTTGATAACAATAGGTGGATTATTTTTGGGTTGTAGGCTTATGCCTTGGGTGTCATTGTCAATTGCTGTAGGTTGTTATTGTTGGTAAATTTTGTAAAACCTCAAAAATTCATAACTCGAGTGTCGCGTATCTGATAAACGTGTGGTTCGAATCATTAGAATAATGGGTTAACGTACTTTCTCTTAAATAATTTTCAGTACCATAATTCCAACTATTTGAGTCGTGGCCGGGTGTTTCGTACTGTCAAGTTATGTCGTTTTGGTGAAATATAGGCAAATTCTTTGTATAGTACATTAATTGGGATTGTCCTATTTTAATGATGAATTGTTGTTGTTGTGAAATTAATCATGAGGATTTTGGTGTTGGTGTGATGTGATATTTTCTATCTTACGATGATTACCTTGGTGAAGGCTTATGCCTTGTGTGTTAATGTTGTATGAAGTGTGATGCATATTGTTGTGATTGAACGTGATTGTGTTGTACGAATGATGTTTGAATGGATTGCATAATATATTGCAATATGGAGAAGATGTTGTTGTTGGCCTAGAATTGGCCTGATGTTGATGGTTATGCTTGTGATTGCATAATTTTGGTTGTGGCATGTCGTATTTCGTGCATCGTTGAGGGCTTATGCTCTGGCCTGTATTGGAAAAATGTTGACGGCTTATGCCTTGGCCTGTATTGGCAAAATGTTGAAGACTTTTGCCTTGGCCTGTATTGGAAAAATGTTGAAGGCTTATGCCTTGGCCTGTATTGGCAAAATGTTGAAGGATTATGCCTTGACTTGTGTTGGCAAAATGTTGAGGGCTTATGCCCTGGCCTTGTATGGCAATATTGGAGAGGGCTTATGCCCTGATGGAACCACATGCATCTTACATCAGTGTTAGTCGTATTGTATTTGTTGAATTGTTGATATTCAATGAAGTTGAGTTGTATGTTCGATTTATGTTGTATGATGGGTGGTGATAATGAAGTTGAGTTGTATGTTTAATTTATGCCGTATGATGGGTGATGATAATTAAGTATGTATCCGTGTAATCTTTATGAACTATAATTGATGATTGTGGAACTTGAAATGTTGCATGATATACCCGTTGTTTACTCATGATTATATGACTTATTATATTTTCATGATATCTAACCCTTACTATTTAAATGTTGCCTCCACGTGGGTAACATGCAGATAACCATGAGTAGTGCGAAGTCGTGGAGTCTAGAAGAGGTTGCTCTTCTTATTTTGAGTCGGTGTCATTGCTCTATTACGTAACATCGAGGGGATGGATGTTTGCTTGCTTTATTTAGTTGATCTTTTTATTTTGGAGTATTGTGGGAGTACTATATACTCTATTTTATTTGATTAAAATGTTGTTTTACGATGAGTTGAAGATGTTGAAAACAATTTATGAATTTCTTTCCGCTGCATTAATAAAGTTGAAGTTTGAAGACTATGTTGAAATGTTGTCGGTTCATCCGAAATATGTGTTATGTATCCATTTAATTATATTTGAGAAAAGTTTGAATATGTTGAATGATGTGGCATCCTATTTGTTATTGATGTAAAAATTTATTTTACTCTGATTTTTATTAAAATTGCCGTTGGAGAAATATGGTGTTACAATTGGTATTAGAGCAGGTCGGTCCATCCGGCCAAGTTGTCTAATGTTGTTTGTTCCTTAGTACATGACAAGTGTGTGAAACCTTGTTGGTGCTTGCTTTCTTTTCTAATCACTTGTTTGCAGGAGTGGGATTGAAACAAGTGTGGGAGAAGCTTGTGCTTATATGAGATGGTTCAGGTGTGAACAGTTGGTTTAGTATGTCGTGAAGTGCATGGGTGTAGACGTTAGTGATGCTGTGTTGTTTTTCCAATTTTGAAGGAAGCACAAATTCAATATTTACTCCTAGTGATCGGGTCAGAGTGTCCTTAAGAGGGAATGACCAGGTAATTGTGTTGTTTGCATCTCTAGGAATGAGGGAGATGTTATAACTAATGATGTACCAGTTGTGCGTTGGTCCTAATGTTTTTTCGGGGATGATTGCGACTTGTCGTTAAAGCGAGATATTGGATTGACTTAATGTTATCCTTGGACTGGACTGTCTAAATTGAAACCAAGTGATTACGAATTACTTTGATGAGTCGATGCATATTCTTATGCCAATGGATTTCTGTTAAGCAAAGCAGGATGACTTTTAGAAGGTGAAGCTCAGACGGTTGTAATGTTTCAACACTGCTGGTTGATTGTGAAGTTGTCAATGTTGAGTTAGCATTGTGTGTGATGTCGTTGTTTTGAATGGTGATAGAGTGATGAATTGATGTAAATTTTCTGTTGGAATCACATATGTGAAATGTTGTTGATGTTATTGGAGGGTTATGGATCGCGAGTCAGAGACGAAACTCAAAAATATTAGTAGCCTTGTGAAAAGAGTTAGAATTTTGATGTTTTGGAAACTCAATTTTGAAGAATGTAATGCGTCTCTCGAGTTATGAGAAGAATGGGGTTTCAGATATATGTTGGAATGAATTTTGTAGACAGAAAATGAAAAAAAAACTGCATCTATTCCGCCGGTACCCGGTTACCATATATGGGTACCCGAGTACCCTGCGATGAAAATCAGCAGAACTACAAAATTTTATAACTTGAGTTTCTGACGTCCGATTTGAGTTCCGTTTGAAGCACTAGAAAGATAACGTGATGAACTTTGTTTTAAAAATGGTTCCAGTACCTGGAAGTAATTTATTTATCACGTAATGATGTTGGATGAGATGTGAAATTTGATGTTGATATCGTGCTTGGTACCAGACTTGTTCCTTTGGCACCATACAAGATGTCAGTTCAAAAGTTGGGAGAATTGGAGAAGTTATTAGAAGATGTAAGGAGAAATATATAACATTGATGTCATTATTTAAGCAAAAAGAAAGTAGTATGAAGTTGTACATGGATTACTGATAACTGATTAAAGTGGTGGTTGAAGTTACATATCCACTTCAGATGATTGATGACTGGATGAACCAACTGGTAGGCAAGTATGTTCTCAGTATAATTGAATTGGGGTCAGATTATCTTCAGATACAGATGAAGAGTAAGGATAGTTAGAGGACAACTTTTAGAAAGCAGTGAAGTTATTTTGAATAATTGAGTCAATTTGTTGTGGTGTTTCTTGAGGGAAATTTGGTTGTCTGAGTCATAAAAAGGAAACTTTGAAGGTCGTGATTTGAATTGCGGTGTCGAAAAGGAATAAAATATATGTTAGGATGTCAATACATATATCATGATTTGGAAAGGTAAAATTTCTTGAACATACTATTTCGAATGGAAGTATCTGTGGGATCTATCCAGAGTGAATAGAGGCCTACGTTGAGAGGCTCTGAAGTCGGTTATGGAGATAAGGAGCTTGTTGAGCTTAATGATTATTATTGTAACTTGCTTGAGATGAGGTTAAGCGAGATAAGTTGTTAGTGAATGAATCAAGGGAATGAAATGTTTGACATTAGTAAAGATGTGAATGTATTAGATAAGTGCATATAGATGAAAATTATGTCGATTAAGCATGGTTAGAGTGATGGTAGCATTGAGATTCTTATTAAAATGAGATCCAAATGTGATATTAAAGGAAAGAGTAAGGATTCATTGATGTGGTCAAAATCTTCTAACTGGATAAAGACTTATTTTTGAATGAGAAGATTTGGATTTTACTTGGTGTAGTAGTTTTCCAGTATTAAAATATACTTAGAAATTATGTTGTGTTGCGTGCGCATAAGGGAGACTATGAAATGGAGTTTTGGCGTTTATGTATCATTGACGAGGTAGAAATGAAGGAAATTAAGAAAAAAGTTTGTAAGCCTTGGAGAGATTGTTGGACATTATGCTCAGGTAACGTTGAGCACAAGGTGGAAGATGCTATTATAGTTGGGTAACAATGATTTATGCCACTGTTATGGTTGTCGACTACCTATTAACAAATTAAGGAACTGATCACCCTTAATCTCTTGTTGATAGTAGACAAGATCTTAATGGATGGGATAGTCATGTCTTACTAGCTTGATGGTGTGTAAAGTGATTGACATTTTATCAAGATGATAATTGTTCACCATTTTGTGTGAACCTAATGCAAAAAGTGAGGATTTTAGTGTTGATGTGATGTGATATTTTCTATCTTATGATGATCACCTTGGTGAAGGCTTATGCCTTGTGTGTTAATGTTGTATGAAGTGTGATGCATAGTGTTGTGATTGAACGTGATGGTGTTGTACGAATGATGTATGAATGAATTGCATAATATATTGCAATATGGTGATGATGTTGTTGTTGGCCTAAAATTGGTCTGATGTTAATGGTTATGCTTGTGATTGCATAATTTTGGTTGTGGCATGTCGCATTTCATGCATCGTTGAAGGCTTATGCTCTGGCCTGTATTAGAAAAATGTTGAAGGCTTATGCCTTGGCCTATATTGGCAAAATGTTGAAGGCTTATGCCTTGGCCTGTATTGGCAAAATGTTGAAGGCTTATGCCTTGGCCTGTATTGGCAAAATGTTGAAGGCTTATGCCTTGGCCTATATTGGCAAAATGTTGAAGGCTTATGCCTTGGCCTGTATTGGAAAATTGTTGAAGGCTTATGCCTTGGCCTGTATTGGCAAAATGCTGAGGGCTTATGCCATGGCCTTATATGGCAATCTTGGAGAGCGCTTATGTCCTGATGGTACCACATGCATCTTGCATTAGTGCCAGTCTCATTACATTTGTTGAATTATTGATATTCGATGAAGTTGAGTTGCATGTTTGGTTTACGTTGTATGATGGGTGACAATAATGAAGTTGAGTTGCATGTTTGGTTTATGTCATATGATGGGTGATTATAATTAAGTATGTATCTGTGTGATCGTTATGAACTATAATTGATGATTGTTGAACTTGAAATATTGCATAATATACCTATTGTTTACTCATGATTATATGACTTATTATATTGTCATGATATCTCACCCTTACTGTTTGAATGTTGCCTCTACATGGGTAACATGAAGCTAACCAAGAATAGTGCAAAGTTGTGGAGTCTAGAAGAGGTTGCTCTTCTTATATTGAGTTGGTGTCATTGCTCTGATACGTAACACTGAGGGGATGAATATTTGCTTATTTCATTTAATTGATGTTTTTATTTTGGAGTACTATGGGAGTATTATAACTCTATTTTATTTGTTTAAAAATGTTGTTTTGCGATGAGTTCCAGATGTTGAAAACAATTTATGAATTTCTTTCCGCTGCATTAATAAAGTTGAAGTTTGAAGACTATGTTGAAATATTGTCGGTTCATCCGAAATATGTGTTATGTATCCGTTTAATTATATTTGAGAAAAGTTTGAATATGTTGAATGATATGACATCCTATTTGTTGTTGATGTAAAAATTTATTTTACTTTGATTTTTATTAAAATTACCGTTGCGGAAATAAGGTGTTACAGAGGTAAGGCGTTGGGAACATGTAGAGATGATATATTTTCTCCATATCTCAAATTTCTATGTTAAATAATATTATTAAATTATATTTAATCATTAAAATATTCCAATTTTCTATACTAAATGGTATTATTAAATGATATTTAAGATATTGAAAGGTATTCCAAATTTCCAAAAATAAAAACAAATTTTATTAGTAGTAGATAAAAATAATGATAAAAAATGTAAGTACAATAAATATTAAAACTGCATAATCTAATATCATAATTTATTCGAGCCTATAAATAGTTACGAAAAATATTAAATTGAAAATCAACCTATAGTGAATAGAATATATTAAATACTTCCAATCCTTCCAGGTGTGTCCAATTCATCCATTTCTTTTCTCTTTTCTTCGGCTCTGACTTGAGTATGGCTTCATTTATGTCTTTGCTATTCATTTTGTCATTTGTATTATGTGTATCTGTCTATTGGAAAGTTGTTGTTATTAATGACTCCTTGTGATTATGTTATTTTGTTAAAAGCCTTTTTATATCTTTTGTAAACCTTTTTTTAAGTGATTTGTTAACATATCAAGAGAGGAACTATATGGAAAGAAGGTTTATTAATCATTGGCTTGGACTTTAAAAAAATGGAGATCATACAATACTAAAATATGTTACGAATTAAGTGTCTTGGATATGCAAACCATAATATTACAACTAAAGGAGATGGAAGAATAAGATAGATAGTTCTCCTTAATCTTAAAAGAAAATTTTATTGAACAACCATTAAGATTTACAATGCTTTATGGTTTGCTAGTTTAGTAAAACAAGTGCGTAGATTAAAAATATGAGAATATTGTGTTAGATGAGGATCGCATAAGAAAGTTTGAAAGTAGGTTTAGCACTGGAACCTGTTTAATAAAAGTGGTGCAATTACACAAAGGTGAATTCAATGTGATATTTCATGATTGTTTGTAAATTATTGTCAAATTTTGACTAAATTGTGGTTTACACTTTTCTCACACGGGGGTTAAAGCTGAACTCTTTCTTCCTGCCTTGGTAATTTCTATTTTTATGGCTTAAAGAACTACAGTGTTCTGATTTCCTCTGGGGATATGAAGACAACATGTTTTATAACCGAGGCGAACATAATAATAAAAATATTTTCTTTTCCCCCATAATTTATTCATGCATTTTCTCTAAGAAAGTAAGCATTATATATAATACACTCTTTGATTAGAACAACAAGATTGGATCACGTTGAGTATAACGGACGTGACGGGTGCTAATACCTTCCCATTGCGTAACCGACTTTCGTTCCCTTTCTCTTGGTCGTAAGACAATGTTCTTTCCCATCTTAGAGGTTTTCTTAATGTTTTCCTTTCCCTATTTTGGATAAATAAAGTTCAGTCGTGACTTCATTATTTGTTTTAGTTTTTTTTTAAATGTGTGAAAAAATATTGAAACTTAAAAAAAAATTGAAAAATAAATCAATTAGCAAGGTCTGCTAGGGTTTATAAATACATTATAATCCAAGAAGTTTGTATTTAAATGTGTGAAAACAATCCAAAATTCATAGAATATTGTTGGAATCAATAAGTATTTGGTTAACATGCGAAGGAAATATCAAAACACATAGAAATTGTTGGAAACTCAAAACTTTAATTGTGTGAATTGTTTTAGCAGAAAAGTGGATGATATGAAGTTAAGTAATGATTGGAATAGACCATAATTTTTAATGTTGATTTAATGAGATTATAATGTGATTCCACTGACAATTATTTCCAAGAAAATTGACTTAGTAAGTAATTTTTTTTAGAATATAAATGTAATAAAAACGACAACTACTTTTCTTATATATATAGTGGAGGATATATATGTTCTCCATCTATTAAGTTTCTATATTAACTGATATCATTAAATGTTATTTTAATCATAAAATCATATTTTAACTGATATTAAATTTTATTTTAATCATTAAAATAGTCCAATGATTTAAACGATATTTAATTATGGATTTAAATTACCGCTAATCACTAAATTAAATGGTACTTATTTTAAAAGTTTGAAATGCAGAGGTAAGCGTTGGAACACATAGAGATGGTATATTTTCTACATATCTCAAATTTCTATGTTAAATGGTATTATTAAATGAGATTTAATCATTAAAATATTCCAAATTTCTATACTAAACAATATTATTAAATGATATTTAATGGTATTCCAAATTTCTAAAAATAAAAACAAATTTTATTAGTAGTAGATTAAAATAATGATAACAATGTAAATACAATAAATATTAAAACTGCATAATCTAATATCATAATTTATTCGAGCCTATAAATAGTTGCAAAAAATATTAAATTAAAAATACACCTATAATGAATAGAATAGATTAAATACTTCCAATCCTTCCAGGTGCGTCCAATCCATCCATTTCTTTTCTCTTTTCTTCGACTCTGACTTGAGTATGGCTTCATCTATGTCTTTGTCTTTGCTATTCATTTCGTCGTTTGTATTATATGTATCTGTCTATTGGAAAGTTGTTGTTATTAATGACTCATTATGATTATGTTTTTTTGTTACAAGTCTTTTTGTTTCTTTTGTAAACATTTTTTTAAGTGATTTGTTAACATATCAAGAGAGGAAATATATGGAAAGAAGGTTTATTAATCATTGGCTTGGACTTAAAAAAAATGGAGATCATACAATACTAAAAGATGTTACAAATTAAGTGTCTTGGATTTGCAAACCATAATATTATAACTAAAGGAGATGGCAGAATAAGATAGATAGTTCTCCTTAATCCTAAAAGAAAATTTTATTAAACAACCATTAAGATTTACAATGCTTTATGGTTGGCCAGTTTAGTAAAACAAATGCGTAGATTAAAAATATGAGAATATTGTGTTAGATGAGGATTGCATAAGAAAGTTTGAAAGTAGGTTTATCACTGTAACCTATTTTATAAAGGTGGTGGAATTGCACAAAGGTGAATTCAATGTGATATTTCATGATTGTTTGTAAATTGTTGTCAAATTTCGACTAAATTGTGGTTTACACTTTTCTCACACGGGGGTTAAAACTGAACTCTTTCTTTCTGCCTTGTAAATTTCATTTTTTATGGCTTAAATAACTACGGTGCTCTGATTTCCTCTGGGGATACGAAGACAACATGTTTCATAACCGAGGCGAACATAATAATAAAAATCTTTTCTTTGTCCCAATAATTCATTCATGCATTTTCTCTTAAAAAGTAAGCATTAGATATAACACACTCTTTGATTAGAACAACAAGAGTGGATCACGTTGAGTACAACAGATGTGCGGGGTACTAATACCTTCCCCTTGTGTAATCGACTTTCGTTCCCTTTCTCTTGGTCGTAAGACCATGTTCTTTCCCATCTTAGAGGTTTTCTTGATGTTTTCCTTTCCCTATTTTGGATAAATAAAGTCCAGTTGTGACTTCATTTTTTGTTTTAGTTTTTTTTTTTCTAAATGTGTGAAAAATTGAAACTTAACAACAAATTGAAAAATAAATCAATTAGCAATGTCTGCTAGGTTTTATTAATACATTATAATCCAATAAGTTTGTATTTAAATGTGTTAAATTAATCCAAAAGTCAAAGAATATTGTTGGAATCAATAAGTATCTGGTTAACATGCGAAGGAAATATCAAAACACATAGAAATTGTTGGAAACTAAAAACTTTAATTGTGTGAATTGTTTTTTTCCGAAAAGTGGATGATATGAAGTTAAGTAATGATTGGAATAGACCATAATTTTTAATTTTGATTTAATGAGATTATAATGTGATTCAAATGACAATTATGTCCAAGAAAATTTACTTAGGAAGTAATTTTATTAGAATATAAATGTAATAAAAACACCTACTACTTTTCTTATATAGATAGTGGAGGATATATATGTTCTCCATATCTTAAGTTTTTATATTAACTGATATCATTAAATGTTATTTTAATCATAAAATCATATGTTAACTGATATTATTAAATTTTATTTTAATCATTAAAATATTCCAATGATTTAAACGATAATTAATTATGGATTCAAATGATCACTAATCACTAAATTAAATGGTATTTGTTTTAAAAGTTTGAAATGCAGAGGTAAGCGTTTGGAACACATAGAGATGATATATTTTCTACATATATCAAATTTCTATGTTAAATAGTATTATTAAATGACATTTAATCATTAAAATATTCCAAATTTCTATACTAAAAAGTATTATTAAATGATATTTAATGTTATTCCAAATTTCCAAAAATAAAAACAAATTTTATTAGTAGTAGATTAAAATAATGATAAAAATGTAAATACATTAAATATTAAAACTGCATAATCTAATATCATAATTTATTCGAGCCTATAAATAATTTCAAAAAATATTAAATTAAAAATACACCTATAGTGAATAGAATATATTAAATACTTCCAATCCTTCAAAGTGCGTCCAATCCATCCATTTATTTTCTCTTTTCTTCGGCTCTGACTTGAGTATGACTTCATCTATGTCTTTGTCTTTGCTATTCATTTCGTCGTTTGTATTATATGTATCTGTCTATTGGAAAGTTGTTGTTATTAATAACTCATTGTGATTATGTTTTTTTGTTACAAGTCTTTTTGTTTCTTTTGTAAACATTTTTTTAAGTGATTTGTTAACATATCAAGAGAGGAAATATATGGAAAGAAGGTTTATTAATCATTGGCTTGGACTTAAAAAAAATGGAGATCATACAATACTAAAAGATGTTACGAATTAAGTGTCTTGGATATGCAAACCATAATATTATAACTAAAGCAGATGGAAAAATAAGATAGATAGTTCTCCTTAAGCCTAAAAGAAAATTTTATTAAACAACCATAAAGATTTACAATGCTTTATGGTTGGCCAGTTTAGTAAAACAAATGCGTAGATTAAAAATATGAGAATATTGTGTTAGATGAGGATCGCATAAGAAAGTTTGAAAGTAGGTTTAGCACTGTAACCTATTTTATAAAGGTGGTGGAATTGCACAAAGGTGAATTCAATATGATATTTCGTGATTGTTTGTAAATTGTTGTCAAATTTCGACTAAATTTGGTTAACATGCGAAGGAAATATCAAAACACATAGAAATTGTTGGAAACTGAAAACTTTAATCGTGTGAATTGTTTTTGCCGAAAAGTGGATGATATGAAGTTAAGTAATGATTGAAATAGACCATAATTTTTAATTTTGATTTAATGAGATTATAATATGATGCCAATGACAATTATTTCCAAGAAAATTTACTTAGGATGTAATTTTATTAGAATATAAATGTAATAAAAATGGCTACTACTTTTCTTATATAGATACTGGAAGATATATATGCTCTCCATATCTTAAGTTTCTATATTAATTGATATCATTAAATGTCATTTTAATCATAAAATAATATGTTAATTGATATTATTAAATTTTATTTTAATCATTAAAATATACCAATGATTTAAATGAAATTTAATTATGGATTCAAATGACCGCTAATCACTAAATTAAATGTTATTTATTTTAAAAGTTTGAAATGTAGAGGTAAGCGTTTGGAACACAAAGAGTGATATATTTTCTACATATCTCAAATTTCAATGTTAAATGGTATTATTAAATGAAATTTAATCATTAAAACATTCCAGATTTCTATACTAAACGGTATTATTAAATGATATTTAAGATATTAAATGGTATTCCAAATTTCTAAAAATAATTTTTTTTATTAGTAATAGAGTAAAGTAATGATAAAAATGTTAGTACAATAAATATTAAAACTGCATAATCTAAAATCATAACTTATTCGAGCCTATAAATAGTTGCAAAAAATATTAAATTGAAAATCAACCTATATTGAATAAAATATATTAAATACTTGCTATCCTTTCAGGTGCGTCCAATTCTTTTCTCTTTCCTTCGGTTATGACTTGAGTATGGCTTCGTCTATGTCTTTGTCTTTGCTATTCATTTCGTCGTTTGTATTATATGTATTTGTCTATTGGAAAGTTGTTGTTATTAATGACTCATTATGATTATGTTTTTTTGTTACAAGTCTTTTTGTTTCTTTTGTAAACATGTTTTTAAGTGATTTGTTAACATATCAAGAGAGGAAATATATGGAAAGAAGGTTTATTAATCATTGGCTTGGACTTAAAAAAAATGGAGATCATACAATACTAAAAGATGTTACAAATTAAGTGTCTTGGATTTGCAAACCATAATATTATAACTAAAGGAGATGGCAGAATAAGATAGATAGTTCTCCTTAATCCTAAAAGAAAATTTTATTAAACAACCATTAAGATTTACAATGCTTTATGGTTGGCCAGTTTAGTAAAACAAATGCGTAGATTAAAAATATGAGAATATTGTGTTAGATGAGGATTGCATAAGAAAGTTTGAAAGTAGGTTTATCACTGTAACCTATTTTATAAAGGTGGTGGAATTGCACAAAGGTGAATTCAATGTGATATTTCGTGATTGTTTGTAAATTGTTGTCAAATTTCGACTAAATTGTGGTTTACACTTTTCTCACACGGGGGTTAAAACTGAACTCTTTCTTTCTGCCTTGTAAATTTCATTTTTTATGGCTTAAATAACTACGGTGCTCTGATTTCCTCTGGGGATACGAAGACAACATGTTTCATAACCGAGGCGAACATAATAATAAAAATCTTTTCTTTGTCCCAATAATTCATTCATGCATTTTCTCTTAAAAAGTAAGCATTAGATATAACACACTCTTTGATTAGAACAACAAGAGTGGATCACGTTGAGTACAACAGATGTGCGGGGTACTAATACCTTCCCCTTGTGTAATCGACTTTCGTTCCCTTTCTCTTGGTCGTAAGACCATGTTCTTTCCCATCTTAGAGGTTTTCTTGATGTTTTCCTTTCCCTATTTTGGATAAATAAAGTCCAGTTGTGACTTCATTTTTTGTTTTAGTTTTTTTTCTAAATGTGTGAAAAATTGAAACTTAACAACAAATTGAAAAATAAATCAATTAGCAATGTCTGCTAGGTTTTATTAATACATTATAATCCAATAAGTTTGTATTTAAATGTGTTAAATTAATCCAAAAGTCAAAGAATATTGTTGGAATCAATAAGTATCTGGTTAACATGCGAAGGAAATATCAAAACACATAGAAATTGTTGGAAACTAAAAACTTTAATTGTGTGAATTGTTTTTTTCCGAAAAGTGGATGATATGAAGTTAAGTAATGATTGGAATAGACCATAATTTTTAATTTTGATTTAATGAGATTATAATGTGATTCAAATGACAATTATGTCCAAGAAAATTTACTTAGGAAGTAATTTTATTAGAATATAAATGTAATAAAAACAGCTACTACTTTTCTTATATAGATAGTGGAGGATATATATGTTCTCCATATCTTAAGTTTTTATATTAACTGATATCATTAAATGTTATTTTAATCATAAAATCATATGTTAACTGATATTATTAAATTTTATTTTAATCATTAAAATATTCCAATGATTTAAACGATAATTAATTATGGATTCAAATGATCACTAATCACTAAATTAAATGGTATTTGTTTTAAAAGTTTGAAATGCAGAGGTAAGCGTTTGGAACACATAGAGATGATATATTTTCTACATATCTCAAATTTCTATGTTAAATAGTATTATTAAATGACATTTAATCATTAAAATATTCCAAATTTCTATACTAAAAAGTATTATTAAATGATATTTAATGTTATTCCAAATTTCCAAAAATAAAAACAAATTTTATTAGTAGTAGATTAAAATAATGATAAAAATGTAAATACATTAAATATTAAAACTGCATAATCTAATATCATAATTTATTCGAGCCTATAAATAATTTCAAAAAATATTAAATTAAAAATACACCTATAGTGAATAGAATATATTAAATACTTCCAATCCTTCAAAGTGCGTCCAATCCATCCATTTATTTTCTCTTTTCTTCGGCTCTGACTTGAGTATGACTTCATCTATGTCTTTGTCTTTGCTATTCATTTCGTCGTTTGTATTATATGTATCTGTCTATTGGAAAGTTGTTGTTATTAATAACTCATTGTGATTATGTTTTTTTGTTACAAGTCTTTTTGTTTCTTTTGTAAACATTTTTTTAAGTGATTTGTTAACATATCAAGAGAGGAAATATATGGAAAGAAGGTTTATTAATCATTGGCTTGGACTTAAAAAAAATGGAGATCATACAATACTAAAAGATGTTACGAATTAAGTGTCTTGGATATGCAAACCATAATATTATAACTAAAGCAGATGGAAAAATAAGATAGATAGTTCTCCTTAAGCCTAAAAGAAAATTTTATTAAACAACCATAAAGATTTACAATGCTTTATGGTTGGCCAGTTTAGTAAAACAAATGCGTAGATTAAAAATATGAGAATATTGTGTTAGATGAGGATCGCATAAGAAAGTTTGAAAGTAGGTTTAGCACTGTAACCTATTTTATAAAGGTGGTGGAATTGCACAAAGGTGAATTCAATATGATATTTCGTGATTGTTTGTAAATTGTTGTCAAATTTCGACTAAATTTGGTTAACATGCGAAGGAAATATCAAAACACATAGAAATTGTTGGAAACTGAAAACTTTAATCGTGTGAATTGTTTTTGCCGAAAAGTGGATGATATGAAGTTAAGTAATGATTGAAATAGACCATAATTTTTAATTTTGATTTAATGAGATTATAATATGATGCCAATGACAATTATTTCCAAGAAAATTTACTTAGGATGTAATTTTATTAGAATATAAATGTAATAAAAATGGCTACTACTTTTCTTATATAGATACTGGAAGATATATATGCTCTCCATATCTTAAGTTTCTATATTAATTGATATCATTAAATGTCATTTTAATCATAAAATAATATGTTAATTGATATTATTAAATTTTATTTTAATCATTAAAATATACCAATGATTTAAATGAAATTTAATTATGGATTCAAATGGCCGCTAATCACTAAATTAAATGTTATTTATTTTAAAAGTTTGAAATGTAGAGGTAAGCGTTTGGAACACAAAGAGTGATATATTTTCTACATATCTCAAATTTCAATGTTAAATGGTATTATTAAATGAAATTTAATCATTAAAACATTCCAGATTTCTATACTAAACGGTATTATTAAATGATATTTAAGATATTAAATGGTATTCCAAATTTCTAAAAATAATTTTTTTTATTAGTAATAGAGTAAAATAATGATAAAAATGTTAGTACAATAAATATTAAAACTGCATAATCTAAAATCATAACTTATTCGAGCCTATAAATAGTTGCAAAAAATATTAAATTGAAAATCAACCTATATTGAATAAAATATATTAAATACTTGCTATCCTTTCAGGTGCGTCCAATTCTTTTCTCTTTCCTTCGGTTATGACTTGAGTATGGCTTCGTCTATGTCTTTGTCTTTGCTATTCATTTCGTCGTTTGTATTATATGTATTTGTCTATTGGAAAGTTGTTGTTATTAATGACTCATTATGATTATGTTTTTTTGTTACAAGTCTTTTTGTTTCTTTTGTAAACATGTTTTTAAGTGATTTGTTAACATATCAAGAGAGGAAATATATGGAAAGAAGGTTTATTAATCATTGGCTTGGACTTAAAAAAAATGGAGATCATACAATACTAAAAGATGTTACAAATTCAGTGTCTTGGATTTGCAAACCATAATATTATAACTAAAGGAGATGGCAGAATAAGATAGATAGTTCTCCTTAATCCTAAAAGAAAATTTTATTAAACAACCATTAAGATTTACAATGCTTTATGGTTGGCCAGTTTAGTAAAACAAATGCGTAGATTAAAAATATGAGAATATTGTGTTAGATGAGGATTGCATAAGAAAGTTTGAAAGTAGGTTTATCACTGTAACCTATTTTATAAAGGTGGTGGAATTGCACAAAGGTGAATTCAATGTGATATTTCGTGATTGTTTGTAAATTGTTGTCAAATTTCGACTAAATTGTGGTTTACACTTTTCTCACACGGGGGTTAAAACTGAACTCTTTCTTTCTGCCTTGTAAATTTCATTTTTTATGGCTTAAATAACTACGGTGCTCTGATTTCCTCTGGGGATACGAAGACAACATGTTTTATAACCGAGGCGAACATAATAATAAAAATCTTTTCTTTGTCCCAATAATTCATTCATGCATTTTCTCTTAAAAAGTAAGCATTAGATATAACACACTCTTTGATTAGAACAACAAGAGTGGATCACGTTGAGTACAACAGATGTGCGGGGTACTAATACCTTCCCCTTGTGTAATCGACTTTCGTTCCCTTTCTCTTGGTCGTAAGACCATGTTCTTTCCCATCTTAGAGGTTTTCTTGATGTTTTCCTTTCCCTATTTTGGATAAATAAAGTCCAGTTGTGACTTCATTTTTTGTTTTAGTTTTTTTTCTTTCTAAATGTGTGAAAAATTGAAACTTAACAACAAATTGAAAAATAAATCAATTAGCAATGTCTGCTAGGTTTTATTAATACATTATAATCCAATAAGTTTGTATTTAAATGTGTTAAATTAATCCAAAAGTCAAAGAATATTGTTGGAATCAATAAGTATCTGGTTAACATGCGAAGGAAATATCAAAACACATAGAAATTGTTGGAAACTAAAAACTTTAATTGTGTGAATTGTTTTTTTCCGAAAAGTGGATGATATGAAGTTAAGTAATGATTGGAATAGACCATAATTTTTAATTTTGATTTAATGAGATTATAATGTGATTCAAATGACAATTATGTCCAAGAAAATTTACTTAGGAAGTAATTTTATTAGAATATAAATGTAATAAAAACAGCTACTACTTTTCTTATATAGATAGTGGAGGATATATATGTTCTCCATATCTTAAGTTTTTATATTAACTGATATCATTAAATGTTATTTTAATCATAAAATCATATGTTAACTGATATTATTAAATTTTATTTTAATCATTAAAATATTCCAATGATTTAAACGATATTTAATTATGGATTCAAATGATCACTAATCACTAAATTAAATGGTATTTGTTTTAAAAGTTTGAAATGCAGAGGTAAGCGTTTGGAACACATAGAGATGATATATTTTCTACATATCTCAAATTTCTATGTTAAATAGTATTATTAAATGACATTTAATCATTAAAATATTCCAAATTTCTATACTAAAAAGTATTATTAAATGATATTTAATGTTATTCCAAATTTCCAAAAATAAAAACAAATTTTATTAGTAGTAGATTAAAATAATGATAAAAATGTAAATACATTAAATATTAAAACTGCATAATCTAATATCATAATTTATTCGAGCCTATAAATAATTTCAAAAAATATTAAATTAAAAATACACCTATAGTGAATAGAATATATTAAATACTTCCAATCCTTCAAAGTGCGTCCAATCCATCCATTTATTTTCTCTTTTCTTCGGCTCTGACTTGAGTATGACTTCATCTATGTCTTTGTCTTTGCTATTCATTTCGTCGTTTGTATTATATGTATCTGTCTATTCGAAAGTTGTTGTTATTAATAACTCATTGTGATTATGTTTTTTTGTTACAAGTCTTTTTGTTTCTTTTGTAAACATTTTTTTAAGTGATTTGTTAACATATCAAGAGAGGAAATATATGGAAAGAAGGTTTATTAATCATTGGCTTGGACTTAAAAAAAATGGAGATCATACAATACTAAAAGATGTTACGAATTAAGTGTCTTGGATATGCAAACCATAATATTATAACTAAAGCAGATGGAAAAATAAGATAGATAGTTCTCCTTAAGCCTAAAAGAAAATTTTATTAAACAACCATAAAGATTTACAATGCTTTATGGTTGGCCAGTTTAGTAAAACAAATGCGTAGATTAAAAATATGAGAATATTGTGTTAGATGAGGATCGCATAAGAAAGTTTGAAAGTAGGTTTAGCACTGTAACCTATTTTATAAAGGTGGTGGAATTGCACAAAGGTGAATTCAATATGATATTTCGTGATTGTTTGTAAATTGTTGTCAAATTTCGACTAAATTTGGTTAACATGCGAAGGAAATATCAAAACACATAGAAATTGTTGGAAACTGAAAACTTTAATCGTGTGAATTGTTTTTGCCGAAAAGTGGATGATATGAAGTTAAGTAATGATTGAAATAGACCATAATTTTTAATTTTGATTTAATGAGATTATAATATGATGCCAATGACAATTATTTCCAAGAAAATTTACTTAGGATGTAATTTTATTAGAATATAAATGTAATAAAAATGGCTACTACTTTTCTTATATAGATACTGGAAGATATATATGCTCTCCATATCTTAAGTTTCTATATTAATTGATATCATTAAATGTCATTTTAATCATAAAATAATATGTTAATTGATATTATTAAATTTTATTTTAATCATTAAAATATACCAATGATTTAAATGAAATTTAATTATGGATTCAAATGACCGCTAATCACTAAATTAAATGTTATTTATTTTAAAAGTTTGAAATGTAGAGGTAAGCGTTTGGAACACAAAGAGTGATATATTTTCTACATATCTCAAATTTCAATGTTAAATGGTATTATTAAATGAAATTTAATCATTAAAACATTCCAGATTTCTATACTAAACGGTATTATTAAATGATATTTAAGATATTAAATGGTATTCCAAATTTCTAAAAATAATTTTTTTTATTAGTAATAGAGTAAAATAATGATAAAAATGTTAGTACAATAAATATTAAAACTGCATAATCTAAAATCATAACTTATTCGAGCCTATAAATAGTTGCAAAAAATATTAAATTGAAAATCAACCTATATTGAATAAAATATATTAAATACTTGCTATCCTTTCAGGTGCGTCCAATTCTTTTCTCTTTCCTTCGGTTATGACTTGAGTATGGCTTCGTCTATGTCTTTGTCTTTGCTATTCATTTCGTCGTTTGTATTATATGTATTTGTCTATTGGAAAGTTGTTGTTATTAATGACTCATTATGATTATGTTTTTTTGTTACAAGTCTTTTTGTTTCTTTTGTAAACATGTTTTTAAGTGATTTGTTAACATATCAAGAGAGGAAATATATGGAAAGAAGGTTTATTAATCATTGGCTTGGACTTAAAAAAAATGGAGATCATACAATACTAAAAGATGTTACAAATTAAGTGTCTTGGATTTGCAAACCATAATATTATAACTAAAGGAGATGGCAGAATAAGATAGATAGTTCTCCTTAATCCTAAAAGAAAATTTTATTAAACAACCATTAAGATTTACAATGCTTTATGGTTGGCCAGTTTAGTAAAACAAATGCGTAGATTAAAAATATGAGAATATTGTGTTAGATGAGGATTGCATAAGAAAGTTTGAAAGTAGGTTTATCACTGTAACCTATTTTATAAAGGTGGTGGAATTGCACAAAGGTGAATTCAATGTGATATTTCGTGATTGTTTGTAAATTGTTGTCAAATTTCGACTAAATTGTGGTTTACACTTTTCTCACACGGGGGTTAAAACTGAACTCTTTCTTTCTGCCTTGTAAATTTCATTTTTTATGGCTTAAATAACTACGGTGCTCTGATTTCCTCTGGGGATACGAAGACAACATGTTTCATAACCGAGGCGAACATAATAATAAAAATCTTTTCTTTGTCCCAATAATTCATTCATGCATTTTCTCTTAAAAAGTAAGCATTAGATATAACACACTCTTTGATTAGAACAACAAGAGTGGATCACGTTGAGTACAACAGATGTGCGGGGTACTAATACCTTCCCCTTGTGTAATCGACTTTCGTTCCCTTTCTCTTGGTCGTAAGACCATGTTCTTTCCCATCTTAGAGGTTTTCTTGATGTTTTCCTTTCCCTATTTTGGATAAATAAAGTCCAGTTGTGACTTCATTTTTTGTTTTAGTTTTTTTTCTTTCTAAATGTGTGAAAAATTGAAACTTAACAACAAATTGAAAAATAAATCAATTAGCAATGTCTGCTAGGTTTTATTAATACATTATAATCCAATAAGTTTGTATTTAAATGTGTTAAATTAATCCAAAAGTCAAAGAATATTGTTGGAATCAATAAGTATCTGGTTAACATGCGAAGGAAATATCAAAACACATAGAAATTGTTGGAAACTAAAAACTTTAATTGTGTGAATTGTTTTTTTCCGAAAAGTGGATGATATGAAGTTAAGTAATGATTGGAATAGACCATAATTTTTAATTTTGATTTAATGAGATTATAATGTGATTCAAATGACAATTATGTCCAAGAAAATTTACTTAGGAAGTAATTTTATTAGAATATAAATGTAATAAAAACAGCTACTACTTTTCTTATATAGATAGTGGAGGATATATATGTTCTCCATATCTTAAGTTTTTATATTAACTGATATCATTAAATGTTATTTTAATCATAAAATCATATGTTAACTGATATTATTAAATTTTATTTTAATCATTAAAATATTCCAATGATTTAAACGATATTTAATTATGGATTCAAATGATCACTAATCACTAAATTAAATGGTATTTGTTTTAAAAGTTTGAAATGCAGAGGTAAGCGTTTGGAACACATAGAGATGATATATTTTCTACATATCTCAAATTTCTATGTTAAATAGTATTATTAAATGACATTTAATCATTAAAATATTCCAAATTTCTATACTAAAAAGTATTATTAAATGATATTTAATGTTATTCCAAATTTCCAAAAATAAAAACAAATTTTATTAGTAGTAGATTAAAATAATGATAAAAATGTAAATACATTAAATATTAAAACTGCATAATCTAATATCATAATTTATTCGAGCCTATAAATAATTTCAAAAAATATTAAATTAAAAATACACCTATAGTGAATAGAATATATTAAATACTTCCAATCCTTCAAAGTGCGTCCAATCCATCCATTTATTTTCTCTTTTCTTCGGCTCTGACTTGAGTATGACTTCATCTATGTCTTTGTCTTTGCTATTCATTTCGTCGTTTGTATTATATGTATCTGTCTATTCGAAAGTTGTTGTTATTAATAACTCATTGTGATTATGTTTTTTTGTTACAAGTCTTTTTGTTTCTTTTGTAAACATTTTTTTAAGTGATTTGTTAACATATCAAGAGAGGAAATATATGGAAAGAAGGTTTATTAATCATTGGCTTGGACTTAAAAAAAATGGAGATCATACAATACTAAAAGATGTTACGAATTAAGTGTCTTGGATATGCAAACCATAATATTATAACTAAAGCAGATGGAAAAATAAGATAGATAGTTCTCCTTAAGCCTAAAAGAAAATTTTATTAAACAACCATAAAGATTTACAATGCTTTATGGTTGGCCAGTTTAGTAAAACAAATGCGTAGATTAAAAATATGAGAATATTGTGTTAGATGAGGATCGCATAAGAAAGTTTGAAAGTAGGTTTAGCACTGTAACCTATTTTATAAAGGTGGTGGAATTGCACAAAGGTGAATTCAATATGATATTTCGTGATTGTTTGTAAATTGTTGTCAAATTTCGACTAAATTTGGTTAACATGCGAAGGAAATATCAAAACACATAGAAATTGTTGGAAACTGAAAACTTTAATCGTGTGAATTGTTTTTGCCGAAAAGTGGATGATATGAAGTTAAGTAATGATTGAAATAGACCATAATTTTTAATTTTGATTTAATGAGATTATAATATGATGCCAATGACAATTATTTCCAAGAAAATTTACTTAGGATGTAATTTTATTAGAATATAAATGTAATAAAAATGGCTACTACTTTTCTTATATAGATACTGGAAGATATATATGCTCTCCATATCTTAAGTTTCTATATTAATTGATATCATTAAATGTCATTTTAATCATAAAATAATATGTTAATTGATATTATTAAATTTTATTTTAATCATTAAAATATACCAATGATTTAAATGAAATTTAATTATGGATTCAAATGACCGCTAATCACTAAATTAAATGTTATTTATTTTAAAAGTTTGAAATGTAGAGGTAAGCGTTTGGAACACAAAGAGTGATATATTTTCTACATATCTCAAATTTCAATGTTAAATGGTATTATTAAATGAAATTTAATCATTAAAACATTCCAGATTTCTATACTAAACGGTATTATTAAATGATATTTAAGATATTAAATGGTATTCCAAATTTCTAAAAATAATTTTTTTTATTAGTAATAGAGTAAAATAATGATAAAAATGTTAGTACAATAAATATTAAAACTGCATAATCTAAAATCATAACTTATTCGAGCCTATAAATAGTTGCAAAAAATATTAAATTGAAAATCAACCTATATTGAATAAAATATATTAAATACTTGCTATCCTTTCAGGTGCGTCCAATTCTTTTCTCTTTCCTTCGGTTATGACTTGAGTATGGCTTCGTCTATGTCTTTGTCTTTGCTATTCATTTCGTCGTTTGTATTATATGTATTTGTCTATTGGAAAGTTGTTGTTATTAATGACTCATTATGATTATGTTTTTTTGTTACAAGTCTTTTTGTTTCTTTTGTAAACATGTTTTTAAGTGATTTGTTAACATATCAAGAGAGGAAATATATGGAAAGAAGGTTTATTAATCATTGGCTTGGACTTAAAAAAAATGGAGATCATACAATACTAAAAGATGTTACAAATTAAGTGTCTTGGATTTGCAAACCATAATATTATAACTAAAGGAGATGGCAGAATAAGATAGATAGTTCTCCTTAATCCTAAAAGAAAATTTTATTAAACAACCATTAAGATTTACAATGCTTTATGGTTGGCCAGTTTAGTAAAACAAATGCGTAGATTAAAAATATGAGAATATTGTGTTAGATGAGGATTGCATAAGAAAGTTTGAAAGTAGGTTTATCACTGTAACCTATTTTATAAAGGTGGTGGAATTGCACAAAGGTGAATTCAATGTGATATTTCGTGATTGTTTGTAAATTGTTGTCAAATTTCGACTAAATTGTGGTTTACACTTTTCTCACACGGGGGTTAAAACTGAACTCTTTCTTTCTGCCTTGTAAATTTCATTTTTTATGGCTTAAATAACTACGGTGCTCTGATTTCCTCTGGGGATACGAAGACAACATGTTTCATAACCGAGGCGAACATAATAATAAAAATCTTTTCTTTGTCCCAATAATTCATTCATGCATTTTCTCTTAAAAAGTAAGCATTAGATATAACACACTCTTTGATTAGAACAACAAGAGTGGATCACGTTGAGTACAACAGATGTGCGGGGTACTAATACCTTCCCCTTGTGTAATCGACTTTCGTTCCCTTTCTCTTGGTCGTAAGACCATGTTCTTTCCCATCTTAGAGGTTTTCTTGATGTTTTCCTTTCCCTATTTTGGATAAATAAAGTCCAGTTGTGACTTCATTTTTTGTTTTAGTTTTTTTTCTTTCTAAATGTGTGAAAAATTGAAACTTAACAACAAATTGAAAAATAAATCAATTAGCAATGTCTGCTAGGTTTTATTAATACATTATAATCCAATAAGTTTGTATTTAAATGTGTTAAATTAATCCAAAAGTCAAAGAATATTGTTGGAATCAATAAGTATCTGGTTAACATGCGAAGGAAATATCAAAACACATAGAAATTGTTGGAAACTAAAAACTTTAATTGTGTGAATTGTTTTTTTCCGAAAAGTGGATGATATGAAGTTAAGTAATGATTGGAATAGACCATAATTTTTAATTTTGATTTAATGAGATTATAATGTGATTCAAATGACAATTATGTCCAAGAAAATTTACTTAGGAAGTAATTTTATTAGAATATAAATGTAATAAAAACAGCTACTACTTTTCTTATATAGATAGTGGAGGATATATATGTTCTCCATATCTTAAGTTTTTGTATTAACTGATTTCATTAAATGTTATTTTAATCATAAAATCATATGTTAACTGATATTATTAAATTTTATTTTAATCATTAAAATATTCCAATGATTTAAACGATAATTAATTATGGATTCAAATGATCACTAATCACTAAATTAAATGGTATTTGTTTTAAAAGTTTGAAATGCAGAGGTAAGCGTTTGGAACACATAGAGATGATATATTTTCTACATATCTCAAATTTCTATGTTAAATAGTATTATTAAATGACATTTAATCATTAAAATATTCCAAATTTCTATACTAAAAAGTATTATTAAATGATATTTAATGTTATTCCAAATTTCCAAAAATAAAAACAAATTTTATTAGTAGTAGATTAAAATAATGATAAAAATGTAAATACATTAAATATTAAAACTGCATAATCTAATATCATAATTTATTCGAGCCTATAAATAATTTCAAAAAATATTAAATTAAAAATACACCTATAGTGAATAGAATATATTAAATACTTCCAATCCTTCAAAGTGCGTCCAATCCATCCATTTATTTTCTCTTTTCTTCGGCTCTGACTTGAGTATGACTTCATCTATGTCTTTGTCTTTGCTATTCATTTCGTCGTTTGTATTATATGTATCTGTCTATTGGAAAGTTGTTGTTATTAATAACTCATTGTGATTATGTTTTTTTGTTACAAGTCTTTTTGTTTCTTTTGTAAACATTTTTTTAAGTGATTTGTTAACATATCAAGAGAGGAAATATATGGAAAGAAGGTTTATTAATCATTGGCTTGGACTTAAAAAAAATGGAGATCATACAATACTAAAAGATGTAACGAATTAAGTGTCTTGGATATGCAAACCATAATATTATAACTAAAGCAGATGGAAAAATAAGATAGATAGTTCTCCTTAAGCCTAAAAGAAAATTTTATTAAACAACCATAAAGATTTACAATGCTTTATGGTTGGCCAGTTTAGTAAAACAAATGCGTAGATTAAAAATATGAGAATATTGTGTTAGATGAGGATCGCATAAGAAAGTTTGAAAGTAGGTTTAGCACTGTAACCTATTTTATAAAGGTGGTGGAATTGCACAAAGGTGAATTCAATATGATATTTCGTGATTGTTTGTAAATTGTTGTCAAATTTCGACTAAATTTGGTTAACATGCGAAGGAAATATCAAAACACATAGAAATTGTTGGAAACTGAAAACTTTAATCGTGTGAATTGTTTTTGCCGAAAAGTGGATGATATGAAGTTAAGTAATGATTGAAATAGACCATAATTTTTAATTTTGATTTAATGAGATTATAATATGATGCCAATGACAATTATTTCCAAGAAAATTTACTTAGGATGTAATTTTATTAGAATATAAATGTAATAAAAATGGCTACTACTTTTCTTATATAGATACTGGAAGATATATATGCTCTCCATATCTTAAGTTTCTATATTAATTGATATCATTAAATGTCATTTTAATCATAAAATAATATGTTAATTGATATTATTAAATTTTATTTTAATCATTAAAATATACCAATGATTTAAATGAAATTTAATTATGGATTCAAATGACCGCTAATCACTAAATTAAATGTTATTTATTTTAAAAGTTTGAAATGTAGAGGTAAGCGTTTGGAACACAAAGAGTGATATATTTTCTACATATCTCAAATTTCAATGTTAAATGGTATTATTAAATGAAATTTAATCATTAAAACATTCCAGATTTCTATACTAAACAGTATTATTAAATGATATTTAAGATATTAAATGGTATTCCAAATTTCTAAAAATAATTTTTTTTATTAGTAATAGAGTAAAGTAATGATAAAAATGTTAGTACAATAAATATTAAAACTGCATAATCTAAAATCATAACTTATTCGAGCCTATAAATAGTTGCAAAAAATATTAAATTGAAAATCAACCTATATTGAATAAAATATATTAAATACTTGCTATCCTTTCAGGTGCGTCCAATTCTTTTCTCTTTCCTTCGGTTATGACTTGAGTATGGCTTCGTCTATGTCTTTGTCTTTGCTATTCATTTCGTCGTTTGTATTATATGTATTTGTCTATTGGAAAGTTGTTGTTATTAATGACTCATTATGATTATGTTTTTTTGTTACAAGTCTTTTTGTTTCTTTTGTAAACATTTTTTTAAGTGATTTGTTAACATATCAAGAGAGGAAATATATGGAAAGAAGGTTTATTAATCATTGGCTTGGACTTAAAAAAAATGGAGATCATACAATACTAAAAGATGTTACAAATTAAGTGTCTTGGATTTGCAAACCATAATATTATAACTAAAGGAGATGGCAGAATAAGATAGATAGTTCTCCTTAATCCTAAAAGAAAATTTTATTAAACAACCATTAAGATTTACAATGCTTTATGGTTGGCCAGTTTAGTAAAACAAATGCGTAGATTAAAAATATGAGAATATTGTGTTAGATGAGGATTGCATAAGAAAGTTTGAAAGTAGGTTTATCACTGTAACCTATTTTATAAAGGTGGTGGAATTGCACAAAGGTGAATTCAATGTGATATTTCGTGATTGTTTGTAAATTGTTGTCAAATTTCGACTAAATTGTGGTTTACACTTTTCTCACACGGGGGTTAAAACTGAACTCTTTCTTTCTGCCTTGTAAATTTCATTTTTTATGGCTTAAATAACTACGGTGCTCTGATTTCCTCTGGGGATACGAAGACAACATGTTTCATAACCGAGGCGAACATAATAATAAAAATCTTTTCTTTGTCCCAATAATTCATTCATGCATTTTCTCTTAAAAAGTAAGCATTAGATATAACACACTCTTTGATTAGAACAACAAGAGTGGATCACGTTGAGTACAACAGATGTGCGGGGTACTAATACCTTCCCCTTGTGTAATCGACTTTCGTTCCCTTTCTCTTGGTCGTAAAACCATGTTCTTTCCCATCTTAGAGGTTTTCTTGATGTTTTCCTTTCCCTATTTTGGATAAATAAAGTCCAGTTGTGACTTCATTTTTTGTTTTAGTTTTTTTTTCTAAATGTGTGAAAAATTGAAACTTAACAACAAATTGAAAAATAAATCAATTAGCAATGTCTGCTAGGTTTTATTAATACATTATAATCCAATAAGTTTGTATTTAAATGTGTTAAATTAATCCAAAAGTCAAAGAATATTGTTGGAATCAATAAGTATCTGGTTAACATGCGAAGGAAATATCAAAACACATAGAAATTGTTGGAAACTAAAAACTTTAATTGTGTGAATTGTTTTTTTCCGAAAAGTGGATGATATGAAGTTAAGTAATGATTGGAATAGACCATAATTTTTAATTTTGATTTAATGAGATTATAATGTGATTCAAATGACAATTATGTCCAAGAAAATTTACTTAGGAAGTAATTTTATTAGAATATAAATGTAATAAAAACAGCTACTACTTTTCTTATATAGATAGTGGAGGATATATATGTTCTCCATATCTTAAGTTTTTATATTAACTGATATCATTAAATGTTATTTTAATCATAAAATCATATGTTAACTGATATTATTAAATTTTATTTTAATCATTAAAATATTCCAATGATTTAAACGATATTTAATTATGGATTCAAATGATCACTAATCACTAAATTAAATGGTATTTGTTTTAAAAGTTTGAAATGCAGAGGTAAGCGTTTGGAACACATAGAGATGATATATTTTCTACATATCTCAAATTTCTATGTTAAATAGTATTATTAAATGACATTTAATCATTAAAATATTCCAAATTTCTATACTAAAAAGTATTATTAAATGATATTTAATGTTATTCCAAATTTCCAAAAATAAAAACAAATTTTATTAGTAGTAGATTAAAATAATGATAAAAATGTAAATACATTAAATATTAAAACTGCATAATCTAATATCATAATTTATTCGAGCCTATAAATAATTTCAAAAAATATTAAATTAAAAATACACCTATAGTGAATAGAATATATTAAATACTTCCAATCCTTCAAAGTGCGTCCAATCCATCCATTTATTTTCTCTTTTCTTCGGCTCTGACTTGAGTATGACTTCATCTATGTCTTTGTCTTTGCTATTCATTTCGTCGTTTGTATTATATGTATCTGTCTATTCGAAAGTTGTTGTTATTAATAACTCATTGTGATTATGTTTTTTTGTTACAAGTCTTTTTGTTTCTTTTGTAAACATTTTTTTAAGTGATTTGTTAACATATCAAGAGAGGAAATATATGGAAAGAAGGTTTATTAATCATTGGCTTGGACTTAAAAAAAATGGAGATCATACAATACTAAAAGATGTTACGAATTAAGTGTCTTGGATATGCAAACCATAATATTATAACTAAAGCAGATGGAAAAATAAGATAGATAGTTCTCCTTAAGCCTAAAAGAAAATTTTATTAAACAACCATAAAGATTTACAATGCTTTATGGTTGGCCAGTTTAGTAAAACAAATGCGTAGATTAAAAATATGAGAATATTGTGTTAGATGAGGATCGCATAAGAAAGTTTGAAAGTAGGTTTAGCACTGTAACCTATTTTATAAAGGTGGTGGAATTGCACAAAGGTGAATTCAATATGATATTTCGTGATTGTTTGTAAATTGTTGTCAAATTTCGACTAAATTTGGTTAACATGCGAAGGAAATATCAAAACACATAGAAATTGTTGGAAACTGAAAACTTTAATCGTGTGAATTGTTTTTGCCGAAAAGTGGATGATATGAAGTTAAGTAATGATTGAAATAGACCATAATTTTTAATTTTGATTTAATGAGATTATAATATGATGCCAATGACAATTATTTCCAAGAAAATTTACTTAGGATGTAATTTTATTAGAATATAAATGTAATAAAAATGGCTACTACTTTTCTTATATAGATACTGGAAGATATATATGCTCTCCATATCTTAAGTTTCTATATTAATTGATATCATTAAATGTCATTTTAATCATAAAATAATATGTTAATTGATATTATTAAATTTTATTTTAATCATTAAAATATACCAATGATTTAAATGAAATTTAATTATGGATTCAAATGGCCGCTAATCACTAAATTAAATGTTATTTATTTTAAAAGTTTGAAATGTAGAGGTAAGCGTTTGGAACACAAAGAGTGATATATTTTCTACATATCTCAAATTTCAATGTTAAATGGTATTATTAAATGAAATTTAATCATTAAAACATTCCAGATTTCTATACTAAACGGTATTATTAAATGATATTTAAGATATTAAATGGTATTCCAAATTTCTAAAAATAATTTTTTTTATTAGTAATAGAGTAAAATAATGATAAAAATGTTAGTACAATAAATATTAAAACTGCATAATCTAAAATCATAACTTATTCGAGCCTATAAATAGTTGCAAAAAATATTAAATTGAAAATCAACCTATATTGAATAAAATATATTAAATACTTGCTATCCTTTCAGGTGCGTCCAATTCTTTTCTCTTTCCTTCGGTTATGACTTGAGTATGGCTTCGTCTATGTCTTTGTCTTTGCTATTCATTTCGTCGTTTGTATTATATGTATTTGTCTATTGGAAAGTTGTTGTTATTAATGACTCATTATGATTATGTTTTTTTGTTACAAGTCTTTTTGTTTCTTTTGTAAACATGTTTTTAAGTGATTTGTTAACATATCAAGAGAGGAAATATATGGAAAGAAGGTTTATTAATCATTGGCTTGGACTTAAAAAAAATGGAGATCATACAATACTAAAAGATGTTACAAATTAAGTGTCTTGGATTTGCAAACCATAATATTATAACTAAAGGAGATGGCAGAATAAGATAGATAGTTCTCCTTAATCCTAAAAGAAAATTTTATTAAACAACCATTAAGATTTACAATGCTTTATGGTTGGCCAGTTTAGTAAAACAAATGCGTAGATTAAAAATATGAGAATATTGTGTTAGATGAGGATTGCATAAGAAAGTTTGAAAGTAGGTTTATCACTGTAACCTATTTTATAAAGGTGGTGGAATTGCACAAAGGTGAATTCAATGTGATATTTCGTGATTGTTTGTAAATTGTTGTCAAATTTCGACTAAATTGTGGTTTACACTTTTCTCACACGGGGGTTAAAACTGAACTCTTTCTTTCTGCCTTGTAAATTTCATTTTTTATGGCTTAAATAACTACGGTGCTCTGATTTCCTCTGGGGATACGAAGACAACATGTTTCATAACCGAGGCGAACATAATAATAAAAATCTTTTCTTTGTCCCAATAATTCATTCATGCATTTTCTCTTAAAAAGTAAGCATTAGATATAACACACTCTTTGATTAGAACAACAAGAGTGGATCACGTTGAGTACAACAGATGTGCGGGGTACTAATACCTTCCCCTTGTGTAATCGACTTTCGTTCCCTTTCTCTTGGTCGTAAGACCATGTTCTTTCCCATCTTAGAGGTTTTCTTGATGTTTTCCTTTCCCTATTTTGGATAAATAAAGTCCAGTTGTGACTTCATTTTTTGTTTTAGTTTTTTTTCTTTCTAAATGTGTGAAAAATTGAAACTTAACAACAAATTGAAAAATAAATCAATTAGCAATGTCTGCTAGGTTTTATTAATACATTATAATCCAATAAGTTTGTATTTAAATGTGTTAAATTAATCCAAAAGTCAAAGAATATTGTTGGAATCAATAAGTATCTGGTTAACATGCGAAGGAAATATCAAAACACATAGAAATTGTTGGAAACTAAAAACTTTAATTGTGTGAATTGTTTTTTTCCGAAAAGTGGATGATATGAAGTTAAGTAATGATTGGAATAGACCATAATTTTTAATTTTGATTTAATGAGATTATAATGTGATTCAAATGACAATTATGTCCAAGAAAATTTACTTAGGAAGTAATTTTATTAGAATATAAATGTAATAAAAACAGCTACTACTTTTCTTATATAGATAGTGGAGGATATATATGTTCTCCATATCTTAAGTTTTTGTATTAACTGATTTCATTAAATGTTATTTTAATCATAAAATCATATGTTAACTGATATTATTAAATTTTATTTTAATCATTAAAATATTCCAATGATTTAAACGATAATTAATTATGGATTCAAATGATCACTAATCACTAAATTAAATGGTATTTGTTTTAAAAGTTTGAAATGCAGAGGTAAGCGTTTGGAACACATAGAGATGATATATTTTCTACATATCTCAAATTTCTATGTTAAATAGTATTATTAAATGACATTTAATCATTAAAATATTCCAAATTTCTATACTAAAAAGTATTATTAAATGATATTTAATGTTATTCCAAATTTCCAAAAATAAAAACAAATTTTATTAGTAGTAGATTAAAATAATGATAAAAATGTAAATACATTAAATATTAAAACTGCATAATCTAATATCATAATTTATTCGAGCCTATAAATAATTTCAAAAAATATTAAATTAAAAATACACCTATAGTGAATAGAATATATTAAATACTTCCAATCCTTCAAAGTGCGTCCAATCCATCCATTTATTTTCTCTTTTCTTCGGCTCTGACTTGAGTATGACTTCATCTATGTCTTTGTCTTTGCTATTCATTTCGTCGTTTGTATTATATGTATCTGTCTATTGGAAAGTTGTTGTTATTAATAACTCATTGTGATTATGTTTTTTTGTTACAAGTCTTTTTGTTTCTTTTGTAAACATTTTTTTAAGTGATTTGTTAACATATCAAGAGAGGAAATATATGGAAAGAAGGTTTATTAATCATTGGCTTGGACTTAAAAAAAATGGAGATCATACAATACTAAAAGATGTTACGAATTAAGTGTCTTGGATATGCAAACCATAATATTATAACTAAAGCAGATGGAAAAATAAGATAGATAGTTCTCCTTAAGCCTAAAAGAAAATTTTATTAAACAACCATAAAGATTTACAATGCTTTATGGTTGGCCAGTTTAGTAAAACAAATGCGTAGATTAAAAATATGAGAATATTGTGTTAGATGAGGATCGCATAAGAAAGTTTGAAAGTAGGTTTAGCACTGTAACCTATTTTATAAAGGTGGTGGAATTGCACAAAGGTGAATTCAATATGATATTTCGTGATTGTTTGTAAATTGTTGTCAAATTTCGACTAAATTTGGTTAACATGCGAAGGAAATATCAAAACACATAGAAATTGTTGGAAACTGAAAACTTTAATCGTGTGAATTGTTTTTGCCGAAAAGTGGATGATATGAAGTTAAGTAATGATTGAAATAGACCATAATTTTTAATTTTGATTTAATGAGATTATAATATGATGCCAATGACAATTATTTCCAAGAAAATTTACTTAGGATGTAATTTTATTAGAATATAAATGTAATAAAAATGGCTACTACTTTTCTTATATAGATACTGGAAGATATATATGCTCTCCATATCTTAAGTTTCTATATTAATTGATATCATTAAATGTCATTTTAATCATAAAATAATATGTTAATTGATATTATTAAATTTTATTTTAATCATTAAAATATACCAATGATTTAAATGAAATTTAATTATGGATTCAAATGACCGCTAATCACTAAATTAAATGTTATTTATTTTAAAAGTTTGAAATGTAGAGGTAAGCGTTTGGAACACAAAGAGTGATATATTTTCTACATATCTCAAATTTCAATGTTAAATGGTATTATTAAATGAAATTTAATCATTAAAACATTCCAGATTTCTATACTAAACAGTATTATTAAATGATATTTAAGATATTAAATGGTATTCCAAATTTCTAAAAATAATTTTTTTTATTAGTAATAGAGTAAAGTAATGATAAAAATGTTAGTACAATAAATATTAAAACTGCATAATCTAAAATCATAACTTATTCGAGCCTATAAATAGTTGCAAAAAATATTAAATTGAAAATCAACCTATATTGAATAAAATATATTAAATACTTGCTATCCTTTCAGGTGCGTCCAATTCTTTTCTCTTTCCTTCGGTTATGACTTGAGTATGGCTTCGTCTATGTCTTTGTCTTTGCTATTCATTTCGTCGTTTGTATTATATGTATTTGTCTATTGGAAAGTTGTTGTTATTAATGACTCATTATGATTATGTTTTTTTGTTACAAGTCTTTTTGTTTCTTTTGTAAACATTTTTTTAAGTGATTTGTTAACATATCAAGAGAGGAAATATATGGAAAGAAGGTTTATTAATCATTGGCTTGGACTTAAAAAAAATGGAGATCATACAATACTAAAAGATGTTACAAATTAAGTGTCTTGGATTTGCAAACCATAATATTATAACTAAAGGAGATGGCAGAATAAGATAGATAGTTCTCCTTAATCCTAAAAGAAAATTTTATTAAACAACCATTAAGATTTACAATGCTTTATGGTTGGCCAGTTTAGTAAAACAAATGCGTAGATTAAAAATATGAGAATATTGTGTTAGATGAGGATTGCATAAGAAAGTTTGAAAGTAGGTTTATCACTGTAACCTATTTTATAAAGGTGGTGGAATTGCACAAAGGTGAATTCAATGTGATATTTCGTGATTGTTTGTAAATTGTTGTCAAATTTCGACTAAATTGTGGTTTACACTTTTCTCACACGGGGGTTAAAACTGAACTCTTTCTTTCTGCCTTGTAAATTTCATTTTTTATGGCTTAAATAACTACGGTGCTCTGATTTCCTCTGGGGATACGAAGACAACATGTTTCATAACCGAGGCGAACATAATAATAAAAATCTTTTCTTTGTCCCAATAATTCATTCATGCATTTTCTCTTAAAAAGTAAGCATTAGATATAACACACTCTTTGATTAGAACAACAAGAGTGGATCACGTTGAGTACAACAGATGTGCGGGGTACTAATACCTTCCCCTTGTGTAATCGACTTTCGTTCCCTTTCTCTTGGTCGTAAAACCATGTTCTTTCCCATCTTAGAGGTTTTCTTGATGTTTTCCTTTCCCTATTTTGGATAAATAAAGTCCAGTTGTGACTTCATTTTTTGTTTTAGTTTTTTTTTCTAAATGTGTGAAAAATTGAAACTTAACAACAAATTGAAAAATAAATCAATTAGCAATGTCTGCTAGGTTTTATTAATACATTATAATCCAATAAGTTTGTATTTAAATGTGTTAAATTAATCCAAAAGTCAAAGAATATTGTTGGAATCAATAAGTATCTGGTTAACATGCGAAGGAAATATCAAAACACATAGAAATTGTTGGAAACTAAAAACTTTAATTGTGTGAATTGTTTTTTTCCGAAAAGTGGATGATATGAAGTTAAGTAATGATTGGAATAGACCATAATTTTTAATTTTGATTTAATGAGATTATAATGTGATTCAAATGACAATTATGTCCAAGAAAATTTACTTAGGAAGTAATTTTATTAGAATATAAATGTAATAAAAACAGCTACTACTTTTCTTATATAGATAGTGGAGGATATATATGTTCTCCATATCTTAAGTTTTTATATTAACTGATATCATTAAATGTTATTTTAATCATAAAATCATATGTTAACTGATATTATTAAATTTTATTTTAATCATTAAAATATTCCAATGATTTAAACGATATTTAATTATGGATTCAAATGATCACTAATCACTAAATTAAATGGTATTTGTTTTAAAAGTTTGAAATGCAGAGGTAAGCGTTTGGAACACATAGAGATGATATATTTTCTACATATCTCAAATTTCTATGTTAAATAGTATTATTAAATGACATTTAATCATTAAAATATTCCAAATTTCTATACTAAAAAGTATTATTAAATGATATTTAATGTTATTCCAAATTTCCAAAAATAAAAACAAATTTTATTAGTAGTAGATTAAAATAATGATAAAAATGTAAATACATTAAATATTAAAACTGCATAATCTAATATCATAATTTATTCGAGCCTATAAATAATTTCAAAAAATATTAAATTAAAAATACACCTATAGTGAATAGAATATATTAAATACTTCCAATCCTTCAAAGTGCGTCCAATCCATCCATTTATTTTCTCTTTTCTTCGGCTCTGACTTGAGTATGACTTCATCTATGTCTTTGTCTTTGCTATTCATTTCGTCGTTTGTATTATATGTATCTGTCTATTCGAAAGTTGTTGTTATTAATAACTCATTGTGATTATGTTTTTTTGTTACAAGTCTTTTTGTTTCTTTTGTAAACATTTTTTTAAGTGATTTGTTAACATATCAAGAGAGGAAATATATGGAAAGAAGGTTTATTAATCATTGGCTTGGACTTAAAAAAAATGGAGATCATACAATACTAAAAGATGTTACGAATTAAGTGTCTTGGATATGCAAACCATAATATTATAACTAAAGCAGATGGAAAAATAAGATAGATAGTTCTCCTTAAGCCTAAAAGAAAATTTTATTAAACAACCATAAAGATTTACAATGCTTTATGGTTGGCCAGTTTAGTAAAACAAATGCGTAGATTAAAAATATGAGAATATTGTGTTAGATGAGGATCGCATAAGAAAGTTTGAAAGTAGGTTTAGCACTGTAACCTATTTTATAAAGGTGGTGGAATTGCACAAAGGTGAATTCAATATGATATTTCGTGATTGTTTGTAAATTGTTGTCAAATTTCGACTAAATTTGGTTAACATGCGAAGGAAATATCAAAACACATAGAAATTGTTGGAAACTGAAAACTTTAATCGTGTGAATTGTTTTTGCCGAAAAGTGGATGATATGAAGTTAAGTAATGATTGAAATAGACCATAATTTTTAATTTTGATTTAATGAGATTATAATATGATGCCAATGACAATTATTTCCAAGAAAATTTACTTAGGATGTAATTTTATTAGAATATAAATGTAATAAAAATGGCTACTACTTTTCTTATATAGATACTGGAAGATATATATGCTCTCCATATCTTAAGTTTCTATATTAATTGATATCATTAAATGTCATTTTAATCATAAAATAATATGTTAATTGATATTATTAAATTTTATTTTAATCATTAAAATATACCAATGATTTAAATGAAATTTAATTATGGATTCAAATGGCCGCTAATCACTAAATTAAATGTTATTTATTTTAAAAGTTTGAAATGTAGAGGTAAGCGTTTGGAACACAAAGAGTGATATATTTTCTACATATCTCAAATTTCAATGTTAAATGGTATTATTAAATGAAATTTAATCATTAAAACATTCCAGATTTCTATACTAAACGGTATTATTAAATGATATTTAAGATATTAAATGGTATTCCAAATTTCTAAAAATAATTTTTTTTATTAGTAATAGAGTAAAATAATGATAAAAATGTTAGTACAATAAATATTAAAACTGCATAATCTAAAATCATAACTTATTCGAGCCTATAAATAGTTGCAAAAAATATTAAATTGAAAATCAACCTATATTGAATAAAATATATTAAATACTTGCTATCCTTTCAGGTGCGTCCAATTCTTTTCTCTTTCCTTCGGTTATGACTTGAGTATGGCTTCGTCTATGTCTTTGTCTTTGCTATTCATTTCGTCGTTTGTATTATATGTATTTGTCTATTGGAAAGTTGTTGTTATTAATGACTCATTATGATTATGTTTTTTTGTTACAAGTCTTTTTGTTTCTTTTGTAAACATGTTTTTAAGTGATTTGTTAACATATCAAGAGAGGAAATATATGGAAAGAAGGTTTATTAATCATTGGCTTGGACTTAAAAAAAATGGAGATCATACAATACTAAAAGATGTTACAAATTAAGTGTCTTGGATTTGCAAACCATAATATTATAACTAAAGGAGATGGCAGAATAAGATAGATAGTTCTCCTTAATCCTAAAAGAAAATTTTATTAAACAACCATTAAGATTTACAATGCTTTATGGTTGGCCAGTTTAGTAAAACAAATGCGTAGATTAAAAATATGAGAATATTGTGTTAGATGAGGATTGCATAAGAAAGTTTGAAAGTAGGTTTATCACTGTAACCTATTTTATAAAGGTGGTGGAATTGCACAAAGGTGAATTCAATGTGATATTTCGTGATTGTTTGTAAATTGTTGTCAAATTTCGACTAAATTGTGGTTTACACTTTTCTCACACGGGGGTTAAAACTGAACTCTTTCTTTCTGCCTTGTAAATTTCATTTTTTATGGCTTAAATAACTACGGTGCTCTGATTTCCTCTGGGGATACGAAGACAACATGTTTCATAACCGAGGCGAACATAATAATAAAAATCTTTTCTTTGTCCCAATAATTCATTCATGCATTTTCTCTTAAAAAGTAAGCATTAGATATAACACACTCTTTGATTAGAACAACAAGAGTGGATCACGTTGAGTACAACAGATGTGCGGGGTACTAATACCTTCCCCTTGTGTAATCGACTTTCGTTCCCTTTCTCTTGGTCGTAAGACCATGTTCTTTCCCATCTTAGAGGTTTTCTTGATGTTTTCCTTTCCCTATTTTGGATAAATAAAGTCCAGTTGTGACTTCATTTTTTGTTTTAGTTTTTTTTCTTCTAAATGTGTGAAAAATTGAAACTTAACAACAAATTGAAAAATAAATCAATTAGCAATGTCTGCTAGGTTTTATTAATACATTATAATCCAATAAGTTTGTATTTAAATGTGTTAAATTAATCCAAAAGTCAAAGAATATTGTTGGAATCAATAAGTATCTGGTTAACATGCGAAGGAAATATCAAAACACATAGAAATTGTTGGAAACTAAAAACTTTAATTGTGTGAATTGTTTTTTCCGAAAAGTGGATGATATGAAGTTAAGTAATGATTGGAATAGACCATAATTTTTAATTTTGATTTAATGAGATTATAATGTGATTCAAATGACAATTATGTCCAAGAAAATTTACTTAGGAAGTAATTTTATTAGAATATAAATGTAATAAAAACAGCTACTACTTTTCTTATATAGATAGTGGAGGATATATATGTTCTCCATATCTTAAGTTTTTATATTAACTGATATCATTAAATGTTATTTTAATCATAAAATCATATGTTAACTGATATTATTAAATTTTATTTTAATCATTAAAATATTCCAATGATTTAAACGATATTTAATTATGGATTCAAATGATCACTAATCACTAAATTAAATGGTATTTGTTTTAAAAGTTTGAAATGCAGAGGTAAGCGTTTGGAACACATAGAGATGATATATTTTCTACATATCTCAAATTTCTATGTTAAATAGTATTATTAAATGACATTTAATCATTAAAATATTCCAAATTTCTATACTAAAAAGTATTATTAAATGATATTTAATGTTATTCCAAATTTCCAAAAATAAAAACAAATTTTATTAGTAGTAGATTAAAATAATGATAAAAATGTAAATACATTAAATATTAAAACTGCATAATCTAATATCATAATTTATTCGAGCCTATAAATAATTTCAAAAAATATTAAATTAAAAATACACCTATAGTGAATAGAATATATTAAATACTTCCAATCCTTCAAAGTGCGTCCAATCCATCCATTTATTTTCTCTTTTCTTCGGCTCTGACTTGAGTATGACTTCATCTATGTCTTTGTCTTTGCTATTCATTTCGTCGTTTGTATTATATGTATCTGTCTATTGGAAAGTTGTTGTTATTAATAACTCATTGTGATTATGTTTTTTTGTTACAAGTCTTTTTGTTTCTTTTGTAAACATTTTTTTAAGTGATTTGTTAACATATCAAGAGAGGAAATATATGGAAAGAAGGTTTATTAATCATTGGCTTGGACTTAAAAAAAATGGAGATCATACAATACTAAAAGATGTTACGAATTAAGTGTCTTGGATATGCAAACCATAATATTATAACTAAAGCAGATGGAAAAATAAGATAGATAGTTCTCCTTAAGCCTAAAAGAAAATTTTATTAAACAACCATTAAGATTTACAATGCTTTATGGTTGGCCAGTTTAGTAAAACAAATGCGTAGATTAAAAATATGAGAATATTGTGTTAGATGAGGATCGCATAAGAAAGTTTGAAAGTAGGTTTAGCACTGTAACCTATTTTATAAAGGTGGTGGAATTGCACAAAGGTGAATTCAATATGATATTTCGTGATTGTTTGTAAATTGTTGTCAAATTTCGACTAAATTTGGTTAACATGCGAAGGAAATATCAAAACACATAGAAATTGTTGGAAACTGAAAACTTTAATCGTGTGAATTGTTTTTGCCGAAAAGTGGATGATATGAAGTTAAGTAATGATTGAAATAGACCATAATTTTTAATTTTGATTTAATGAGATTATAATATGATGCCAATGACAATTATTTCCAAGAAAATTTACTTAGGATGTAATTTTATTAGAATATAAATGTAATAAAAACGGCTACTACTTTTCTTATATAGATACTGGAAGATATATATGCTCTCCATATCTTAAGTTTCTATATTAATTGATATCATTAAATGTCATTTTAATCATAAAATAATATGTTAATTGATATTATTAAATTTTATTTTAATCATTAAAATATACCAATGATTTAAATGAAATTTAATTATGGATTCAAATGACCGCTAATCACTAAATTAAATGTTATTTATTTTAAAAGTTTGAAATGTAGAGGTAAGAGTTTGGAACACAAAGAGTGATATATTTTCTACATATCTCAAATTTCAATGTTAAATGGTATTATTAAATGAAATTTAATCATTAAAACATTCCAGATTTCTATACTAAACAGTATTATTAAATGATATTTAAGATATTAAATGGTATTCCAAATTTCTAAAAATAATTTTTTTTTATTAGTAATAGAGTAAAGTAATGATAAAAATGTTAGTACAATAAATATTAAAACTGCATAATCTAAAATCATAACTTATTCGAGCCTATAAATAGTTGCAAAAAATATTAAATTGAAAATCAACCTATATTGAATAAAATATATTAAATACTTGCTATCCTTTCAGGTGCGTCCAATTCTTTTCTCTTTCCTTCGGTTATGACTTGAGTATGGCTTCGTCTATGTCTTTGTCTTTGCTATTCATTTCGTCGTTTGTATTATATGTATTTGTCTATTGGAAAGTTGTTGTTATTAATGACTCATTATGATTATGTTTTTTTGTTACAAGTCTTTTTGTTTCTTTTGTAAACATTTTTTTAAGTGATTTGTTAACATATCAAGAGAGGAAATATATGGAAAGAAGGTTTATTAATCATTGGCTTGGACTTAAAAAAAATGGAGATCATACAATACTAAAAGATGTTACAAATTAAGTGTCTTGGATTTGCAAACCATAATATTATAACTAAAGGAGATGGCAGAATAAGATAGATAGTTCTCCTTAATCCTAAAAGAAAATTTTATTAAACAACCATTAAGATTTACAATGCTTTATGGTTGGCCAGTTTAGTAAAACAAATGCGTAGATTAAAAATATGAGAATATTGTGTTAGATGAGGATTGCATAAGAAAGTTTGAAAGTAGGTTTATCACTGTAACCTATTTTATAAAGGTGGTGGAATTGCACAAAGGTGAATTCAATGTGATATTTCGTGATTGTTTGTAAATTGTTGTCAAATTTCGACTAAATTGTGGTTTACACTTTTCTCACACGGGGGTTAAAACTGAACTCTTTCTTTCTGCCTTGTAAATTTCATTTTTTATGGCTTAAATAACTACGGTGCTCTGATTTCCTCTGGGGATACGAAGACAACATGTTTCATAACCGAGGTGAATAATAATAAAAATCTTTTCTTTGTCCCAATAATTCATTCATGCATTTTCTCTTAAAAAGTAAGCATTAGATATAACACACTCTTTGATTAGAACAACAAGAGTGGATCACGTTGAGTACAACAGATGTGCGTGGTGCTAATACCTTCCCCTTCTGTAATCGACTTTCGTTCCATTTCTCTTGGTCGTAAGACCATGTTCTTTCCCATCTTAGAGGTTTTCTTGATGTTTTCCTTTCCCTATTTTGGATAAATAAAGTCCAGTTGTGACTTCATTTTTTGTTTTAGTTTTTTTTCTTCTAAATGTGTGAAAAATTGAAACTTAACAACAAATTGAAAAATAAATCAATTAGCAATGTCTGCTAGGTTTTATTAATACATTATAATCCAATAAGTTTGTATTTAAATGTGTTAAATTAATCCAAAAGTCAAAGAATATTGTTGGAATCAATAAGTATCTGGTTAACATGCGAAGGAAATATCAAAACACATAGAAATTGTTGGAAACTAAAAACTTTAATTGTGTGAATTGTTTTTTCCGAAAAGTGGATGATATGAAGTTAAGTAATGATTGGAATAGACCATAATTTTTAATTTTGATTTAATGAGATTATAATGTGATTCAAATGACAATTATGTCCAAGAAAATTTACTTAGGAAGTAATTTTATTAGAATATAAATGTAATAAAAACAGCTACTACTTTTCTTATATAGATAGTGGAGGATATATATGTTCTCCATATCTTAAGTTTTTATATTAACTGATATCATTAAATGTTATTTTAATCATAAAATCATATGTTAACTGATATTATTAAATTTTATTTTAATCATTAAAATATTCCAATGATTTAAACGATATTTAATTATGGATTCAAATGATCACTAATCACTAAATTAAATGGTATTTGTTTTAAAAGTTTGAAATGTAGAGGTAAGCGTTTGGAACACATAGAGATGATATATTTTCTACATATCTCAAATTTCTATGTTAAATAGTATTATTAAATGACATTTAATCATTAAAATATTCCAAATTTCTATACTAAAAAGTATTATTAAATGATATTTAATGTTATTCCAAATTTCCAAAAATAAAAACAAATTTTATTAGTAGTAGATTAAAATAATGATAAAAATGTAAATACATTAAATATTAAAACTGCATAATCTAATATCATAATTTATTCGAGCCTATAAATAATTTCAAAAAATATTAAATTAAAAATACACCTATAGTGAATAGAATATATTAAATACTTCCAATCCTTCAAAGTGCGTCCAATCCATCCATTTATTTTCTCTTTTCTTCGGCTCTGACTTGAGTATGACTTCATCTATGTCTTTGTCTTTGCTATTCATTTCGTCGTTTGTATTATATGTATCTGTCTATTGGAAAGTTGTTGTTATTAATAACTCATTGTGATTATGTTTTTTTGTTACAAGTCTTTTTGTTTCTTTTGTAAACATTTTTTTAAGTGATTTGTTAACATATCAAGAGAGGAAATATATGGAAAGAAGGTTTATTAATCATTGGCTTGGACTTAAAAAAAATGGAGATCATACAATACTAAAAGATGTTACGAATTAAGTGTCTTGGATATGCAAACCATAATATTATAACTAAAGCAGATGGAAAAATAAGATAGATAGTTCTCCTTAAGCCTAAAAGAAAATTTTATTAAACAACCATTAAGATTTACAATGCTTTATGGTTGGCCAGTTTAGTAAAACAAATGCGTAGATTAAAAATATGAGAATATTGTGTTAGATGAGGATCGCATAAGAAAGTTTGAAAGTAGGTTTAGCACTGTAACCTATTTTATAAAGGTGGTGGAATTGCACAAAGGTGAATTCAATATGATATTTCGTGATTGTTTGTAAATTGTTGTCAAATTTCGACTAAATTTGGTTAACATGCGAAGGAAATATCAAAACACATAGAAATTGTTGGAAACTGAAAACTTTAATCGTGTGAATTGTTTTTGCCGAAAAGTGGATGATATGAAGTTAAGTAATGATTGAAATAGACCATAATTTTTAATTTTGATTTAATGAGATTATAATATGATGCCAATGACAATTATTTCCAAGAAAATTTACTTAGGATGTAATTTTATTAGAATATAAATGTAATAAAAACGGCTACTACTTTTCTTATATAGATACTGGAAGATATATATGCTCTCCATATCTTAAGTTTCTATATTAATTGATATCATTAAATGTCATTTTAATCATAAAATAATATGTTAATTGATATTATTAAATTTTATTTTAATCATTAAAATATACCAATGATTTAAATGAAATTTAATTATGGATTCAAATGACCGCTAATCACTAAATTAAATGTTATTTATTTTAAAAGTTTGAAATGTAGAGGTAAGCGTTTGGAACACAAAGAGTGATATATTTTCTACATATCTCAAATTTCAATGTTAAATGGTATTATTAAATGAAATTTAATCATTAAAACATTCCAGATTTCTATACTAAACAGTATTATTAAATGATATTTAAGATATTAAATGGTATTCCAAATTTCTAAAAATAATTTTTTTTATTAGTAATAGAGTAAAGTAATGATAAAAATGTTAGTACAATAAATATTAAAACTGCATAATCTAAAATCATAACTTATTCGAGCCTATAAATAGTTGCAAAAAATATTAAATTGAAAATCAACCTATATTGAATAAAATATATTAAATACTTGCTATCCTTTCAGGTGCGTCCAATTCTTTTCTCTTTTCTTCGGTTATGACTTGAGTATGGCTTCGTCTATGTCTTTGTCTTTGCTATTCATTTCGTCGTTTGTATTATATGTATTTGTCTATTGGAAAGTTGTTGTTATTAATGACTCATTATGATTATGTTTTTTTGTTACAAGTCTTTTTGTTTCTTTTGTAAACATTTTTTTAAGTGATTTGTTAACATATCAAGAGAGGAAATATATGGAAAGAAGGTTTATTAATCATTGGCTTGGACTTAAAAAAAATGGAGATCATACAATACTAAAAGATGTTACAAATTAAGTGTCTTGGATTTGCAAACCATAATATTATAACTAAAGGAGATGGCAGAATAAGATAGATAGTTCTCCTTAATCCTAAAAGAAAATTTTATTAAACAACCATTAAGATTTACAATGCTTTATGGTTGGCCAGTTTAGTAAAACAAAAGCGTAGATTAAAAATATGAGAATATTGTGTTAGATGAGGATTGCATAAGAAAGTTTAAAAGTAGGTTTAGCTCTGTAACCTATTTTATAAAGGTGGTGGAATTGCACAAAGGTGAATTCAATGTGATATTTCGTGATTGTTTGTAAGTTGTTGTTAAATTTCGACTAAATTTGGTTAACATTCGAAGGAAATATCAAAACACATAGAAATTGTTAGAAACTGAAAACTTTAATCATATGAATTGTTTTTGCCAAAAAGTGGATGATATGAAGTTAAGTAATGATTGGAATAGACCATAATTTTTAATTTTGATTTAATGAGATTATAATATGATGCCAATGACAATTATGTCCAAGAAAATTTACTTAGAAGTAATTTTATTAGAATATAAATGTAATAAAAACGGCCACTACTTTTCTTATATAAATAGTGGAGGATATATATGTTCTCCATATCTTAAGTTACTATATTAATTGATATCATTAAATGTCATTTTAATCATAAAATAATATGTTAATTGATATTATTAAATTTTATTTTAATCATTAAAATATACCAATGATTTAAATGAAATTTAATTATGGATTCAAATGACAGCTAATCACTAAATTAAATGTTATTTATTTTAAAAGTTTGAAATGTAGAGGTAAGCGTTTGGAACACAAAGAGATGATATATTTTTTACATATCTCAAATTTCAATGTTAAATGATATTATTAAGTGAAATTTAATCATTAAAACATTCCAAATTTCTATACTAAACGGTATTATTAAATGATATTTAAGATATTAAATGGTATTCCAAATTTCTCAAAATAATTTTTTTATATTAGTAATAGAGTAAAATAATGATAAAAATGTTAGTACAATAAATATTAAAACTGCATAATCTAAAATCATAACTTATTCGAGCCTATAATTAGTTGCAAAAAATATTAAATTGAAAATCAACCTATATTGAATAAAATATATTAAATACTTGCTATCCTTTCAGGTGCGTCCAATTCTTTTCTCTTTCCTTCAGTTATGACTTGAGCATGGCTTCGTCTATGTCTTTGTCTTTGCTATTCATTTCGTCGTTTGTATTATATGTATTTGTCTATTGGAAAGTTGTTATTATTAATGACTCCTTGTGATTTTGTTATTTTGTTACAAGTCTTTTTGTTTCTTTTGTAAACCTTTTTTTGAGTGATTTATTAACATATTAAGGGAGGAACTATATTGAAATAAGGTCTATTAATCATTGGCTTGGACTTTGAAAAAATGTAGATCATACAATACTAAAAGATGTTACACTTTAAGTGTCTTGGATATGCAAATCATAATATTACACCTAAATAAGATGGTGGAATAAGATAGATAGTTCTCCTTAAGCTTAAAAGAAAATTTCGTTGAACAACCATTAAGATTGACAATGCCTTATGGTTTGGCAGTTTATAAAGCAAGTGCGTAGATTAAAAAAATGAGAATTTTGTGTTAGATGAAGATCTCATAAGAAAGTTTGAAAGTAGGTTTGGCACTGAAACCTATTTAGTGAATATGGTGGAATTGCACAAAGGTGAATTGAATGTAATATTTTATAATTGTTTGTAAATTGTTGTCAAATTTCGAATAAATTGTGGTTTACACTTTTCTCACATGGGGAGTAAAACTGAACTCTTTCTTTCTGCCTTGTTAATCTCAGATTTTATGGCTTAAAGAACTACAATATTCTGATTTCTTCTAGGGATACGTAGGCACACGGTTTCATAACCGAAGCGAACATAATAATAAAAACCTTTTATTTTTCTCAATAATTCATTCATTCATTTTCCCTTAGCAAGTAAGCATAAGATATAACACACTCTTTGATTAGAACAACAAGACTGGATCACGTTGAGTACAACAGACGTGAGGAGTGCTAATACCTTCCCCTTGCGTAACCGACTTTCATACCCTTTCTCTTGGTCGCAAGACTATGTTCTTTCCTATCTTATAGATTTTCTTTATATTTTCCTTTCCCTATTTTGGTTAAATAAAGTTAAGTGGTGTCTTCATTGTTTTTTTTAGTTGTTTTTAAATGTGTAAAAAATATTGAAACTTAAGAACAAATTGAAAAATAAATCAATTAGCAATGTCTGCTAGGATTTATAAATACATTATAATCCAAGAAGTTTGTATTTAAATGTGTTAAAACAATCCAAAAGTCAAAGAATATTGTTGGAATCAATAAGTATTTGGTTAACGTGCGTAGGAAATATCAAAACACATAGAAATTGTTGGACACTGAAAACTTTAATCGTGTGAATTGTTTTAGCCGAAAAGTGGATGATATGAAGTTAAGTAATGATAAGAATAGACCATAATTTTTGATTTTGATTTAATGAGTTTATAATGTGATGCCAATGACAATTATGTGCAAGAAAATTGACTTAGGAAGTAATTTTATTAGAATATAAATGTAATAAAAACGACTACTACTTTTCTTATATAGATAGTGGAGGATATATATATTCTCCATATCTTAAGTTTCTATATTAAATGATATCATTAAATGTTATTTTAATCATAAAATTATATGTTAACTGATATTATTATATTTTATTTTATTCATTAAAATATTCTAATGATTTAAATGATATTTAATTATGGATTCAAATGACCGCTAATCAATAAATTAAAGGGTATTTATTTTAAAAGTTTGAAATGCATAGGTAAGCGTTTGGAACACATAGAGATGATATCTTTTCTACATATCTCAAACTTCTATGTTAAATGGTATTATTAAATGAAATTTAATCATTAAAATATTCCAAATTTCTATACTAAATGGTATAATTAAATGATATTTAAGATATTAAATGGTATTCAATATTTCCAAAAATAAAAACAAATTTTTTTAGTAGTAGATTAAAATAATGATGCAAATGTCAGTACAATAAATATTAAAACTGCATAATCTAAAATCATAACTTATTCGAGCCTATAAATAGTTGCAAAAAATATAAAATTGAAAATCAACTTATATTGAATAGAATATATTAAATACTTGCTATCATTCCAAGTGCGTCCAATCCATCCAATTCTTTTCTCTTTCCTTCGATTATGACTTGAGTATGGCTTCATCTATGTCTTTGTCTTTGCTATTCATGTCGTCATTTGTATTATATGTATCTGTCTATTGGAAAGTTGTTTTTATTAATGACTCCTTGTGATTCTGTTATTTTGTTACAAGTCTTTTTGTTTCTTTTTTAAACCTTTTTTTGAGTGATTTATTAACATATCAAGAGAGGAAATATATTGAAATAAGGTTTATTAATCATTGGCTTGGACTTTGAAAAAATGGAGATCATACAATACTAAAAGATGTTACAGTTTAAGTGTCTTGGATATGCAAATCATAATATTACAGCTAAATGAGATGACTGAATAAGATATATAGTTCTCCTTAAGCTTAAAAGAAAATTTCGTTGAAAAACCATTAAGATTGACATTGCCTTATGGTTTGGCAGTTTATAAAACAAGTGGGTAGGTTAAAAATATGAGAATTTTATGTTAGATGAAGATCGCATAAGAAAGTTTAAAAGTAGGTTTGGCACTGAAACCTATTTAGTAAACATGGTGGAATTGCACAAAGGTGAATTGAATGTGATATTTCATAATTGTTTGTAAATTGTTGTCAAATTTCGACTAAATTGTGGTTTACACTTTTCTCACATGGGGAGTAAAACTGAACTCTTTCTTTCTGCCTTGTTAAATTTAAGTCTTTCTTTCTTTCTCACATGGTTTACACTCTTTCTTTCCCCTCGGGATACGTAGGCACACTGTTTCACAATCAAGGCGAACACAATAATAAAAACCTTTTATTTTCCCCAATAACTCATTCATGCATTTTCCCTTAGCAAGTAAGCATAAAATATAACACACTCTTTGATTAGAACAACAAGAGTGGATTACATTCAGTACAACGGACGTGAGGGGTGCTAATACCTTTCCCTTGCGTGACCGACTTTCACACCCTTTCTCTTGGTTGCAAGACCATGCTCTTTCCCATCATAGAGGTTTTCTTGATATTTTCCTTTCCCTATTTTGGTTAAATAAAGTTAAGTGGTGACTTCATTGTTTGTTTTAGTTTTTTTTTAAATGTGTAAAAAATATTGAAACTTAAGAACAAATTGAAAAATAAATCAATTAGCAATGTCTGCTAGGTTTTATAAATACATTATAATCCAATAAGTTTTTATTCAAATGTGTTAAAACAATCCAAAAAGTCAAAGAATATTGTTGGAATCAATAAGTATTTGGTTAACGTACGAAGGAAATATCAAAACACATAGAAATTGTTGGACACTGAAAACATTAATCGTGTGAATTGTTTTAGCCGAAAAGTGGATGATATGAAGTTAAGTAATGATTGAAATAGACCATAATTTTTTATTTTGATTTAATGAGTTTATAATGTGATTCCAATAACAATTATGTCCAAGAAAATTCACTTAGGACGTAATTTTATTAGAATATGTATGTAATAAAAACGACTACTACTTTTCTTATATAGATAATGGAGGATATATATATTCTCCATATCTTAAGTTTCTATATTAAATGATATCATTAAATGTTATTTTAATCATAAAATTATATGTTAACTGATATTATTATATTTTATTTTATTCATTAAAATATTCTAATGATTTAAATGATATTTAATTATGGATTCAAATGACCGCTAATCAATAAATTAAAGGGTATTTATTTTAAAAGTTTGAAATGCATAGGTAAGCGTTTGGAACACATAGAGATGATATCTTTTCTACATATCTCAAACTTCTATGTTAAATGGTATTATTAAATGAAATTTAATCATTAAAATATTCCAAATTTCTATACTAAATGGTATAATTAAATGATATTTAAGATATTAAATGGTATTCAATTTTCCAAAAATAAAAACAAATTTTTTTAGTAGTAGATTAAAATAATAATGCAAATGTCAGTACAATAAATATTAAAACTGCATAATCTAAAATCATAACTTATTCGAGCCTATACATAGTTGCAAAAAATATAAAATTGAAAATCAACTTATATTGAATAGAATATATTAAATACTTGCTATCATTCCAAGTGCGTCCAATCCATCCAATTCTTTTCTCTTTCCTTCGATTATGACTTGAGTATGGCTTCATCTATGTCTTTGTCTTTGCTATTCATGTCGTCATTTGTATTATATGTATCTGTCTATTGGAAAGTTGTTTTTATTAATGACTCCTTGTGATTCTGTTATTTTGTTACAAGTCTTTTTGTTTCTTTTTTAAACCTTTTTTTGAGTGATTTATTAACATATCAAGAGAGGAAATATATTGAAATAAGGTTTATTAATCATTGGCTTGGACTTTGAAAAAATGGAGATCATACAATACTAAAAGATGTTACAGTTTAAGTGTCTTGGATATGCAAATCATAATATTACAGCTAAATGAGATGACTGAATAAGATATATAGTTCTCCTTAAGCTTAAAAGAAAATTTCGTTGAAAAACCATTAAGATTGACATTGCCTTATGGTTTGGCAGTTTATAAAACAAGTGGGTAGGTTAAAAATATGAGAATTTTATGTTAGATGAAGATCGCATAAGAAAGTTTAAAAGTAGGTTTGGCACTGAAACCTATTTAGTAAACATGGTGGAATTGCACAAAGGTGAATTGAATGTGATATTTCATAATTGTTTGTAAGTTGTTGTCAAATTTCGACTAAATTGTGGTTTACACTTTTCTCACATGGGGAGTAAAACTGAACTCTTTCTTTCTGCCTTGTTAAATTTAAGTCTTTCTTTCTTTCTCACATGGTTTACACTCTTTCTTTCCCCTCGGGATACGTAGGCACACTGTTTCACAATCAAGGCGAACACAATAATAAAAACCTTTTATTTTCCCCAATAACTCATTCATGCATTTTCCCTTAGCAAGTAAGCATAAAATATAACACACTCTTTGATTAGAACAACAAGAGTGGATTACATTCAGTACAACGGACGTGAGGGGTGCTAATACCTTTCCCTTGCGTGACCGACTTTCACACCCTTTCTCTTGGTTGCAAGACCATGCTCTTTCCCATCATAGAGGTTTTCTTGATATTTTCCTTTCCCTATTTTGGTTAAATAAAGTTAAGTGGTGACTTCATTGTTTGTTTTAGTTTTTTTTTAAATGTGTAAAAAATATTGAAACTTAAGAACAAATTGAAAAATAAATCAATTAGCAATGTCTGCTAGGTTTTATAAATACATTATAATCCAATAAGTTTTTATTCAAATGTGTTAAAACAATCCAAAAAGTCAAAGAATATTGTTGGAATCAATAAGTATTTGGTTAACGTACGAAGGAAATATCAAAACACATAGAAATTGTTGGACACTGAAAACATTAATCGTGTGAATTGTTTTAGCCGAAAAGTGGATGATATGAAGTTAAGTAATGATTGAAATAGACCATAATTTTTTATTTTGATTTAATGAGTTTATAATGTGATTCCAATAACAATTATGTCCAAGAAAATTCACTTAGGACGTAATTTTATTAGAATATGTATGTAATAAAAACGACTACTACTTTTCTTATATAGATAATGGAGGATATATATATTCTCCATATCTTAAGTTTCTATATTAAATGATATCATTAAATGTTATTTTAATCATAAAATTATATGTTAACTGATATTATTATATTTTATTTTATTCATTAAAATATTCTAATGATTTAAATGATATTTAATTATGGATTCAAATGACCGCTAATCAATAAATTAAAGGGTATTTATTTTAAAAGTTTGAAATGCATAGGTAAGCGTTTGGAACACATAGAGATGATATCTTTTCTACATATCTCAAACTTCTATGTTAAATGGTATTATTAAATGAAATTTAATCATTAAAATATTCCAAATTTCTATACTAAATGGTATAATTAAATGATATTTAAGATATTAAATGGTATTCAATTTTCCAAAAATAAAAACAAATTTTTTTAGTAGTAGATTAAAATAATAATGCAAATGTCAGTACAATAAATATTAAAACTGCATAATCTAAAATCATAACTTATTCGAGCCTATACATAGTTGCAAAAAATATAAAATTGAAAATCAACTTATATTGAATAGAATATATTAAATACTTGCTATCATTACAAGTGCGTCCAATCCATCCAATTCTTTTCTCTTTCCTTCGATTATGACTTGAGTATGGCTTCATCTATGTCTTTGTCTTTGCTATTCATTTCGTCATTTGTATTATATGTATCTGTCTATTGGAAAGTTGTTTTTATTAATGACTCCTTGTGATTCTGTTATTTTGTTACAAGTCTTTTTGTTTCTTTTTTAAACCTTTTTTTGAGTGATTTATTAACATATCAAGAGAGGAAATATATTGAAATAAGGTTTATTAATCATTGGCTTGGACTTTGAAAAAATGGAGATCATACAATACTAAAAGATGTTACAGTTTAAGTGTCTTGGATATGCAAATCATAATATTACAGCTAAATGAGATGACTGAATAAGATATATAGTTCTCCTTAAGCTTAAAAGAAAATTTCGTTGAAAAACCATTAAGATTGACATTGCCTTATGGTTTGGCAGTTTATAAAACAAGTGGGTAGGTTAAAAATATGAGAATTTTATGTTAGATGAAGATCGCATAAGAAAGTTTAAAAGTAGGTTTGGCAATGAAACCTATTTAGTAAACATGGTGGAATTGCACAAAGGTGAATTGAATGTGATATTTCATAATTGTTTGTAAGTTGTTGTCAAATTTCGACTAAATTGTGGTTTACACTTTTCTCACATGGGGAGTAAAACTGAACTCTTTCTTTCTGCCTTGTTAAATTTAAGTCTTTCTTTCTTTCTCACATGGTTTACACTCTTTCTTTCCCCTCGGGATACGTAGGCACACTGTTTCACAATCAAGGCGAACACAATAATAAAAACCTTTTATTTTCCCCAATAACTCATTCATGCATTTTCCCTTAGCAAGTAAGCATAAAATATAACACACTCTTTGATTAGAACAACAAGAGTGGATTACATTCAGTACAACGGACGTGAGGGGTGCTAATACCTTTCCCTTGCGTGACCGACTTTCACACCCTTTCTCTTGGTTGCAAGACCATGCTCTTTCCCATCATAGAGGTTTTCTTGATATTTTCCTTTCCCTATTTTGGTTAAATAAAGTTAAGTGGTGACTTCATTGTTTGTTTTAGTTTTTTTTAAATGTGTAAAAAATATTGAAACTTAAGAACAAATTGAAAAATAAATCAATTAGCAATGTCTGCTAGGTTTTATAAATACATTATAGTCCAATAAGTTTTTATTCAAATGTGTTAAAACAATCCAAAAAGTCAAAGAATATTGTTGGAATCAATAAGTATTTGGTTAACGTACGAAGGAAATATCAAAACACATAGAAATTGTTGGACACTGAAAACATTAATCGTGTGAATTGTTTTAGCCGAAAAGTGGATGATATGAAGTTAAGTAATGATTAGAATAAACCATAATTTTTTATTTTGATTTAATGAGTTTATAATGTGATTCCAATAACAATTATGTCCAAGAAAATTGACTTAGGACGTAATTTTATTAGAATATGTATGTAATAAAAACGACTACTACTTTTCTTATATAGATAATGGAGGATATATATATTCTCCATATCTTAAGTTTCTATATTAAATGATATCATTAAATGTTATTTTAATCATAAAATTATATGTTAACTGATATTATTATATTTTATTTTATTCATTAAAATATTCTAATGATTTAAATGATATTTAATTATGGATTCAAATGACCGCTAATCAATAAATTAAAGGGTATTTATTTTAAAAGTTTGAAATGCATAGGTAAGCGTTTGGAACACATAGAGATGATATCTTTTCTACATATCTCAAATTTCTATGTTAAATGGTATTATTAAATGAAATTTAATCATTAAAATATTCCAAATTTCTATACTAAATGGTATAATTAAATGATATTTAAGATATTAAATGGTATTCCAAATTTCCAAAAATAAAAACAAATTTTTTTAGTAGTAGATTAAAATAATGATGCAAATGTTAGTACAATAAGTATTAAAACTGCATAATCTAAAATCATAACTTATTCGAGCCTATACATAGTTGCAAAAAATATAAAATTGAAAATCAACTTATATTGAATAGAATATATTAAATACTTGCTATCCTTCCAAGTGTGTCCAATTCATCCAATTCTTTTCTCTTTCCTTCGATTATGACTTGAGTATGGCTTCATCTATGTCTTTGTCTTTGCTATTCATTTCGTCATTTGTATTATATGTATCTGTCTATTGGAAAGTTGTTTTTATTAATGACTCCTTGTGATTCTGTTATTTTGTTACAAGTCTTTTTGTTTCTTTTTTAAACCTTTTTTTGAGTGATTTATTAACATATCAAGAGAGGAAATATATTGAAATAAGGTTTATTAATCATTGGCTTGGACTTTGAAAAAATGGAGATCATACAATACTAAAAGATGTTACAGTTTAAGTGTCTTGGATATGCAAATCATAATATTACAGCTAAATGAGATGGCAGAATAAGATATATAGTTCTCCTTAAGCTTAAAAGAAAATTTCGTTGAACAACCATTAAGATTGACAATGCCTTATGGTTTGGCAGTTTATAAAACAAGTGGGTAGGTTAAAAATATGAGAATTTTATGTTAGATGAAGATCGCATAAGAAAGTTTAAAAGTAGGTTTGGCAATGAAACCTATTTAGTAAACATGGTGGAATTGCACAAAGGTGAATTGAATGTGATATTTCATAATTGTTTGTAAGTTGTTGTCAAATTTCGACTAAATTGTGGTTTACACTTTTCTCACATGGGGAGTAAAACTGAACTCTTTCTTTCTGCCTTGTTAAATTTAAGTCTTTCTTTCTTTCTCACATGGCTTACACTCTTTCTTTCCCCTCGGGATACGTAGGAACACTGTTTCACAATCAAGGCGAACACAATAATAAAAACCTTTTATTTTCCCCAATAACTCATTCATGCATTTTCCCTTAGCAAGTAAGCATAAAATATAACACACTCTTTGATTAGAACAACAAGAGTGGATTACATTCAGTACAACGGACGTGAGGGGTGCTAATACCTTTCCCTTGCGTGACCGACTTTCACACCCTTTCTCTTGGTTGCAAGACCACGCTCTTTCCCATCTTAGAGGTTTTCTTGATATTTTCCTTTCCCTATTTTTGTTAAATAAAGTTAAGTGGTGACTTCATTGTTTGTTTTAGTTTTTTTTTAAATGTGTAAAAAATATTGAAACTTAAGAACAAATTGAAAAATAAATCAATTAGCAATGTCTGCTAGGTTTTATAAATACATTATAATCCAAGAAGTTTTTATTCAAATGTGTTAAAACAATCCAAAAAGTCAAAGAATATTGTTGGAATCAATAAGTATTTGGTTAACGTACGAAGGAAATATCAAAACACATAGAAATTGTTGGACACTGAAAACATTAATCGTGTGAATTGTTTTAGCCGAAAAGTGGATGATATGAAGTTAAGTAATGATTAGAATAAACCATAATTTTTTATTTTGATTTAATGAGTTTATAATGTGATTCCAATAACAATTATGTCCAAGAAAATTGACTTAGGACGTAATTTTATTAGAATATATATGTAATAAAAACGACTACTACTTTTCTTATATAGATAATGGAGGATATATATATTCTCCATATCTTAAGTTTCTATATTAAATGATATCATTAAATGTTATTTTAATAATAAAATTATATGTTAACTGATATTATTATCTTTTATTTTATTCATTAAAATATTCTAATGATTTAAATGATATTTAATTATGGATTCAAATGACCGCTAATCAATAAATTAAATGGTATTTATTTTAAAAGTTTGAAATGCATAGGTAAGCGTTTGGAACACATAGAGATTATATCTTTTCTACATATCTCAAATTTCTATGTTAAATGGTATTATTAAATGAAATTTAATCATTAAAATATTCCAAATTTCTATACTAAATGGTATAATTAAATGATATTTAAGATATTAAATGGTATTCCAAATTTCCAAAAATAAAAACAAATTTTTTTAGTAGTAGATTAAAATAATGATGCAAATGTTAGTACAATAAATATTAAAACTGCATAATCGAAAATCATAACTTATTCGAGCCTATACATAGTTGCAAAAAATATAAAATTGAAAATCAACCTATATTGAATAGAATATATTAAATACTTGCTATCCTTCCAAGTGTGTCCAATTCATCCAATTCTTTTCTCTTTCCTTCGATTATGACTTGAGTATGGCTTCATCTATGTCTTTGTCTTTGCTATTCATTTCGTCATTTGTATTATATGTATCTGTCTATTGGAAAGTTGTTTTTATTAATGACTCCTTGTGATTCTGTTATTTTGTTACAAGTCTTTTTGTTTCTTTTTTAAACCTTTTTTTGAGTGATTTATTAACATATCAAGAGAGGAAATATATTGAAATAAGGTTTATTAATCATTGGCTTGGACTTTGAAAAAATGGAGATCATACAATACTAAAAGATGTTACAGTTTAAGTGTCTTGGATATGCAAATCATAATATTACAGCTAAATGAGATGGCAGAATAAGATATATAGTTCTCCTTAAGCTTAAAAGAAAATTTCGTTGAACAACCATTAAGATTGACAATGCCTTATGGTTTGACAGTTTATAAAACAAGTGGGTAGGTTAAAAATATGAGAATTTTATGTTAGATGAAGATCGCATAAGAAAGTTTAAAAGTAGGTTTGGCAATGAAACCTATTTAGTAAACATGGTGGAATTGCACAAAGGTGAATTGAATGTGATATTTCATAATTGTTTGTAAGTTGTTGTCAAATTTCGACTAAATTGTGGTTTACACTTTTCTCACATGGGGAGTAAAACTGAACTCTTTCTTTCTGCCTTGTTAAATTTAAGTCTTTCTTTCTTTCTCACATGGTTTACACTCTTTCTTTCCCCTCGGGATACGTAGGCACACTGTTTCACAATCAAGGCGAACACAATAATAAAAACCTTTTATTTTCCCCAATAACTCATTCATGCATTTTCCCTTAGCAAGTAAGCATAAAATATAACACACTCTTTGATTAGAACAACAAGAGTGGATTACATTCAGTACAACGGACGTGAGGGGTGCTAATACCTTTCCCTTGCGTGACCGACTTTCACACCCTTTCTCTTGGTTGCAAGACCATGCTCTTTCCCATCATAGAGGTTTTCTTGATATTTTCCTTTCCCTATTTTGGTTAAATAAAGTTAAGTGGTGACTTCATTGTTTGTTTTAGTTTTTTTTTAAATGTGTAAAAAATATTGAAACTTAAGAACAAATTGAAAAATAAATCAATTAGCAATGTCTGCTAGGTTTTATAAATACATTATAATCCAAGAAGTTTTTATTCAAATGTGTTAAAACAATCCAAAAAGTCAAAGAATATTGTTGGAATCAATAAGTATTTGGTTAACGTACGAAGGAAATATCAAAACACATAGAAATTGTTGGACACTGAAAACATTAATCGTGTGAATTGTTTTAGCCGAAAAGTGGATGATATGAAGTTAAGTAATGATTAGAATAAACCATAATTTTTTATTTTGATTTAATGAGTTTATAATGTGATTCCAATAACAATTATGTCCAAGAAAATTGACTTAGGACGTAATTTTATTAGAATATATATGTAATAAAAACGACTACTACTTTTCTTATATAGATAATGGAGGATATATATATTCTCCATATCTTAAGTTTCTATATTAAATGATATCATTAAATGTTATTTTAATAATAAAATTATATGTTAACTGATATTATTATCTTTTATTTTATTCATTAAAATATTCTAATGATTTAAATGATATTTAATTATGGATTCAAATGACCGCTAATCAATAAATTAAAGGGTATTTATTTTAAAAGTTTGAAATGCATAGGTAAGCGTTTGGAACACATAGAGATTATATCTTTTCTACATATCTCAAATTTCTATGTTAAATGGTATTATTAAATGAAATTTAATCATTAAAATATTCCAAATTTCTATACTAAATGGTATAATTAAATGATATTTAAGATATTAAATGGTATTCCAAATTTCCAAAAATAAAAACAAATTTTTTTAGTAGTAGATTAAAATAATGATGCAAATGTTAGTACAATAAATATTAAAACTGCATAATCGAAAATCATAACTTATTCGAGCCTATACATAGTTGCAAAAAATATAAAATTGAAAATCAACCTATATTGAATAGAATATATTAAATACTTGCTATCCTTCCAAGTGTGTCCAATTCATCCAATTCTTTTCTCTTTCCTTCGATTATGACTTGAGTATGGCTTCATCTATGTCTTTGTCTTTGCTATTCATTTCGTCATTTGTATTATATGTATCTGTCTATTGGAAAGTTGTTTTTATTAATGACTCCTTGTGATTCTGTTATTTTGTTACAAGTCTTTTTGTTTCTTTTTTAAACCTTTTTTTGAGTGATTTATTAACATATCAAGAGAGGAAATATATTGAAATAAGGTTTATTAATCATTGGCTTGGACTTTGAAAAAATGGAGATCATACAATACTAAAAGATGTTACAGTTTAAGTGTCTTGGATATGCAAATCATAATATTACAGCTAAATGAGATGGCAGAATAAGATATATAGTTCTCCTTAAGCTTAAAAGAAAATTTCGTTGAACAACCATTAAGATTGACAATGCCTTATGGTTTGACAGTTTATAAAACAAGTGGGTAGGTTAAAAATATGAGAATTTTATGTTAGATGAAGATCGCATAAGAAAGTTTAAAAGTAGGTTTGGCAATGAAACCTATTTAGTAAACATGGTGGAATTGCACAAAGGTGAATTGAATGTGATATTTCATAATTGTTTGTAAGTTGTTGTCAAATTTCGACTAAATTGTGGTTTACACTTTTCTCACATGGGGAGTAAAACTGAACTCTTTCTTTCTGCCTTGTTAAATTTAAGTCTTTCTTTCTTTCTCACATGGTTTACACTCTTTCTTTCCCCTCGGGATACGTAGGCACACTGTTTCACAATCAAGGCGAACACAATAATAAAAACCTTTTATTTTCCCCAATAACTCATTCATGCATTTTCCCTTAGCAAGTAAGCATAAAATATAACACACTCTTTGATTAGAACAACAAGAGTGGATTACATTCAGTACAACGGACGTGAGGGGTGCTAATACCTTTCCCTTGCGTGACCGACTTTCACACCCTTTCTCTTGGTTGCAAGACCATGCTCTTTCCCATCATAGAGGTTTTCTTGATATTTTCCTTTCCCTATTTTGGTTAAATAAAGTTAAGTGGTGACTTCATTGTTTGTTTTAGTTTTTTTTTAAATGTGTAAAAAATATTGAAACTTAAGAACAAATTGAAAAATAAATCAATTAGCAATGTCTGCTAGGTTTTATAAATACATTATAATCCAAGAAGTTTTTATTCAAATGTGTTAAAACAATCCAAAAAGTCAAAGAATATTGTTGGAATCAATAAGTATTTGGTTAACGTACGAAGGAAATATCAAAACACATAGAAATTGTTGGACACTGAAAACATTAATCGTGTGAATTGTTTTAGCCGAAAAGTGGATGATATGAAGTTAAGTAATGATTAGAATAAACCATAATTTTTTATTTTGATTTAATGAGTTTATAATGTGATTCCAATAACAATTATGTCCAAGAAAATTGACTTAGGACGTAATTTTATTAGAATATATATGTAATAAAAACGACTACTACTTTTCTTATATAGATAATGGAGGATATATATATTCTCCATATCTTAAGTTTCTATATTAAATGATATCATTAAATGTTATTTTAATAATAAAATTATATGTTAACTGATATTATTATCTTTTATTTTATTCATTAAAATATTCTAATGATTTAAATGATATTTAATTATGGATTCAAATGACCGCTAATCAATAAATTAAAGGGTATTTATTTTAAAAGTTTGAAATGCATAGGTAAGCGTTTGGAACACATAGAGATTATATCTTTTCTACATATCTCAAATTTCTATGTTAAATGGTATTATTAAATGAAATTTAATCATTAAAATATTCCAAATTTCTATACTAAATGGTATAATTAAATGATATTTAAGATATTAAATGGTATTCCAAATTTCCAAAAATAAAAACAAATTTTTTTAGTAGTAGATTAAAATAATGATGCAAATGTTAGTACAATAAATATTAAAACTGCATAATCGAAAATCATAACTTATTCGAGCCTATACATAGTTGCAAAAAATATAAAATTGAAAATCAACCTATATTGAATAGAATATATTAAATACTTGCTATCCTTCCAAGTGTGTCCAATTCATCCAATTCTTTTCTCTTTCCTTCGATTATGACTTGAGTATGGCTTCATCTATGTCTTTGTCTTTGCTATTCATTTCGTCATTTGTATTATATGTATCTGTCTATTGGAAAGTTGTTTTTATTAATGACTCCTTGTGATTCTGTTATTTTGTTACAAGTCTTTTTGTTTCTTTTTTAAACCTTTTTTTGAGTGATTTATTAACATATCAAGAGAGGAAATATATTGAAATAAGGTTTATTAATCATTGGCTTGGACTTTGAAAAAATGGAGATCATACAATACTAAAAGATGTTACAGTTTAAGTGTCTTGGATATGCAAATCATAATATTACAGCTAAATGAGATGGCAGAATAAGATATATAGTTCTCCTTAAGCTTAAAAGAAAATTTCGTTGAACAACCATTAAGATTGACAATGCCTTATGGTTTGACAGTTTATAAAACAAGTGGGTAGGTTAAAAATATGAGAATTTTATGTTAGATGAAGATCGCATAAGAAAGTTTAAAAGTAGGTTTGGCAATGAAACCTATTTAGTAAACATGGTGGAATTGCACAAAGGTGAATTGAATGTGATATTTCATAATTGTTTGTAAGTTGTTGTCAAATTTCGACTAAATTGTGGTTTACACTTTTCTCACATGGGGAGTAAAACTGAACTCTTTCTTTCTGCCTTGTTAAATTTAAGTCTTTCTTTCTTTCTCACATGGTTTACACTCTTTCTTTCCCCTCGGGATACGTAGGCACACTGTTTCACAATCAAGGCGAACACAATAATAAAAACCTTTTATTTTCCCCAATAACTCATTCATGCATTTTCCCTTAGCAAGTAAGCATAAAATATAACACACTCTTTGATTAGAACAACAAGAGTGGATTACATTCAGTACAACGGACGTGAGGGGTGCTAATACCTTTCCCTTGCGTGACCGACTTTCACACCCTTTCTCTTGGTTGCAAGACCATGCTCTTTCCCATCATAGAGGTTTTCTTGATATTTTCCTTTCCCTATTTTGGTTAAATAAAGTTAAGTGGTGACTTCATTGTTTGTTTTAGTTTTTTTTTAAATGTGTAAAAAATATTGAAACTTAAGAACAAATTGAAAAATAAATCAATTAGCAATGTCTGCTAGGTTTTATAAATACATTATAATCCAAGAAGTTTTTATTCAAATGTGTTAAAACAATCCAAAAAGTCAAAGAATATTGTTGGAATCAATAAGTATTTGGTTAACGTACGAAGGAAATATCAAAACACATAGAAATTGTTGGACACTGAAAACATTAATCGTGTGAATTGTTTTAGCCGAAAAGTGGATGATATGAAGTTAAGTAATGATTAGAATAAACCATAATTTTTTATTTTGATTTAATGAGTTTATAATGTGATTCCAATAACAATTATGTCCAAGAAAATTGACTTAGGACGTAATTTTATTAGAATATATATGTAATAAAAACGACTACTACTTTTCTTATATAGATAATGGAGGATATATATATTCTCCATATCTTAAGTTTCTATATTAAATGATATCATTAAATGTTATTTTAATAATAAAATTATATGTTAACTGATATTATTATCTTTTATTTTATTCATTAAAATATTCTAATGATTTAAATGATATTTAATTATGGATTCAAATGACCGCTAATCAATAAATTAAAGGGTATTTATTTTAAAAGTTTGAAATGCATAGGTAAGCGTTTGGAACACATAGAGATTATATCTTTTCTACATATCTCAAATTTCTATGTTAAATGGTATTATTAAATGAAATTTAATCATTAAAATATTCCAAATTTCTATACTAAATGGTATAATTAAATGATATTTAAGATATTAAATGGTATTCCAAATTTCCAAAAATAAAAACAAATTTTTTTAGTAGTAGATTAAAATAATGATGCAAATGTTAGTACAATAAATATTAAAACTGCATAATCGAAAATCATAACTTATTCGAGCCTATACATAGTTGCAAAAAATATAAAATTGAAAATCAACCTATATTGAATAGAATATATTAAATACTTGCTATCCTTCCAAGTGTGTCCAATTCATCCAATTCTTTTCTCTTTCCTTCGATTATGACTTGAGTATGGCTTCATCTATGTCTTTGTCTTTGCTATTCATTTCGTCATTTGTATTATATGTATCTGTCTATTGGAAAGTTGTTTTTATTAATGACTCCTTGTGATTCTGTTATTTTGTTACAAGTCTTTTTGTTTCTTTTTTAAACCTTTTTTTGAGTGATTTATTAACATATCAAGAGAGGAAATATATTGAAATAAGGTTTATTAATCATTGGCTTGGACTTTGAAAAAATGGAGATCATACAATACTAAAAGATGTTACAGTTTAAGTGTCTTGGATATGCAAATCATAATATTACAGCTAAATGAGATGGCAGAATAAGATATATAGTTCTCCTTAAGCTTAAAAGAAAATTTCGTTGAACAACCATTAAGATTGACAATGCCTTATGGTTTGACAGTTTATAAAACAAGTGGGTAGGTTAAAAATATGAGAATTTTATGTTAGATGAAGATCGCATAAGAAAGTTTAAAAGTAGGTTTGGCAATGAAACCTATTTAGTAAACATGGTGGAATTGCACAAAGGTGAATTGAATGTGATATTTCATAATTGTTTGTAAGTTGTTGTCAAATTTCGACTAAATTGTGGTTTACACTTTTCTCACATGGGGAGTAAAACTGAACTCTTTCTTTCTGCCTTGTTAAATTTAAGTCTTTCTTTCTTTCTCACATGGTTTACACTCTTTCTTTCCCCTCGGGATACGTAGGCACACTGTTTCACAATCAAGGCGAACACAATAATAAAAACCTTTTATTTTCCCCAATAACTCATTCATGCATTTTCCCTTAGCAAGTAAGCATAAAATATAACACACTCTTTGATTAGAACAACAAGAGTGGATTACATTCAGTACAACGGACGTGAGGGGTGCTAATACCTTTCCCTTGCGTGACCGACTTTCACACCCTTTCTCTTGGTTGCAAGACCATGCTCTTTCCCATCATAGAGGTTTTCTTGATATTTTCCTTTCCCTATTTTGGTTAAATAAAGTTAAGTGGTGACTTCATTGTTTGTTTTAGTTTTTTTTTAAATGTGTAAAAAATATTGAAACTTAAGAACAAATTGAAAAATAAATCAATTAGCAATGTCTGCTAGGTTTTATAAATACATTATAATCCAAGAAGTTTTTATTCAAATGTGTTAAAACAATCCAAAAAGTCAAAGAATATTGTTGGAATCAATAAGTATTTGGTTAACGTACGAAGGAAATATCAAAACACATAGAAATTGTTGGACACTGAAAACATTAATCGTGTGAATTGTTTTAGCCGAAAAGTGGATGATATGAAGTTAAGTAATGATTAGAATAAACCATAATTTTTTATTTTGATTTAATGAGTTTATAATGTGATTCCAATAACAATTATGTCCAAGAAAATTGACTTAGGACGTAATTTTATTAGAATATATATGTAATAAAAACGACTACTACTTTTCTTATATAGATAATGGAGGATATATATATTCTCCATATCTTAAGTTTCTATATTAAATGATATCATTAAATGTTATTTTAATAATAAAATTATATGTTAACTGATATTATTATCTTTTATTTTATTCATTAAAATATTCTAATGATTTAAATGATATTTAATTATGGATTCAAATGACCGCTAATCAATAAATTAAAGGGTATTTATTTTAAAAGTTTGAAATGCATAGGTAAGCGTTTGGAACACATAGAGATTATATCTTTTCTACATATCTCAAATTTCTATGTTAAATGGTATTATTAAATGAAATTTAATCATTAAAATATTCCAAATTTCTATACTAAATGGTATAATTAAATGATATTTAAGATATTAAATGGTATTCCAAATTTCCAAAAATAAAAACAAATTTTTTTAGTAGTAGATTAAAATAATGATGCAAATGTTAGTACAATAAATATTAAAACTGCATAATCGAAAATCATAACTTATTCGAGCCTATACATAGTTGCAAAAAATATAAAATTGAAAATCAACCTATATTGAATAGAATATATTAAATACTTGCTATCCTTCCAAGTGTGTCCAATTCATCCAATTCTTTTCTCTTTCCTTCGATTATGACTTGAGTATGGCTTCATCTATGTCTTTGTCTTTGCTATTCATTTCGTCATTTGTATTATATGTATCTGTCTATTGGAAAGTTGTTTTTATTAATGACTCCTTGTGATTCTGTTATTTTGTTACAAGTCTTTTTGTTTCTTTTTTAAACCTTTTTTTGAGTGATTTATTAACATATCAAGAGAGGAAATATATTGAAATAAGGTTTATTAATCATTGGCTTGGACTTTGAAAAAATGGAGATCATACAATACTAAAAGATGTTACAGTTTAAGTGTCTTGGATATGCAAATCATAATATTACAGCTAAATGAGATGGCAGAATAAGATATATAGTTCTCCTTAAGCTTAAAAGAAAATTTCGTTGAACAACCATTAAGATTGACAATGCCTTATGGTTTGACAGTTTATAAAACAAGTGGGTAGGTTAAAAATATGAGAATTTTATGTTAGATGAAGATCGCATAAGAAAGTTTAAAAGTAGGTTTGGCAATGAAACCTATTTAGTAAACATGGTGGAATTGCACAAAGGTGAATTGAATGTGATATTTCATAATTGTTTGTAAGTTGTTGTCAAATTTCGACTAAATTGTGGTTTACACTTTTCTCACATGGGGAGTAAAACTGAACTCTTTCTTTCTGCCTTGTTAATCTCATTTTTTATGGCTTAAAGAACAACAGTATTCTGATTTCTTCTAGAGATACGTAGGCACACAAATTCATAACCGAGGCAAACACAATAATAAAAACCTTTTCTTTTTCCCAATAATTCATTCATGCATCTTTCCTTAGCAAGTAAGCATAAGATATGACACACTCTTTGATTAGAACACAAGAGTAGATCACGTTAAGTACAATGGACGTGAGGGGTACTAATACCTTCCCTTGCGTAACCGACTTTCATACCATTTCTCTTGGTCGCAAGACCATGTTCTTTCCCATCTTAGAGGTTTTCTTGATATTTTCCTTTCCCTATTTTGGTTAAATAAAGTTTAGTGGTGACTTCGTTGTTTGTTTTAGTTTTTTTTAAATGTTTAAAAAATATTGAAACTTAAGAAAAAATTGAAAAGTAAATCAATTTGCAATGTCTACTAGGTTTTATAAATACATTATAATCCAAGAAGTTTGTATTTAAATGTGTTAAAACAATCCAAAAGTCAAAGAATATTGTTGGAATTAATAAGTATTTGGTTAACGTGCGAAGGAAGTATCAAAACACATAGACATTGTTGGAAACTCAACTTTAATCGTGTGAATTTGTTTAGTTGAAAATTGGATGATATGAAGTGAAGTAATGATTGGAATAGTCCATAATTATTGTTTTTGAGTTAATTAGATTATAATGTGAAGCCAACGATAATTAAGTCCAAGAAAATAGGTTGAGAAAGTAATTTTCTTAGGATATAAATGTAATAAAAATGGCTATTACTTTTCTTATATAGATAGTCTAGATGATATCTGTTCTCCATATCTCAGTTCTCCATATCTTAAGTTTCCATGTTAAGCGATATAATTAAATGTTATTTTAATCATTAAAATATATGTTAACTGATATTATTAAATTTTATTTTCATCATTAAAATATTACAATGTTTTAAATGATATTTAATTATGGATTCAAATTACAACTAATCACAGAATTAAACGATATTTATTTTAAAATTTTGGAATGCGGAGGTAAGCATTGGGAAGACATAGAGATGACATATTTTCTCCATATCTCAAATCTCTATGTTAAATGGTATTATTAAATGATATTTAATTATTAAAATATTCCAAATTTCTATACTAAATGGTACTATTAAATGATATTTAAGATATTAAATGGTATTCCAAATTTCTAAAAATAAATACAAATTTTATTAGTAGTAGATAAAAATAATGATAAAAATGTAAGTACAATAAATATTAATATTGCATAATCTAAAATCATAGTTTATTTTAGCCTATAAATAGTTGCAAAAAACATTAAATTGAAAATCAACCTATGTTAAATAGAATATATTAAATACTTGGAATGCTTCCAGGTGCTTCTAATTCATCAATTTTTTCTTCTCTTTCCTTCGGTTGTGACTTGAGTATGGCTTCATATATGTCTCTGTCTTTGCTATTCATTTTGTCGTTTGTATTATATGTATCTGACTATTAGAAAGTTGTTGTTATTAATGACTCCTTGTGATTATTTTATTTTTTTATAAGTCTTTTTGTTTCTTTTGTAAACCTTTTTTGAGTGATTTATAAACATATCAAGAGAGGAACTATATGGAAAGAAGGTCTATTAATCATTGGCTTAGATTTTGAAAAAATGGAGATCATACAATACTAAAAGATGTTATGATTTAAGTGTCTTGGAGATGTAAATCATAATATTACATCTAACCAAGATGGAGGAATAAGATAAATAGTTCTCCTTAAGCTTAAAAAAAAATTTCATTGAACAACCATTAAGATTGACAACGCTTTATGGTTGGGCAGTATAGTGAAACAAGTGTGTAGATTAAAAGTTTGAGAATATTATGTTAGACGAGGATCACATGAGAATGTTTGAAAGTAGTTTTAGCACCTGAACCTATTTAGTAAAGGTTGAGGAATTGAGCAGAGGTTAATTCAATGTGATATTTCAAGATTGTTTGAAAATTGTTGTCAAATTTCGACTAAATTGTGGTTTACACTTTTCTTACGTGGGGAGTAAAACTGAACTCTTTGTTTCTGTTTTGTTAATTTCAGTTTTTATGACTTAAAGAACTATGATGTTCTGATTTCTTTTGGGGATACGTAAGCACGAGGTTTCATAAACGAGGCAAACTCAATAATAAAAATATTTTATTTTTCCCAATAATTCATTCATGCATTTTCCCTTAACAAGTAAGCATTAGACATAACACACTCTTTGATAAGAACAACAAGAGTGGATCACATTGTGTATACCAAACGTGAGGGGTGCTATTATCTTCCCCTTGCGTAACTGACTTTCGTACCCTTTCTCGTGGTCACAAGACCATGTTCTTTCCCATCTTAGAGGTTTTCTTGATATTTTCCTTTCCCTATTTTGGATAAATAAAATTCACATGTGACTTCATAGTTTGTTTTTGTATTTTAAAATGTGTGAAAAAATATTGAAACTTAATGACAAATTAGAAAATAAATCAATTAGCAAGGTCTGTTAGGGCTTATAAATACAATAATCCAAGAAATTTGTATTTAAATGTGTGAAAACAATCCAAAACACATAGAAATTGTTGGAAACTCAAAACTTTAATCGTGTGAATTAGTTTAGCCAAAAATTGGCTGATTTGAAGTTCAGTAATGATTGGAATAGACCATAATTATTGTTTTTGATTTAATGAGATTACAAAATGTGACACCAATGATAATCATGTCCAATAAAATAGGCTTAGTAAGTAATTTTATTAGGATATAAATGTAATAAAAATGACTATTACTTTTCTTATATAGATAGTAGAGATTATATTTGTTCTCTATATCTTAAGTTTCTATGTTAACTGATATTATTAAATGTTATTTTAATCATTAAACTATATGTTAACTGATATTGTTAAATGTTATTCTTATCATTAAACGATTCCAATGTTTTAAATGATTTTTAATTATGGATTAAAATTACCGCTAATCACAAATTAAATGGTATTTATTTTAAAATTTTAGAATGCAGAGGAATGCGTTGGGAACACATAGAGATGATATATTTTCTCCATATCTCAAATCTCTATGTTAAATGATATTATTAAATAATATTTAATCATTAAAATATTCCAATTTTTTTCTATACTAAATGGTATTATTAAATTATATTTAAGATATTAAATGGTATTCCAAATTTCCAAAAATAAAAACAAATTATATTAGTAGTAGATTAAAATAATGATAAAAATGTAAGTACAATAAATATTAAAAGTGCATAATCTAAAATCATAATTTATTCGAGCCTATAAATAGTTGCAAAAAATATTAAATTAAAAATCAACCTTTATTGAATAGAATATATAAAATACTTGCAATCCTTCCAGGTGCGTCCAATTCATCCAATTCTTTTCTATTTCCTTCGGTTCTGACTAGAGTATGGATTTATCTGTCTCTGTCTTTGATATTCATTTCATCGTTTGTATTATATGTATCTGTCTATTAAAAAGTTGTTGTTATTAATGACTCCTTGTGATTATGTTATTTTGTTACAAGTCTTTTAGTTTCTTTTTAAACCTTTTTTGAGTAATTTATTAACATAACAAGAGAAGAACTATATGGAAAGAAGGTCTATTAATCATTGGCTTGGTCTTTGAAATATGGAGATCATACAATACTAAAAGATGCTACTATTTAAGTGTCTTGGAGATGCAAATCATAATATTACAGCTAAACGAGATGTCAGAATAAGATAGATAGTTCTCCTTAAGCTTAAAAGAAATTTTCATTGAACAACCATTAAGTTTGACAATGCTTTATGGTTAGGAAGTATAGTGAAACAAGTGTATAGATTAAAAATATGAGAATATTGTGTTAGATGAGGATCACATAAGAAAGTTTGAAAGTAGGTTTGGCACTGGAACCTATTTATTAAAGGTGGCAGAATTGCACAAAGGCGATTTCAATTTGATATTTCATGATTGTTTGTAAATTAATATCAAATTTGACTAATTTGTGGTTTACACTTTTCTCGCGTGGGGAGTAAAACTGTACTCTTTATTTTTGTCTTGTTAATTTCAATTTTTATGGTTTAAAGAGTTATGGTGTTCAAATTTCTTCTAGGGACACGTAGGCACGAAGTTTCGTAACTGAAACGAATGCAATAATAAAAATCTTTTCTTTTTCCCAATAATTCATTTATGCATTTTCCCTTAGCAAGTAAGCATTATATATAACACACCCTTTGATTAGAACAACAAGACTGGATCCCATTGAGTACAACAAACGTGAGGGGTGCTAATACCTTCCCCTTGTGTAAGATTTCATGCTCAACATCATCAACCACAAATTCATAATGATTATACAAATATATATAATTATCGTCATCCGTCATGCAATGCATACCAATTATGCAACTCAACATCATCATCGTATTAACAATTCAACAATATGCAATTCAACATCATCATCGTATTAATAATTCAATAATATGCAATTCAACATCATCATCATCATCGTATTAACAATTCAATAATATGCAATTCAACATTATCATCGTATTAACAAATTCAACAATATGCAATGAGACTGATACTGATGCAATATGCATATGGTACCATTGGGGTAAAACCTCATCCTAATAATGCCAACCGAGGGAAGCAACATCATAACACCAATACAGGCAATCGCTCGCCAATAGAGGCCATGGCTTCATGAATGCATGCGGCACTGAAATGCAAAAAATTAATTTACATTTATTATTCATACCTCCAACCAATTTCCATATAAGGCCAGGGCATAAGCCCTCAAGAAATTTCCAAAACAGGCCAGGGCATAAGCCCTCAACAAATTGCCAATACACACCAGAGCATAAGCCCTAAATGATGCATGAAATGCAACATGATACAACAAAATTATGCAACCACAAGCATAATCATCAACATCATGCCAATTTCAGGCCAACATCATCTTCGTAAAACCACAATATCACCTATAATTCCTTCACACATCATCGACACAACACCGATACAATTAATCGCAACATTTTGCATTACAACACATACAACATACGCACACATCAGAATTCTTCCAAATAAATATTATTCTATTGTCATCAAAATTATTACCACATTTTAGAAAATAGTTTTAGCTTTCCAACAGTCCAAACAACGCGTCAAACAGACACCAGAGTCAAAAGTTATAGAGTTTTGAAGTTTTCAAAAATACTGTCAAACAGTGAGCAATCGATTACACTAACAAAGCAATCGATTGCACCCTGTTCCAGAGGCCGAAAATCATGTTTTTAAGTAGTGCAATCGATTTCTCTTTTGCTGCAATCAATTTCTTACTGAAACAGAAGCAAAAATCCTAATTTTTAAGCAGTGTAATCGATTGCTCTTCTGATGCAATCGATTGCACCCTATGAAAAACAGTTTACGAATTCTGTAAAGTGCAGTACGAAAACCCTTTTGTCTCAATTCCAAAAATACAAACTTCATGAAATAATACATAATCAAACATCCAATTATCATTGCTATCAACATACATTAATTACCACACAATTCAAAGCATCAATTCATCGATTATAGTCAATTTCAACGAATTAAATCAAACAATCTACACCAAACCCTAACATGTATATCATTACATCCCTACCATTATACCACTTATTAGAGAGTCAGAACTCCACCCTTACCTTGGGTTATAGATTCCCAAACCTCTACCGCGAATTCTTCCCTTGTTCTAGCTTCCTAACGCTCTTCCTCTTCTTATCTCTTCCGCTTTTTCTCTTGTTTTCTACGATCGATCAGAATGACCAAAACATCTTCTCTATTTTAGTCCCCTAATATAGATATCCCCATCATACCCCTCTTCTTATTACTAGATTAATCTAATTATTTAATTATTAATATTATAATTACTATTTATCTCATATAATAGCAATAGTAAATATAATCATAATAATATTAATGATACTAATATTCTCCATTCACCCCATGTCTCTACACTTTTAGCCACACACCCCTACACCTTAACTTTTACAATTCTCACTACTTCTAATCTTCCAATAATTTCATCAAAACACGTATAACCACATCATAAAGTTCATTAACTCATATAAATGCATCACATCATCCAATTACTAAATAAAATAATTCCAACTAATTCATAAGAATACACCTTATTGTAATTATTTAATTAAAAACAATTCTAATTAAATTGGGGTGTTACAACTCTCTCCCACTTAGAATATTTTCGTCCTCGAAAATCCACTTAATACTAACAACTTCGAATAAAACTCTCGTATCTCTCCTTCCAACTTCCACGTCATGTTTTATATCATTTCAAGTATTACTAACCAACATTTCACCTAGTCAACCCACATGATCCCACATAATTCCTTGCTATCGGGTTATGAATGCACTGGTTCGTCTCGCTCCTCGTACCATAATCCTAGGACACAAAATATCTCACTTAATTACACGACAATACCATCTTAAGACCATCAACATAACTGTAATATCAATAACATTGACACATAACACTAGTACCACGATACTACGTGCCACTAATCGAGCATACAATTCAGTACATCTATTGAAATGGAAACAACATAAATAATATATAATAACTCTTCATTTATCACTTACCTTATAGAATGTCCAATGGTTTGCATAAGCCCCACATGCTTCTAATGTTTAACACTTGACTCCTAACAAGTCACTCCGCATAGCGAATAACGCCACATCACGCTTCAGTTGCGCCACTCTGACCGCCTACCTTAAGGTCATTGTCCTCATTTGATTTCCATCAACCATCAAATCTAAATTTTTCACATCTAGTTTCTAACTCTCTTTAATATCCACTAGAAAATCATTGTTCACTTTAGATATCCACAACATTCCAATTTGCAGTCTTAATTGACATTCCAACTCAAGTCACCGAACAACTCAATAATTTCCAACTCCTTCATAGCCACTTTTGTATTAGGTTTACACAAAACATTGAACAACTATCCTCTTGATAAAATGTCAATTCACTTTACTCACTATCAAGCTAGCAAGACGGGTCTATCCCATCCAAAATGATCTCGTCTATTATCAACAAGAGATTAAGGGTGATCAATTCCTCAATTTGTTAATAGGTAGCCGATAACCATAACGGTGGAATAAATCATCATTACCTTAACTACAATAGTATCCTTTATCTTGTGCTCAAAGTTACTCAAGAATAATGTTTAACAATCATCTATAAGGCTTACAAACATTTTCTTAACTTCCTTCTTTTCAACCTCGCCAATGACCAAAAATCTATTACATATTCTCTTATACATACTCGTAGCACAATGCAATTGTGAAATATTCTTCCAATATCAGAATTACTACTACACCAAGTACAACCCAAGTCATTTCGCTCCAAATGAAGTATTCACCCAAGTAAAGGGATTTAATAACATCAATAAATCCTTAGCCTCTCCTCTAGTCTTACATCCTCGATGATTCATATAACTTCACATTTGGATCTCATTCCAATCATAAACTTAATAACACCATTTCCACATCCCAATTGTTGATAGAAATTTCCAAAATTTTATTGACACATGTAGATATTATATTATCAACAAAGCGTAATCTACTCAACCATCTAACTTTTTTCCCTCAAAGATCTCTACTCTCTAACCATTCTCAATTGGAATAATCTACACTTCTATGTGTATGCTCCAATACCTTCACATCCTTACTAATACAAACATCTCATTCATTAAAAACATATCGTTCTTGACCTCGTCTCAAATAAACTGCGACAATAACTAGTTATGTCCAAAAAGCTTCTAGTCTCCGTAACCAACTTCGGAGCCTCTCAATGTAAAACTGCATCTACTTTGGATGGATTCACATAAACTATCACCTGAAATTGCATGCTCAAGAAAAATCATCTCCTCAAACCATAATTTACACCTTGGAAACTTAGCATAAAATTTCCTCCCTCTTGACACTGAAATTCAAATCGCAACGCTCAACATGCCTATATTCTGACTTAGATTAAATCAGAATGTTCTTAATAAACACCACAATGAACCGATCTAATATTCATAATGCCTTCACGGAGTTCTAAAATATATTATCTAACTATCCTCACCCTTCACCCGAATCTGAAGGTAATCCGATCTCAATTTGATTAGACTGAAGACATACTCGTCTACCAGTCGGTCTATCAATTAGTAAATCCCCCTGCATTGGATATTAAATCTCGATCGTAAATGAAATCAACTGTCAGTAATCTACACACAATATCGTACTACCTTCTTTCTTCTTAACAAATAACGTCAGAGCTCCCCAAGTGATACACTTTGTTTCACAAATTTATTTTCCAACCAATCTTCTAACTTCTTCTTCAATCCACCCAACTCTGAAGCTGACATCCTGTATGGTGCCAAAGAAACAGATCTGATACAAAGGACAAGATTGATAGCAAACTCCACCTCTCATCCAAAATCACCACGTGACAATTAAATCATTCCAAGGTAATGGAAACATTTTTAAAACAAAGTTCATTACATTATCTTTCTAACGCTTCAAACCGAACTCAAATCGGACGTCCATAACTCAAGTTATGAATTTTTGAAGTTTTTATAAACATGCTGTCCAACACTATGGAATCAACTGAGGCACAAGGTTTTAATTTGAACTACAATGTTTTAATTTGTTCCGGGGTTACCTAGGCACAAGGTTTCATAACCGAGGCGAACACAATAATAGAATCTTTTCTTTTTCCCAATAATTCATTTATTCATTTTCCCTTAGCATGTAAGCATTAAATATAACAAACTTTTTTATTAGAACAACAAGAGAAGATCATATTTAGTACAATAGACATTAGGGGTGCTAATATTTTCCCCTTACGTAAACGACTTTCATTCTGTTTCTCTTGGTTGCATGACCATGTTCTTTCCCATCTTAGAGGTTTTCTTGATATTTTTTTCTCCTTATTTTGGATAAATATAGTTCAATGGTGACTTCATTGTTTGTTTTAGTTTTATTTTAATGTGTGAAACAATATTGAAATTAACAACAAATTGAAAAATAAATCAATTAGCAAGGTCTGCTAGGGTTTATAAATACATTATAATCTAACAAGTTTGTATTTAAATGTGTGAAAACGATCCAAAATTTATAGAATATTGTTAGAATCAATAAGTATTTGGTTAACGTGCGAAGGAAATATAAAAACACATAGAAATTGTTGGAAACTCAAACCTTTAATAGTGTGAATTGGTTTAACCGAAATGTGGCTAGTATGAAGTTAAATAATGATTGGAATAGACCATACTTTTTGTTTTTGATTTAATGAGATTATATTGTGATGCCAATGATAATTATGTCCAAGAAAATAGGATTAGGAAGTAATTTAATTAGGATATAAATGTAATAAAAATGGCTATCACTTTTCTTATATAGATAGTGAGATGATATCTCTTCTCCATATCTCAATTCTACATATCTTAAGTTTCTATTTTAACCGATATCATTAAATGTTATTTTAATCATTAAATTATATGTTAACTTATATTATTAAATTTTATTTTAATCATTAAAATATTTCAATTATTTAAATTATATTTAATTAAGTATTCAAATTACCGCTAATCATTAAATTAAGTGGTATTTATTTTAAAATTTTGTAATGCAGAGGCAGATGTTGGGAAGAAGTATAAATGATATATTTTCTCCATATCTCAAATTTCTATGTTAAATGTATTATTAAATGACATATAATCATTAAAATACTCCAAATTTCTATACTAAATGGTATTATTAAATGATATTTAAGATATGAAATGATATTCAAAATTTTCAAAAATAAAAACAAATATTATTAGTAGTAGATTAAAATAATGATAAAAATGTAAGTAAAATAAATATTAAAACTGCATAATCTGAAAATATAATTTATTTGAGCCTAAAAATAGTTGAAAAAAATATTAATTTGAAAATCAACCTATATTAAATGGAATATATTAAATACTTGCAATCCTTCCAGGTGCGTCCAATTCATCCAATTCTTTTCTCTTTCCTTCGGTTCTGACTTGTGTATGGCTTCATCTATATCTTTGTTTTTGCTATTCATTTAGTCATTTGTATTATATGTATAAGTCTATTGGAAAGTTGTTGTTATTAATTACTCCTTATGATTCAGTTATTTTATTACAAGTATTGTTGTTTCTTTTGTAAAACTTTTTTTGAGTGATTTATTAACACATCAAAAGAGGAACTATATGGAAAGAAGGTCTATTAATCATTGGCTTAGACTCTGACAAAATGTAGATCATACAATACTAAAAGATGTTACGGTTTAAGTGTTTTGGATATGCAAATCATAATATTACATTTAAACGAGAAGGAAGAATGAGATAGGTAGTTCTCCTTAATTTTAAAAGAAAATTTCGTTGAACAACCATTAAGATTGACAATGCTTTATGGTTGGGTAGTTTAGTAAAACAATTGCGTAGATTAAAATATGAGAATATTGTGTTAGATGAGGATTGCATAAGAAAGTTTGAAAGTAGGTTTGGCACTGGAACCTATTTAGTAAAGGTGGTGGAATTGCGCAAAGGTGAATTCAATGTGATATTTCATAATTGTTTGTAAATTTTTGTCAAATTTTGACTAAATTGTGCTTTACACTTTTCTCACATGGAGAGTAAAACTGAACTCTTTCTTTCTGCCTTGTTAATTTCAGTTTTTATGGCTTAAAGAACTACAATGTTTTGATTTCTTCTGAAGATACCTAGGCACAAGGTTTCATAACTGAGGCGAACGCAATAATAAAATCTTTTCTTTTTCCCAATAATTCATTCATTTATTTTCCCTTAGCAAGTAAGCATTAAATATAAGACACTTTTTGATTAGAACAATAATAGAAGACCACGTTGAGTACAATAGACGTGAGGGGTGCTAATACCTTCCCCTTAAGTAGCCGACTTTCGTTCCCTTTCTCTTGGTTGCATGACCATGTTCTCTCCCATATTAGAGGTTTTCTTGATATTTTTCTCCTTATTTTGGATAAATAAAGTTCAGTGGTGATTTCATTGTTTGTTTTAGTTTTTTTAATGTGTGAAACAACATTGAAATTAACAACAAATTGAAAAATAAATCAATTAGCAAGGTCTGCTAGGGTTTATAGATACATTATAATCTTAGAAGTTTGTATTTAAATGTGTGAAAATGATCAAGAATTTATAGAATATTGTTGGAATTAATAAGTATTTGGTTAACGTGTGAAGGAAATATAAAAACACATAGAAATTGTTGGAAACTCAAACCTTTAATCGTGTGAATTGGTTTAGCCGAAATGTGGCTGATATGAAGTTAAGTAATGATTGAAATAGACCATAATTTTTGTTTTTGATTTAATGAGATTATAATATGGTGCCAATGATAATTATGTCGAAGAAAATAGGCTTAGGAATAAATTTAATTTGGATATAAATCTAATAAAAACAGTTATTACTTTTCTTATATAGATAGTGAGATGATATCTCTTCTCCATAGTTCTCCATATCTTAAGTTTCTATGTTAACTTATATCGTTAAATGTTATTTTAATCATTAAATCATATAATAACTGATATAATTAAATTTTATTTTAATCATTAAATTATTCCAATGATTTAAATTATATTTAATTAAGGATTCAAATTACCGCTAATCATTAAATTAAATGGTATTTATTTTAAAATTTTGGAATGCAGAGGCAGGCGTTGGGAACACATATAGATGATATATTTTCTCCATATCTCAAATTTCTATGTTAAATGGTATTATTAAATGACATTTAATCATTAAAATATTCCAAACTTCTATACTAAATGGTATTATTAAATGATATTTAAGATATTAAATGGTAATTCAAATTTCCAAAAATAAGAACAAATTTTATTAGTATTAGATTAAAATAATGATAGAAATGTAAGTACAATAAATATTAAAATTGCATAATCCAAAATCATAATTTATTCGAGCCTATAAATAGTTGCGAAAAATATTAAATTAAAAATAAACTTATATTGAATAAAATATATTAAATACTTGCAATCCTTCCAGATGCGTCCATTCCGTCCAATTCTTTTCTCTTTCCTTCGGTTCTGAATTGAGTATGGCTTCACCTATGTCTTTGTCTTTGCTATTCATTTCGTCATTTGTATTATATGTATTTGTCTATTGGAAAATTGTTGTTATTAATGACTCCTTGTGATTCTATTATTGTCATACCCTAAATTTGCCCTACCCTTAATTATATCTGAGGTTCTATTCAAATAATTCATATTATATAGCTTTTATTCTTTATGGAGGTATTATAATCTGTGAGGGGTTTATCGATCTAAAATGGACCATTAATATCTGACGGCCCATTAAATTTTTATAAACTCTATTTCAAGTTAAAAGGGAGGTGTATTATCTAATCAAGGATATGTGAACAAATTCATTTACGATAAAGCCAAATAAGATGGCCCATCATTTTTTAGTTTTAATATTATTGATATTATTATTATTATTATTATTATTATTATTATTATTATTATTATTATTATTATTATTATTATTATTATTATTATTATATTATTATAACATTAATCAAGTATATTAATTGTTTTGTTTTAACTAAAAAGGGTATATTGGATTTATGTTTGTATTTAAAAGAATGGTCAGCCCAATAAAGGGATTCAAACTAACAAGTCCAACACAATAAAACAACGTGGCCCAGTAAGTTCTTTTTGTTTTTTTTTCCTGGTATGTTTTGGAAGAAGATTATTTTGTTTTTTTATAATAGTTCTTTAATTACTAAAATATTCTATTTTTCAAGAAGAGACTTTAGGTTTTGTTTGAAACAATAATAAACGGCCCAATAACCAAACAAGATCGACCCATTACCAGATTCATATCTCTGGCCTAGTCCAAGTCTGATAGTTTCTTTTTCTTTTTCTTTTTAAAGCCCAAATTGAAAAAAATAGTTAATATGATGCTTTGGTTTTGTATTCAATTTCTTCTTTTTGTGTGTTTTGTGAGTAAAGTGATAGAGGTAGAAGAAACTAATTGGGTGGTTGTATCTTGTAATATGATGCTTTGGTTTTGTATTCAATTTCTTCTTCTTTTTTTTATTAAAAAAGATAACACCACTTGTCATGTCTTGAGTGGCTGAAATAAAAATATGAGAATAAAAAAATCACTCATTACACCGCCGCTGACTTATGTTGTTATTGTTTTATAATTATTTTTGTTTTAAAATTAGGTTATTGGTTTTTAAGTAGAGTCTTTTTAGTTAGATTTATTTTAAGTTTTATTTAGATTAAGAAAATTATTATAAAAAAAACCAAGAGAAACATATTCCTTTTAATTAAGTCATTTCTTTATTTTAATCGGTGTAAATATTCTTACTATGCTAATTTAAATTTTTTTAATATAAAATTATCTTTAACATCAAAAAGACAAAAAACAATAACAATCTAAAAAATGATCAATTTCAATTTTTTAAATAAATAATAGGATGTCCACCTTCGAGTAATTAAATCGGTCAATATATCGTCTACCGATTTATTATTCAAAACCAAACAATTAAAATCCATACAACTCACTGAATTCACCATCCGCGAATGACACGTGGCCAATATATGATCACGTGACGAGGAGGTTATATCAGACTCCCCCCGCTCTACATCTTAATATAGCTAACCAACTACAAACTTTTTTTTACTAACTTAATCAAAACTTCAAGATCTTTTTCAAAAAGGAATTAAATAGCATTGTCTTCAAATCAAACTGCGATCTGTGTCTACGCTCACACAATTTTCAATCCAGACAAGGTTCAAAGATAAATTCAAAAGCAATTCTACGCAATCCCATAAAAAACACTAACCATCCGCGAACTACGAAATGTGACTCTAATTCCTCCTAAGAGGATACGTAGGCATACGATCAAAATCGTGGCGAGTCCCACTAACTAAAATTCAAACCCTTTTCCCACTAACTAAAATTCAAACCATTTTCCCGCAAAATAAAATTCAAACCCTTTTTCCAATAATAATTAAAAACCCTATTTCTTAAGATCGCGCTTCTAAACCTAGTATCCTTGTGAACGAGGTAGATAAGGGGTGCCTAACACCTTCCCCTCGTCTAGAACCGAGTCTAAATCTAGAATCTATGAAACTTTTTAGGGTCATTCCTCTATACTCTATTCCTTTAGGATAAAAATTAAGGGTGGTGACTCTGATTAAAAACCAGTTGCAACACATATCAAGTTAGGAACTATATGGAAAGAAGGTCTATTAATCATTGGCTTGGACTTTGAAAAAAATTGAGATCATACAATACTAAAAGATGTTAAAGTTTAAGTGTCTTGGAGATGCAAATCGTAATATTACAGATAAATGAGATGGCAAAATAAGATAGATAGTTCTCCTTAAGCTTAAAAGAAAATTTCGTTGAACAACCATTAAGATTGAAAATGATTTATGGTTGGGAAGTTTAGTGAAACAAGTGCGTAAATTAAAAATATGAGAATATTGTTTTAGATGAGGATCACATAAGAAAATTTGAAAGTAGGTTTGGCACTGGAACCTATTTAGTAAAGGTGGTGGAATTGCACAAAGGTGAATTCAATATGATATTTCATAATTGTTTGTAAATTGTTATCAAATTTCGACTAAATTGTGGTTTACACTTTTCTCACATGGGGAGTAAAACTGAACTCTTTGTTTCTGTCTTATTAATTTCAGTTTTTAGGGCTTAAAAAACTATAGTGTTCTGATTTCTTCTGGGAATACGTAGGAACAATGTTTCATAACCGAGGCAAACACAATAATAAAAATCTTTTCTTTTTCCCAATAATTCATTCATGCATTTTCCCTTAGCTAATAAGCATTAGATATAACACAGTTTTTGATTAGAACAATAAGAGTATATCATGTTGAGTACAACAAATGTGACGGGTGCTAATACCTTCTCCTTGTGAAACTGACTTCCGTTCCCTTTCTCTTGGTCGCATAACCATGTTCTTTCTCATCTTATAGGTTTTCTTGATATTTTCCTTTCCCTATTTTGGATAAATTAAGTTTAGTGGTGACTTCATTGTTTGTTCTAGATTTTTTTTAATGTGTGAAAAAATATTGAAACTTAACAACAAATTGAAAAATAAATCAATTAGCAAGGTCTGCTAGGGTTTATAAATACATTATAATCCAAGAAATTTGTATTTAAATGTTTGAAAACAATCCAAAAGTCATAGAGTATTGTTAGAATCAATAAGTATTTGGCTAACATGCGAAGGAAATATCAAAACACATAGAAATTATTGGAAACTCAAAACATTAATCGTGTGAATTGGTTTAGCCGAAAAGTGGCTGATATGAAGTTAAGTAATGATTGGAATAGACCATAATTTTTCTTTGATTTAATGAGATTATAATGTGATGCCAATGATTATTATGTCCAAGAAAACAGGCTTAGGAAGGAATTTAATTCAGATATAGATGTAACAGAAAATGCTATTACTTATCTTTTATAGATAGTGGTGGATATATCTGTTCTCCATGTCTCAATTCTCCATATCTTAAGTTTCTATGTTAACTGATATTATTTATTTTTATTTTTATCATTAAAATATATGTTAACCGATATTATTAAATTTTATTTTAGTCATTAAAATATTCAAAGGATTTAAATGATATTTAACTCTGGATTCAAATTACCGCTAATCACTGAATTAAATGGTATTTATTTTAAAATTTTGGATTGCAGAGGTTGTAACACCCCAATAATCTAGATTAATTATTTTTTTAATTTAGTATGAATATCGATGATTATGGAAAATTAGTCGATGCTTTGTATTTGTATGAGTTGATAGATTTTTTGATGTGATGCGATATGATGTGTCTGTTGATGATGAGATGTCTTAGAAATTATAGAAGCTGAGGTGTTAAGGATGTATGACCGAAACCCTAGAACCATGGGGGTGTGGTGAGAAGACTAGTAATCATTTTATTATTATTATTATTATTATTATTATTATTATTATTATTATTATAGATATAAGTTATTTATAATATTAGTAATTAAATAATTAATTAAAAATAAGAAAGGTTAATATGGGGTTATTGATATTAGGGGTCTAAAGAGATAGAGAGAATCATTATTCTCCATCGACTGTAGAAACCAGAGAAGAGGGAAAAATAGTGCTTTTGGTAGAAGAGGAGAAAAGGAAGAACCTAGGGCTAAAGGGAAGACCCCATTGGATAAGGGAAGAGAACTAAAGAGCCTAATGTAAGGGTGAGGTTCTGACTCTCTAATAGGTGGTATAATTATGGGTAGATGAAGGTTTGATTGTTAGGTTTTAGGCGTAGATTAATTGTTAGATTGATTATGGTAATTGGTTGTAATTGATGAAATTGATGTGATGTTTGTGTTAGAATTGTGCCATATAATGCGTGTTGATGATTACAAATAATTGATGTGTTTAGGTATGTCTCAAAAGTGGTTTTTAGATGAAGAGAATGAAATTTTGTAGTAGAAAATTGCAGTTTTTGGGGCTGTCAGAGTTGGGTACCCGGATACCCAGTTATGGTATCCGGTTACCACAACAAATGTTGGAAAAATAAGCTATTGTATTACGTATTAACCGGGTACCCAGTTATGGTAACCGGTTACTGTTGAAGTTGACAAATTTTTTGGAAACTTTGAAAAATCATAGCTTTCGCCCCGGGTGTCCATTTGACGCACCGTTTGGACCGTCGAAAAGCTAAAATCATTTTCTAGAATGTGATAATAATTTTGATAACAATAGGTGGATTATTTTTGGGTTGTAGGCTTATGCCTTGGGTGTCATTGTCAATTGCTGTAGGTTGTTATTGTTGGTAAATTTTGTAAAACCTCAAAAATTCATAACTCGAGTGTCGCGTATCTGATAAACGTGTGGTTCGAATCATTAGAATAATGGGTTAACGTACTTTCTCTTAAATAATTTTCAGTACCATAATTCCAACTATTTGAGTCGTGGCCGGGTGTTTCGTACTGTCAAGTTATGTCGTTTTGGTGAAATATAGGCAAATTCTTTGTATAGTACATTAATTGGGATTGTCCTATTTTAATGATGAATTGTTGTTGTTGTGAAATTAATCATGAGGATTTTGGTGTTGGTGTGATGTGATATTTTCTATCTTACGATGATTACCTTGGTGAAGGCTTATGCCTTGTGTGTTAATGTTGTATGAAGTGTGATGCATATTGTTGTGATTGAACGTGATTGTGTTGTACGAATGATGTTTGAATGGATTGCATAATATATTGCAATATGGAGAAGATGTTGTTGTTGGCCTAGAATTGGCCTGATGTTGATGGTTATGCTTGTGATTGCATAATTTTGGTTGTGGCATGTCGTATTTCGTGCATCGTTGAGGGCTTATGCTCTGGCCTGTATTGGAAAAATGTTGACGGCTTATGCCTTGGCCTGTATTGGCAAAATGTTGAAGACTTTTGCCTTGGCCTGTATTGGAAAAATGTTGAAGGCTTATGCCTTGGCCTGTATTGGCAAAATGTTGAAGGATTATGCCTTGACTTGTGTTGGCAAAATGTTGAGGGCTTATGCCCTGGCCTTGTATGGCAATATTGGAGAGGGCTTATGCCCTGATGGAACCACATGCATCTTACATCAGTGTTAGTCGTATTGTATTTGTTGAATTGTTGATATTCAATGAAGTTGAGTTGTATGTTCGATTTATGTTGTATGATGGGTGGTGATAATGAAGTTGAGTTGTATGTTTAATTTATGCCGTATGATGGGTGATGATAATTAAGTATGTATCCGTGTAATCTTTATGAACTATAATTGATGATTGTGGAACTTGAAATGTTGCATGATATACCCGTTGTTTACTCATGATTATATGACTTATTATATTTTCATGATATCTAACCCTTACTATTTAAATGTTGCCTCCACGTGGGTAACATGCAGATAACCATGAGTAGTGCGAAGTCGTGGAGTCTAGAAGAGGTTGCTCTTCTTATTTTGAGTCGGTGTCATTGCTCTATTACGTAACATCGAGGGGATGGATGTTTGCTTGCTTTATTTAGTTGATCTTTTTATTTTGGAGTATTGTGGGAGTACTATATACTCTATTTTATTTGATTAAAATGTTGTTTTACGATGAGTTGAAGATGTTGAAAACAATTTATGAATTTCTTTCCGCTGCATTAATAAAGTTGAAGTTTGAAGACTATGTTGAAATGTTGTCGGTTCATCCGAAATATGTGTTATGTATCCATTTAATTATATTTGAGAAAAGTTTGAATATGTTGAATGATGTGACATCCTATTTGTTATTGATGTAAAAATTTATTTTACTCTGATTTTTATTAAAATTGCCGTTGGAGAAATATGGTGTTACAATTGGTATTAGAGCAGGTCGGTCCATCCGGCCAAGTTGTCTAATGTTGTTTGTTCCTTAGTACATGACAAGTGTGTGAAACCTTGTTGGTGCTTGCTTTCTTTTCTAATCACTTGTTTGCAGGAGTGGGATTGAAACAAGTGTGGGAGAAGCTTGTGCTTATATGAGATGGTTCAGGTGTGAACAGTTGGTTTAGTATGTCGTGAAGTGCATGGGTGTAGACGTTAGTGATGCTGTGTTGTTTTTCCAATTTTGAAGGAAGCACAAATTCAATATTTACTCCTAGTGATCGGGTCAGAGTGTCCTTAAGAGGGAATGACCAGGTAATTGTGTTGTTTGCATCTCTAGGAATGAGGGAGATGTTATAACTAATGATGTACCAGTTGTGCGTTGGTCCTAATGTTTTTTCGGGGATGATTGCGACTTGTCGTTAAAGCGAGATATTGGATTGACTTAATGTTATCCTTGGACTGGACTGTCTAAATTGAAACCAAGTGATTACGAATTACTTTGATGAGTCGATGCATATTCTTATGCCAATGGATTTCTGTTAAGCAAAGCAGGATGACTTTTAGAAGGTGAAGCTCAGACGGTTGTAATGTTTCAACACTGCTGGTTGATTGTGAAGTTGTCAATGTTGAGTTAGCATTGTGTGTGATGTCGTTGTTTTGAATGGTGATAGAGTGATGAATTGATGTAAATTTTCTGTTGGAATCACATATGTGAAATGTTGTTGATGTTATTGGAGGGTTATGGATCGCGAGTCAGAGACGAAACTCAAAAATATTAGTAGCCTTGTGAAAAGAGTTAGAATTTTGATGTTTTGGAAACTCAATTTTGAAGAATGTAATGCGTCTCTCGAGTTATGAGAAGAATGGGGTTTCAGATATATGTTGGAATGAATTTTGTAGACAGAAAATGAAAAAAAAACTGCATCTATTCCGCCGGTACCCGGTTACCATATATGGGTACCCGAGTACCCTGCGATGAAAATCAGCAGAACTACAAAATTTTATAACTTGAGTTTCTGACGTCCGATTTGAGTTCCGTTTGAAGCACTAGAAAGATAACGTGATGAACTTTGTTTTAAAAATGGTTCCAGTACCTGGAAGTAATTTATTTATCACGTAATGATGTTGGATGAGATGTGAAATTTGATGTTGATATCGTGCTTGGTACCAGACTTGTTCCTTTGGCACCATACAAGATGTCAGTTCAAAAGTTGGGAGAATTGGAGAAGTTATTAGAAGATGTAAGGAGAAATATATAACATTGATGTCATTATTTAAGCAAAAAGAAAGTAGTATGAAGTTGTACATGGATTACTGATAACTGATTAAAGTGGTGGTTGAAGTTACATATCCACTTCAGATGATTGATGACTGGATGAACCAACTGGTAGGCAAGTATGTTCTCAGTATAATTGAATTGGGGTCAGATTATCTTCAGATACAGATGAAGAGTAAGGATAGTTAGAGGACAACTTTTAGAAAGCAGTGAAGTTATTTTGAATAATTGAGTCAATTTGTTGTGGTGTTTCTTGAGGGAAATTTGGTTGTCTGAGTCATAAAAAGGAAACTTTGAAGGTCGTGATTTGAATTGCGGTGTCGAAAAGGAATAAAATATATGTTAGGATGTCAATACATATATCATGATTTGGAAAGGTAAAATTTCTTGAACATACTATTTCGAATGGAAGTATCTGTGGGATCTATCCAGAGTGAATAGAGGCCTACGTTGAGAGGCTCTGAAGTCGGTTATGGAGATAAGGAGCTTGTTGAGCTTAATGATTATTATTGTAACTTGCTTGAGATGAGGTTAAGCGAGATAAGTTGTTAGTGAATGAATCAAGGGAATGAAATGTTTGACATTAGTAAAGATGTGAATGTATTAGATAAGTGCATATAGATGAAAATTATGTCGATTAAGCATGGTTAGAGTGATGGTAGCATTGAGATTCTTATTAAAATGAGATCCAAATGTGATATTAAAGGAAAGAGTAAGGATTCATTGATGTGGTCAAAATCTTCTAACTGGATAAAGACTTATTTTTGAATGAGAAGATTTGGATTTTACTTGGTGTAGTAGTTTTCCAGTATTAAAATATACTTAGAAATTATGTTGTGTTGCGTGCGCATAAGGGAGACTATGAAATGGAGTTTTGGCGTTTATGTATCATTGACGAGGTAGAAATGAAGGAAATTAAGAAAAAAGTTTGTAAGCCTTGGAGAGATTGTTGGACATTATGCTCAGGTAACGTTGAGCACAAGGTGGAAGATGCTATTATAGTTGGGTAACAATGATTTATGCCACTGTTATGGTTGTCGACTACCTATTAACAAATTAAGGAACTGATCACCCTTAATCTCTTGTTGATAGTAGACAAGATCTTAATGGATGGGATAGTCATGTCTTACTAGCTTGATGGTGTGTAAAGTGATTGACATTTTATCAAGATGATAATTGTTCACCATTTTGTGTGAACCTAATGCAAAAAGTGAGGATTTTAGTGTTGATGTGATGTGATATTTTCTATCTTATGATGATCACCTTGGTGAAGGCTTATGCCTTGTGTGTTAATGTTGTATGAAGTGTGATGCATAGTGTTGTGATTGAACGTGATGGTGTTGTACGAATGATGTATGAATGAATTGCATAATATATTGCATAATATATTGCAATATGGTGATGATGTTGTTGTTGGCCTAAAATTGGTCTGATGTTAATGGTTATGCTTGTGATTGCATAATTTTGGTTGTGGCATGTCGCATTTCATGCATCGTTGAAGGCTTATGCTCTGGCCTGTATTAGAAAAATGTTGAAGGCTTATGCCTTGGCCTATATTGGCAAAATGTTGAAGGCTTATGCCTTGGCCTGTATTGGCAAAATGTTGAAGGCTTATGCCTTGGCCTGTATTGGCAAAATGTTGAAGGCTTATGCCTTGGCCTATATTGGCAAAATGTTGAAGGCTTATGCCTTGGCCTGTATTGGAAAATTGTTGAAGGCTTATGCCTTGGCCTGTATTGGCAAAATGCTGAGGGCTTATGCCATGGCCTTATATGGCAATCTTGGAGAGCGCTTATGTCCTGATGGTACCACATGCATCTTGCATTAGTGCCAGTCTCATTACATTTGTTGAATTATTGATATTCGATGAAGTTGAGTTGCATGTTTGGTTTACGTTGTATGATGGGTGACAATAATGAAGTTGAGTTGCATGTTTGGTTTATGTCATATGATGGGTGATTATAATTAAGTATGTATCTGTGTGATCGTTATGAACTATAATTGATGATTGTTGAACTTGAAATATTGCATAATATACCTATTGTTTACTCATGATTATATGACTTATTATATTGTCATGATATCTCACCCTTACTGTTTGAATGTTGCCTCTACATGGGTAACATGAAGCTAACCAAGAATAGTGCAAAGTTGTGGAGTCTAGAAGAGGTTGCTCTTCTTATATTGAGTTGGTGTCATTGCTCTGATACGTAACACTGAGGGGATGAATATTTGCTTATTTCATTTAATTGATGTTTTTATTTTGGAGTACTATGGGAGTATTATAACTCTATTTTATTTGTTTAAAAATGTTGTTTTGCGATGAGTTCCAGATGTTGAAAACAATTTATGAATTTCTTTCCGCTGCATTAATAAAGTTGAAGTTTGAAGACTATGTTGAAATATTGTCGGTTCATCCGAAATATGTGTTATGTATCCGTTTAATTATATTTGAGAAAAGTTTGAATATGTTGAATGATATGACATCCTATTTGTTGTTGATGTAAAAATTTATTTTACTTTGATTTTTATTAAAATTACCGTTGCGGAAATAAGGTGTTACAGAGGTAAGGCGTTGGGAACATGTAGAGATGATATATTTTCTCCATATCTCAAATTTCTATGTTAAATAATATTATTAAATTATATTTAATCATTAAAATATTCCAATTTTCTATACTAAATGGTATTATTAAATGATATTTAAGATATTGAAAGGTATTCCAAATTTCCAAAAATAAAAACAAATTTTATTAGTAGTAGATAAAAATAATGATAAAAAATGTAAGTACAATAAATATTAAAACTGCATAATCTAATATCATAATTTATTCGAGCCTATAAATAGTTACGAAAAATATTAAATTGAAAATCAACCTATAGTGAATAGAATATATTAAATACTTCCAATCCTTCCAGGTGTGTCCAATTCATCCATTTCTTTTCTCTTTTCTTCGGCTCTGACTTGAGTATGGCTTCATTTATGTCTTTGCTATTCATTTTGTCATTTGTATTATGTGTATCTGTCTATTGGAAAGTTGTTGTTATTAATGACTCCTTGTGATTATGTTATTTTGTTAAAAGCCTTTTTATATCTTTTGTAAACCTTTTTTTAAGTGATTTGTTAACATATCAAGAGAGGAACTATATGGAAAGAAGGTTTATTAATCATTGGCTTGGACTTTAAAAAAATGGAGATCATACAATACTAAAATATGTTACGAATTAAGTGTCTTGGATATGCAAACCATAATATTACAACTAAAGGAGATGGAAGAATAAGATAGATAGTTCTCCTTAATCTTAAAAGAAAATTTTATTGAACAACCATTAAGATTTACAATGCTTTATGGTTTGCTAGTTTAGTAAAACAAGTGCGTAGATTAAAAATATGAGAATATTGTGTTAGATGAGGATCGCATAAGAAAGTTTGAAAGTAGGTTTAGCACTGGAACCTGTTTAATAAAAGTGGTGCAATTACACAAAGGTGAATTCAATGTGATATTTCATGATTGTTTGTAAATTATTGTCAAATTTTGACTAAATTGTGGTTTACACTTTTCTCACACGGGGGTTAAAGCTGAACTCTTTCTTCCTGCCTTGGTAATTTCTATTTTTATGGCTTAAAGAACTACAGTGTTCTGATTTCCTCTGGGGATATGAAGACAACATGTTTTATAACCGAGGCGAACATAATAATAAAAATATTTTCTTTTCCCCCATAATTTATTCATGCATTTTCTCTAAGAAAGTAAGCATTATATATAATACACTCTTTGATTAGAACAACAAGATTGGATCACGTTGAGTATAACGGACGTGACGGGTGCTAATACCTTCCCATTGCGTAACCGACTTTCGTTCCCTTTCTCTTGGTCGTAAGACAATGTTCTTTCCCATCTTAGAGGTTTTCTTAATGTTTTCCTTTCCCTATTTTGGATAAATAAAGTTCAGTCGTGACTTCATTATTTGTTTTAGTTTTTTTTTAAATGTGTGAAAAAATATTGAAACTTAAAAAAAAATTGAAAAATAAATCAATTAGCAAGGTCTGCTAGGGTTTATAAATACATTATAATCCAAGAAGTTTGTATTTAAATGTGTGAAAACAATCCAAAATTCATAGAATATTGTTGGAATCAATAAGTATTTGGTTAACATGCGAAGGAAATATCAAAACACATAGAAATTGTTGGAAACTCAAAACTTTAATTGTGTGAATTGTTTTAGCAGAAAAGTGGATGATATGAAGTTAAGTAATGATTGGAATAGACCATAATTTTTAATGTTGATTTAATGAGATTATAATGTGATTCCACTGACAATTATTTCCAAGAAAATTGACTTAGTAAGTAATTTTTTTTAGAATATAAATGTAATAAAAACGACAACTACTTTTCTTATATATATAGTGGAGGATATATATGTTCTCCATCTATTAAGTTTCTATATTAACTGATATCATTAAATGTTATTTTAATCATAAAATCATATTTTAACTGATATTAAATTTTATTTTAATCATTAAAATATTCCAATGATTTAAACGATATTTAATTATGGATTTAAATTACCGCTAATCACTAAATTAAATGGTACTTATTTTAAAAGTTTGAAATGCAGAGGTAAGCGTTGGAACACATAGAGATGGTATATTTTCTACATATCTCAAATTTCTATGTTAAATGGTATTATTAAATGAGATTTAATCATTAAAATATTCCAAATTTCTATACTAAACAATATTATTAAATGATATTTAATGGTATTCCAAATTTCTAAAAATAAAAACAAATTTTATTAGTAGTAGATTAAAATAATGATAACAATGTAAATACAATAAATATTAAAACTGCATAATCTAATATCATAATTTATTCGAGCCTATAAATAGTTGCAAAAAATATTAAATTAAAAATACACCTATAATGAATAGAATAGATTAAATACTTCCAATCCTTCCAGGTGCGTCCAATCCATCCATTTCTTTTCTCTTTTCTTCGACTCTGACTTGAGTATGGCTTCATCTATGTCTTTGTCTTTGCTATTCATTTCGTCGTTTGTATTATATGTATCTGTCTATTGGAAAGTTGTTGTTATTAATGACTCATTATGATTATGTTTTTTTGTTACAAGTCTTTTTGTTTCTTTTGTAAACATTTTTTTAAGTGATTTGTTAACATATCAAGAGAGGAAATATATGGAAAGAAGGTTTATTAATCATTGGCTTGGACTTAAAAAAAATGGAGATCATACAATACTAAAAGATGTTACAAATTAAGTGTCTTGGATTTGCAAACCATAATATTATAACTAAAGGAGATGGCAGAATAAGATAGATAGTTCTCCTTAATCCTAAAAGAAAATTTTATTAAACAACCATTAAGATTTACAATGCTTTATGGTTGGCCAGTTTAGTAAAACAAATGCGTAGATTAAAAATATGAGAATATTGTGTTAGATGAGGATTGCATAAGAAAGTTTGAAAGTAGGTTTATCACTGTAACCTATTTTATAAAGGTGGTGGAATTGCACAAAGGTGAATTCAATGTGATATTTCATGATTGTTTGTAAATTGTTGTCAAATTTCGACTAAATTGTGGTTTACACTTTTCTCACACGGGGGTTAAAACTGAACTCTTTCTTTCTGCCTTGTAAATTTCATTTTTTATGGCTTAAATAACTACGGTGCTCTGATTTCCTCTGGGGATACGAAGACAACATGTTTCATAACCGAGGCGAACATAATAATAAAAATCTTTTCTTTGTCCCAATAATTCATTCATGCATTTTCTCTTAAAAAGTAAGCATTAGATATAACACACTCTTTGATTAGAACAACAAGAGTGGATCACGTTGAGTACAACAGATGTGCGGGGTACTAATACCTTCCCCTTGTGTAATCGACTTTCGTTCCCTTTCTCTTGGTCGTAAGACCATGTTCTTTCCCATCTTAGAGGTTTTCTTGATGTTTTCCTTTCCCTATTTTGGATAAATAAAGTCCAGTTGTGACTTCATTTTTTGTTTTAGTTTTTTTTTTTCTAAATGTGTGAAAAATTGAAACTTAACAACAAATTGAAAAATAAATCAATTAGCAATGTCTGCTAGGTTTTATTAATACATTATAATCCAATAAGTTTGTATTTAAATGTGTTAAATTAATCCAAAAGTCAAAGAATATTGTTGGAATCAATAAGTATCTGGTTAACATGCGAAGGAAATATCAAAACACATAGAAATTGTTGGAAACTAAAAACTTTAATTGTGTGAATTGTTTTTTTCCGAAAAGTGGATGATATGAAGTTAAGTAATGATTGGAATAGACCATAATTTTTAATTTTGATTTAATGAGATTATAATGTGATTCAAATGACAATTATGTCCAAGAAAATTTACTTAGGAAGTAATTTTATTAGAATATAAATGTAATAAAAACACCTACTACTTTTCTTATATAGATAGTGGAGGATATATATGTTCTCCATATCTTAAGTTTTTATATTAACTGATATCATTAAATGTTATTTTAATCATAAAATCATATGTTAACTGATATTATTAAATTTTATTTTAATCATTAAAATATTCCAATGATTTAAACGATAATTAATTATGGATTCAAATGATCACTAATCACTAAATTAAATGGTATTTGTTTTAAAAGTTTGAAATGCAGAGGTAAGCGTTTGGAACACATAGAGATGATATATTTTCTACATATATCAAATTTCTATGTTAAATAGTATTATTAAATGACATTTAATCATTAAAATATTCCAAATTTCTATACTAAAAAGTATTATTAAATGATATTTAATGTTATTCCAAATTTCCAAAAATAAAAACAAATTTTATTAGTAGTAGATTAAAATAATGATAAAAATGTAAATACATTAAATATTAAAACTGCATAATCTAATATCATAATTTATTCGAGCCTATAAATAATTTCAAAAAATATTAAATTAAAAATACACCTATAGTGAATAGAATATATTAAATACTTCCAATCCTTCAAAGTGCGTCCAATCCATCCATTTATTTTCTCTTTTCTTCGGCTCTGACTTGAGTATGACTTCATCTATGTCTTTGTCTTTGCTATTCATTTCGTCGTTTGTATTATATGTATCTGTCTATTGGAAAGTTGTTGTTATTAATAACTCATTGTGATTATGTTTTTTTGTTACAAGTCTTTTTGTTTCTTTTGTAAACATTTTTTTAAGTGATTTGTTAACATATCAAGAGAGGAAATATATGGAAAGAAGGTTTATTAATCATTGGCTTGGACTTAAAAAAAATGGAGATCATACAATACTAAAAGATGTTACGAATTAAGTGTCTTGGATATGCAAACCATAATATTATAACTAAAGCAGATGGAAAAATAAGATAGATAGTTCTCCTTAAGCCTAAAAGAAAATTTTATTAAACAACCATAAAGATTTACAATGCTTTATGGTTGGCCAGTTTAGTAAAACAAATGCGTAGATTAAAAATATGAGAATATTGTGTTAGATGAGGATCGCATAAGAAAGTTTGAAAGTAGGTTTAGCACTGTAACCTATTTTATAAAGGTGGTGGAATTGCACAAAGGTGAATTCAATATGATATTTCGTGATTGTTTGTAAATTGTTGTCAAATTTCGACTAAATTTGGTTAACATGCGAAGGAAATATCAAAACACATAGAAATTGTTGGAAACTGAAAACTTTAATCGTGTGAATTGTTTTTGCCGAAAAGTGGATGATATGAAGTTAAGTAATGATTGAAATAGACCATAATTTTTAATTTTGATTTAATGAGATTATAATATGATGCCAATGACAATTATTTCCAAGAAAATTTACTTAGGATGTAATTTTATTAGAATATAAATGTAATAAAAATGGCTACTACTTTTCTTATATAGATACTGGAAGATATATATGCTCTCCATATCTTAAGTTTCTATATTAATTGATATCATTAAATGTCATTTTAATCATAAAATAATATGTTAATTGATATTATTAAATTTTATTTTAATCATTAAAATATACCAATGATTTAAATGAAATTTAATTATGGATTCAAATGACCGCTAATCACTAAATTAAATGTTATTTATTTTAAAAGTTTGAAATGTAGAGGTAAGCGTTTGGAACACAAAGAGTGATATATTTTCTACATATCTCAAATTTCAATGTTAAATGGTATTATTAAATGAAATTTAATCATTAAAACATTCCAGATTTCTATACTAAACGGTATTATTAAATGATATTTAAGATATTAAATGGTATTCCAAATTTCTAAAAATAATTTTTTTTATTAGTAATAGAGTAAAGTAATGATAAAAATGTTAGTACAATAAATATTAAAACTGCATAATCTAAAATCATAACTTATTCGAGCCTATAAATAGTTGCAAAAAATATTAAATTGAAAATCAACCTATATTGAATAAAATATATTAAATACTTGCTATCCTTTCAGGTGCGTCCAATTCTTTTCTCTTTCCTTCGGTTATGACTTGAGTATGGCTTCGTCTATGTCTTTGTCTTTGCTATTCATTTCGTCGTTTGTATTATATGTATTTGTCTATTGGAAAGTTGTTGTTATTAATGACTCATTATGATTATGTTTTTTTGTTACAAGTCTTTTTGTTTCTTTTGTAAACATGTTTTTAAGTGATTTGTTAACATATCAAGAGAGGAAATATATGGAAAGAAGGTTTATTAATCATTGGCTTGGACTTAAAAAAAATGGAGATCATACAATACTAAAAGATGTTACAAATTAAGTGTCTTGGATTTGCAAACCATAATATTATAACTAAAGGAGATGGCAGAATAAGATAGATAGTTCTCCTTAATCCTAAAAGAAAATTTTATTAAACAACCATTAAGATTTACAATGCTTTATGGTTGGCCAGTTTAGTAAAACAAATGCGTAGATTAAAAATATGAGAATATTGTGTTAGATGAGGATTGCATAAGAAAGTTTGAAAGTAGGTTTATCACTGTAACCTATTTTATAAAGGTGGTGGAATTGCACAAAGGTGAATTCAATGTGATATTTCGTGATTGTTTGTAAATTGTTGTCAAATTTCGACTAAATTGTGGTTTACACTTTTCTCACACGGGGGTTAAAACTGAACTCTTTCTTTCTGCCTTGTAAATTTCATTTTTTATGGCTTAAATAACTACGGTGCTCTGATTTCCTCTGGGGATACGAAGACAACATGTTTCATAACCGAGGCGAACATAATAATAAAAATCTTTTCTTTGTCCCAATAATTCATTCATGCATTTTCTCTTAAAAAGTAAGCATTAGATATAACACACTCTTTGATTAGAACAACAAGAGTGGATCACGTTGAGTACAACAGATGTGCGGGGTACTAATACCTTCCCCTTGTGTAATCGACTTTCGTTCCCTTTCTCTTGGTCGTAAGACCATGTTCTTTCCCATCTTAGAGGTTTTCTTGATGTTTTCCTTTCCCTATTTTGGATAAATAAAGTCCAGTTGTGACTTCATTTTTTGTTTTAGTTTTTTTTTCTAAATGTGTGAAAAATTGAAACTTAACAACAAATTGAAAAATAAATCAATTAGCAATGTCTGCTAGGTTTTATTAATACATTATAATCCAATAAGTTTGTATTTAAATGTGTTAAATTAATCCAAAAGTCAAAGAATATTGTTGGAATCAATAAGTATCTGGTTAACATGCGAAGGAAATATCAAAACACATAGAAATTGTTGGAAACTAAAAACTTTAATTGTGTGAATTGTTTTTTTCCGAAAAGTGGATGATATGAAGTTAAGTAATGATTGGAATAGACCATAATTTTTAATTTTGATTTAATGAGATTATAATGTGATTCAAATGACAATTATGTCCAAGAAAATTTACTTAGGAAGTAATTTTATTAGAATATAAATGTAATAAAAACAGCTACTACTTTTCTTATATAGATAGTGGAGGATATATATGTTCTCCATATCTTAAGTTTTTATATTAACTGATATCATTAAATGTTATTTTAATCATAAAATCATATGTTAACTGATATTATTAAATTTTATTTTAATCATTAAAATATTCCAATGATTTAAACGATAATTAATTATGGATTCAAATGATCACTAATCACTAAATTAAATGGTATTTGTTTTAAAAGTTTGAAATGCAGAGGTAAGCGTTTGGAACACATAGAGATGATATATTTTCTACATATCTCAAATTTCTATGTTAAATAGTATTATTAAATGACATTTAATCATTAAAATATTCCAAATTTCTATACTAAAAAGTATTATTAAATGATATTTAATGTTATTCCAAATTTCCAAAAATAAAAACAAATTTTATTAGTAGTAGATTAAAATAATGATAAAAATGTAAATACATTAAATATTAAAACTGCATAATCTAATATCATAATTTATTCGAGCCTATAAATAATTTCAAAAAATATTAAATTAAAAATACACCTATAGTGAATAGAATATATTAAATACTTCCAATCCTTCAAAGTGCGTCCAATCCATCCATTTATTTTCTCTTTTCTTCGGCTCTGACTTGAGTATGACTTCATCTATGTCTTTGTCTTTGCTATTCATTTCGTCGTTTGTATTATATGTATCTGTCTATTGGAAAGTTGTTGTTATTAATAACTCATTGTGATTATGTTTTTTTGTTACAAGTCTTTTTGTTTCTTTTGTAAACATTTTTTTAAGTGATTTGTTAACATATCAAGAGAGGAAATATATGGAAAGAAGGTTTATTAATCATTGGCTTGGACTTAAAAAAAATGGAGATCATACAATACTAAAAGATGTTACGAATTAAGTGTCTTGGATATGCAAACCATAATATTATAACTAAAGCAGATGGAAAAATAAGATAGATAGTTCTCCTTAAGCCTAAAAGAAAATTTTATTAAACAACCATAAAGATTTACAATGCTTTATGGTTGGCCAGTTTAGTAAAACAAATGCGTAGATTAAAAATATGAGAATATTGTGTTAGATGAGGATCGCATAAGAAAGTTTGAAAGTAGGTTTAGCACTGTAACCTATTTTATAAAGGTGGTGGAATTGCACAAAGGTGAATTCAATATGATATTTCGTGATTGTTTGTAAATTGTTGTCAAATTTCGACTAAATTTGGTTAACATGCGAAGGAAATATCAAAACACATAGAAATTGTTGGAAACTGAAAACTTTAATCGTGTGAATTGTTTTTGCCGAAAAGTGGATGATATGAAGTTAAGTAATGATTGAAATAGACCATAATTTTTAATTTTGATTTAATGAGATTATAATATGATGCCAATGACAATTATTTCCAAGAAAATTTACTTAGGATGTAATTTTATTAGAATATAAATGTAATAAAAATGGCTACTACTTTTCTTATATAGATACTGGAAGATATATATGCTCTCCATATCTTAAGTTTCTATATTAATTGATATCATTAAATGTCATTTTAATCATAAAATAATATGTTAATTGATATTATTAAATTTTATTTTAATCATTAAAATATACCAATGATTTAAATGAAATTTAATTATGGATTCAAATGGCCGCTAATCACTAAATTAAATGTTATTTATTTTAAAAGTTTGAAATGTAGAGGTAAGCGTTTGGAACACAAAGAGTGATATATTTTCTACATATCTCAAATTTCAATGTTAAATGGTATTATTAAATGAAATTTAATCATTAAAACATTCCAGATTTCTATACTAAACGGTATTATTAAATGATATTTAAGATATTAAATGGTATTCCAAATTTCTAAAAATAATTTTTTTTATTAGTAATAGAGTAAAATAATGATAAAAATGTTAGTACAATAAATATTAAAACTGCATAATCTAAAATCATAACTTATTCGAGCCTATAAATAGTTGCAAAAAATATTAAATTGAAAATCAACCTATATTGAATAAAATATATTAAATACTTGCTATCCTTTCAGGTGCGTCCAATTCTTTTCTCTTTCCTTCGGTTATGACTTGAGTATGGCTTCGTCTATGTCTTTGTCTTTGCTATTCATTTCGTCGTTTGTATTATATGTATTTGTCTATTGGAAAGTTGTTGTTATTAATGACTCATTATGATTATGTTTTTTTGTTACAAGTCTTTTTGTTTCTTTTGTAAACATGTTTTTAAGTGATTTGTTAACATATCAAGAGAGGAAATATATGGAAAGAAGGTTTATTAATCATTGGCTTGGACTTAAAAAAAATGGAGATCATACAATACTAAAAGATGTTACAAATTAAGTGTCTTGGATTTGCAAACCATAATATTATAACTAAAGGAGATGGCAGAATAAGATAGATAGTTCTCCTTAATCCTAAAAGAAAATTTTATTAAACAACCATTAAGATTTACAATGCTTTATGGTTGGCCAGTTTAGTAAAACAAATGCGTAGATTAAAAATATGAGAATATTGTGTTAGATGAGGATTGCATAAGAAAGTTTGAAAGTAGGTTTATCACTGTAACCTATTTTATAAAGGTGGTGGAATTGCACAAAGGTGAATTCAATGTGATATTTCGTGATTGTTTGTAAATTGTTGTCAAATTTCGACTAAATTGTGGTTTACACTTTTCTCACACGGGGGTTAAAACTGAACTCTTTCTTTCTGCCTTGTAAATTTCATTTTTTATGGCTTAAATAACTACGGTGCTCTGATTTCCTCTGGGGATACGAAGACAACATGTTTTATAACCGAGGCGAACATAATAATAAAAATCTTTTCTTTGTCCCAATAATTCATTCATGCATTTTCTCTTAAAAAGTAAGCATTAGATATAACACACTCTTTGATTAGAACAACAAGAGTGGATCACGTTGAGTACAACAGATGTGCGGGGTACTAATACCTTCCCCTTGTGTAATCGACTTTCGTTCCCTTTCTCTTGGTCGTAAGACCATGTTCTTTCCCATCTTAGAGGTTTTCTTGATGTTTTCCTTTCCCTATTTTGGATAAATAAAGTCCAGTTGTGACTTCATTTTTTGTTTTAGTTTTTTTTCTTTCTAAATGTGTGAAAAATTGAAACTTAACAACAAATTGAAAAATAAATCAATTAGCAATGTCTGCTAGGTTTTATTAATACATTATAATCCAATAAGTTTGTATTTAAATGTGTTAAATTAATCCAAAAGTCAAAGAATATTGTTGGAATCAATAAGTATCTGGTTAACATGCGAAGGAAATATCAAAACACATAGAAATTGTTGGAAACTAAAAACTTTAATTGTGTGAATTGTTTTTTTCCGAAAAGTGGATGATATGAAGTTAAGTAATGATTGGAATAGACCATAATTTTTAATTTTGATTTAATGAGATTATAATGTGATTCAAATGACAATTATGTCCAAGAAAATTTACTTAGGAAGTAATTTTATTAGAATATAAATGTAATAAAAACAGCTACTACTTTTCTTATATAGATAGTGGAGGATATATATGTTCTCCATATCTTAAGTTTTTATATTAACTGATATCATTAAATGTTATTTTAATCATAAAATCATATGTTAACTGATATTATTAAATTTTATTTTAATCATTAAAATATTCCAATGATTTAAACGATATTTAATTATGGATTCAAATGATCACTAATCACTAAATTAAATGGTATTTGTTTTAAAAGTTTGAAATGCAGAGGTAAGCGTTTGGAACACATAGAGATGATATATTTTCTACATATCTCAAATTTCTATGTTAAATAGTATTATTAAATGACATTTAATCATTAAAATATTCCAAATTTCTATACTAAAAAGTATTATTAAATGATATTTAATGTTATTCCAAATTTCCAAAAATAAAAACAAATTTTATTAGTAGTAGATTAAAATAATGATAAAAATGTAAATACATTAAATATTAAAACTGCATAATCTAATATCATAATTTATTCGAGCCTATAAATAATTTCAAAAAATATTAAATTAAAAATACACCTATAGTGAATAGAATATATTAAATACTTCCAATCCTTCAAAGTGCGTCCAATCCATCCATTTATTTTCTCTTTTCTTCGGCTCTGACTTGAGTATGACTTCATCTATGTCTTTGTCTTTGCTATTCATTTCGTCGTTTGTATTATATGTATCTGTCTATTCGAAAGTTGTTGTTATTAATAACTCATTGTGATTATGTTTTTTTGTTACAAGTCTTTTTGTTTCTTTTGTAAACATTTTTTTAAGTGATTTGTTAACATATCAAGAGAGGAAATATATGGAAAGAAGGTTTATTAATCATTGGCTTGGACTTAAAAAAAATGGAGATCATACAATACTAAAAGATGTTACGAATTAAGTGTCTTGGATATGCAAACCATAATATTATAACTAAAGCAGATGGAAAAATAAGATAGATAGTTCTCCTTAAGCCTAAAAGAAAATTTTATTAAACAACCATAAAGATTTACAATGCTTTATGGTTGGCCAGTTTAGTAAAACAAATGCGTAGATTAAAAATATGAGAATATTGTGTTAGATGAGGATCGCATAAGAAAGTTTGAAAGTAGGTTTAGCACTGTAACCTATTTTATAAAGGTGGTGGAATTGCACAAAGGTGAATTCAATATGATATTTCGTGATTGTTTGTAAATTGTTGTCAAATTTCGACTAAATTTGGTTAACATGCGAAGGAAATATCAAAACACATAGAAATTGTTGGAAACTGAAAACTTTAATCGTGTGAATTGTTTTTGCCGAAAAGTGGATGATATGAAGTTAAGTAATGATTGAAATAGACCATAATTTTTAATTTTGATTTAATGAGATTATAATATGATGCCAATGACAATTATTTCCAAGAAAATTTACTTAGGATGTAATTTTATTAGAATATAAATGTAATAAAAATGGCTACTACTTTTCTTATATAGATACTGGAAGATATATATGCTCTCCATATCTTAAGTTTCTATATTAATTGATATCATTAAATGTCATTTTAATCATAAAATAATATGTTAATTGATATTATTAAATTTTATTTTAATCATTAAAATATACCAATGATTTAAATGAAATTTAATTATGGATTCAAATGACCGCTAATCACTAAATTAAATGTTATTTATTTTAAAAGTTTGAAATGTAGAGGTAAGCGTTTGGAACACAAAGAGTGATATATTTTCTACATATCTCAAATTTCAATGTTAAATGGTATTATTAAATGAAATTTAATCATTAAAACATTCCAGATTTCTATACTAAACGGTATTATTAAATGATATTTAAGATATTAAATGGTATTCCAAATTTCTAAAAATAATTTTTTTTATTAGTAATAGAGTAAAATAATGATAAAAATGTTAGTACAATAAATATTAAAACTGCATAATCTAAAATCATAACTTATTCGAGCCTATAAATAGTTGCAAAAAATATTAAATTGAAAATCAACCTATATTGAATAAAATATATTAAATACTTGCTATCCTTTCAGGTGCGTCCAATTCTTTTCTCTTTCCTTCGGTTATGACTTGAGTATGGCTTCGTCTATGTCTTTGTCTTTGCTATTCATTTCGTCGTTTGTATTATATGTATTTGTCTATTGGAAAGTTGTTGTTATTAATGACTCATTATGATTATGTTTTTTTGTTACAAGTCTTTTTGTTTCTTTTGTAAACATGTTTTTAAGTGATTTGTTAACATATCAAGAGAGGAAATATATGGAAAGAAGGTTTATTAATCATTGGCTTGGACTTAAAAAAAATGGAGATCATACAATACTAAAAGATGTTACAAATTAAGTGTCTTGGATTTGCAAACCATAATATTATAACTAAAGGAGATGGCAGAATAAGATAGATAGTTCTCCTTAATCCTAAAAGAAAATTTTATTAAACAACCATTAAGATTTACAATGCTTTATGGTTGGCCAGTTTAGTAAAACAAATGCGTAGATTAAAAATATGAGAATATTGTGTTAGATGAGGATTGCATAAGAAAGTTTGAAAGTAGGTTTATCACTGTAACCTATTTTATAAAGGTGGTGGAATTGCACAAAGGTGAATTCAATGTGATATTTCGTGATTGTTTGTAAATTGTTGTCAAATTTCGACTAAATTGTGGTTTACACTTTTCTCACACGGGGGTTAAAACTGAACTCTTTCTTTCTGCCTTGTAAATTTCATTTTTTATGGCTTAAATAACTACGGTGCTCTGATTTCCTCTGGGGATACGAAGACAACATGTTTCATAACCGAGGCGAACATAATAATAAAAATCTTTTCTTTGTCCCAATAATTCATTCATGCATTTTCTCTTAAAAAGTAAGCATTAGATATAACACACTCTTTGATTAGAACAACAAGAGTGGATCACGTTGAGTACAACAGATGTGCGGGGTACTAATACCTTCCCCTTGTGTAATCGACTTTCGTTCCCTTTCTCTTGGTCGTAAGACCATGTTCTTTCCCATCTTAGAGGTTTTCTTGATGTTTTCCTTTCCCTATTTTGGATAAATAAAGTCCAGTTGTGACTTCATTCTTTGTTTTAGTTTTTTTTCTTTCTAAATGTGTGAAAAATTGAAACTTAACAACAAATTGAAAAATAAATCAATTAGCAATGTCTGCTAGGTTTTATTAATACATTATAATCCAATAAGTTTGTATTTAAATGTGTTAAATTAATCCAAAAGTCAAAGAATATTGTTGGAATCAATAAGTATCTGGTTAACATGCGAAGGAAATATCAAAACACATAGAAATTGTTGGAAACTAAAAACTTTAATTGTGTGAATTGTTTTTTTCCGAAAAGTGGATGATATGAAGTTAAGTAATGATTGGAATAGACCATAATTTTTAATTTTGATTTAATGAGATTATAATGTGATTCAAATGACAATTATGTCCAAGAAAATTTACTTAGGAAGTAATTTTATTAGAATATAAATGTAATAAAAACAGCTACTACTTTTCTTATATAGATAGTGGAGGATATATATGTTCTCCATATCTTAAGTTTTTGTATTAACTGATTTCATTAAATGTTATTTTAATCATAAAATCATATGTTAACTGATATTATTAAATTTTATTTTAATCATTAAAATATTCCAATGATTTAAACGATAATTAATTATGGATTCAAATGATCACTAATCACTAAATTAAATGGTATTTGTTTTAAAAGTTTGAAATGCAGAGGTAAGCGTTTGGAACACATAGAGATGATATATTTTCTACATATCTCAAATTTCTATGTTAAATAGTATTATTAAATGACATTTAATCATTAAAATATTCCAAATTTCTATACTAAAAAGTATTATTAAATGATATTTAATGTTATTCCAAATTTCCAAAAATAAAAACAAATTTTATTAGTAGTAGATTAAAATAATGATAAAAATGTAAATACATTAAATATTAAAACTGCATAATCTAATATCATAATTTATTCGAGCCTATAAATAATTTCAAAAAATATTAAATTAAAAATACACCTATAGTGAATAGAATATATTAAATACTTCCAATCCTTCAAAGTGCGTCCAATCCATCCATTTATTTTCTCTTTTCTTCGGCTCTGACTTGAGTATGACTTCATCTATGTCTTTGTCTTTGCTATTCATTTCGTCGTTTGTATTATATGTATCTGTCTATTGGAAAGTTGTTGTTATTAATAACTCATTGTGATTATGTTTTTTTGTTACAAGTCTTTTTGTTTCTTTTGTAAACATTTTTTTAAGTGATTTGTTAACATATCAAGAGAGGAAATATATGGAAAGAAGGTTTATTAATCATTGGCTTGGACTTAAAAAAAATGGAGATCATACAATACTAAAAGATGTTACGAATTAAGTGTCTTGGATATGCAAACCATAATATTATAACTAAAGCAGATGGAAAAATAAGATAGATAGTTCTCCTTAAGCCTAAAAGAAAATTTTATTAAACAACCATAAAGATTTACAATGCTTTATGGTTGGCCAGTTTAGTAAAACAAATGCGTAGATTAAAAATATGAGAATATTGTGTTAGATGAGGATCGCATAAGAAAGTTTGAAAGTAGGTTTAGCACTGTAACCTATTTTATAAAGGTGGTGGAATTGCACAAAGGTGAATTCAATATGATATTTCGTGATTGTTTGTAAATTGTTGTCAAATTTCGACTAAATTTGGTTAACATGCGAAGGAAATATCAAAACACATAGAAATTGTTGGAAACTGAAAACTTTAATCGTGTGAATTGTTTTTGCCGAAAAGTGGATGATATGAAGTTAAGTAATGATTGAAATAGACCATAATTTTTAATTTTGATTTAATGAGATTATAATATGATGCCAATGACAATTATTTCCAAGAAAATTTACTTAGGATGTAATTTTATTAGAATATAAATGTAATAAAAATGGCTACTACTTTTCTTATATAGATACTGGAAGATATATATGCTCTCCATATCTTAAGTTTCTATATTAATTGATATCATTAAATGTCATTTTAATCATAAAATAATATGTTAATTGATATTATTAAATTTTATTTTAATCATTAAAATATACCAATGATTTAAATGAAATTTAATTATGGATTCAAATGACCGCTAATCACTAAATTAAATGTTATTTATTTTAAAAGTTTGAAATGTAGAGGTAAGCGTTTGGAACACAAAGAGTGATATATTTTCTACATATCTCAAATTTCAATGTTAAATGGTATTATTAAATGAAATTTAATCATTAAAACATTCCAGATTTCTATACTAAACAGTATTATTAAATGATATTTAAGATATTAAATGGTATTCCAAATTTCTAAAAATAATTTTTTTTATTAGTAATAGAGTAAAGTAATGATAAAAATGTTAGTACAATAAATATTAAAACTGCATAATCTAAAATCATAACTTATTCGAGCCTATAAATAGTTGCAAAAAATATTAAATTGAAAATCAACCTATATTGAATAAAATATATTAAATACTTGCTATCCTTTCAGGTGCGTCCAATTCTTTTCTCTTTCCTTCGGTTATGACTTGAGTATGGCTTCGTCTATGTCTTTGTCTTTGCTATTCATTTCGTCGTTTGTATTATATGTATTTGTCTATTGGAAAGTTGTTGTTATTAATGACTCATTATGATTATGTTTTTTTGTTACAAGTCTTTTTGTTTCTTTTGTAAACATTTTTTTAAGTGATTTGTTAACATATCAAGAGAGGAAATATATGGAAAGAAGGTTTATTAATCATTGGCTTGGACTTAAAAAAAATGGAGATCATACAATACTAAAAGATGTTACAAATTAAGTGTCTTGGATTTGCAAACCATAATATTATAACTAAAGGAGATGGCAGAATAAGATAGATAGTTCTCCTTAATCCTAAAAGAAAATTTTATTAAACAACCATTAAGATTTACAATGCTTTATGGTTGGCCAGTTTAGTAAAACAAATGCGTAGATTAAAAATATGAGAATATTGTGTTAGATGAGGATTGCATAAGAAAGTTTGAAAGTAGGTTTATCACTGTAACCTATTTTATAAAGGTGGTGGAATTGCACAAAGGTGAATTCAATGTGATATTTCGTGATTGTTTGTAAATTGTTGTCAAATTTCGACTAAATTGTGGTTTACACTTTTCTCACACGGGGGTTAAAACTGAACTCTTTCTTTCTGCCTTGTAAATTTCATTTTTTATGGCTTAAATAACTACGGTGCTCTGATTTCCTCTGGGGATACGAAGACAACATGTTTCATAACCGAGGCGAACATAATAATAAAAATCTTTTCTTTGTCCCAATAATTCATTCATGCATTTTCTCTTAAAAAGTAAGCATTAGATATAACACACTCTTTGATTAGAACAACAAGAGTGGATCACGTTGAGTACAACAGATGTGCGGGGTACTAATACCTTCCCCTTGTGTAATCGACTTTCGTTCCCTTTCTCTTGGTCGTAAAACCATGTTCTTTCCCATCTTAGAGGTTTTCTTGATGTTTTCCTTTCCCTATTTTGGATAAATAAAGTCCAGTTGTGACTTCATTTTTTGTTTTAGTTTTTTTTTCTAAATGTGTGAAAAATTGAAACTTAACAACAAATTGAAAAATAAATCAATTAGCAATGTCTGCTAGGTTTTATTAATACATTATAATCCAATAAGTTTGTATTTAAATGTGTTAAATTAATCCAAAAGTCAAAGAATATTGTTGGAATCAATAAGTATCTGGTTAACATGCGAAGGAAATATCAAAACACATAGAAATTGTTGGAAACTAAAAACTTTAATTGTGTGAATTGTTTTTTTCCGAAAAGTGGATGATATGAAGTTAAGTAATGATTGGAATAGACCATAATTTTTAATTTTGATTTAATGAGATTATAATGTGATTCAAATGACAATTATGTCCAAGAAAATTTACTTAGGAAGTAATTTTATTAGAATATAAATGTAATAAAAACAGCTACTACTTTTCTTATATAGATAGTGGAGGATATATATGTTCTCCATATCTTAAGTTTTTATATTAACTGATATCATTAAATGTTATTTTAATCATAAAATCATATGTTAACTGATATTATTAAATTTTATTTTAATCATTAAAATATTCCAATGATTTAAACGATATTTAATTATGGATTCAAATGATCACTAATCACTAAATTAAATGGTATTTGTTTTAAAAGTTTGAAATGCAGAGGTAAGCGTTTGGAACACATAGAGATGATATATTTTCTACATATCTCAAATTTCTATGTTAAATAGTATTATTAAATGACATTTAATCATTAAAATATTCCAAATTTCTATACTAAAAAGTATTATTAAATGATATTTAATGTTATTCCAAATTTCCAAAAATAAAAACAAATTTTATTAGTAGTAGATTAAAATAATGATAAAAATGTAAATACATTAAATATTAAAACTGCATAATCTAATATCATAATTTATTCGAGCCTATAAATAATTTCAAAAAATATTAAATTAAAAATACACCTATAGTGAATAGAATATATTAAATACTTCCAATCCTTCAAAGTGCGTCCAATCCATCCATTTATTTTCTCTTTTCTTCGGCTCTGACTTGAGTATGACTTCATCTATGTCTTTGTCTTTGCTATTCATTTCGTCGTTTGTATTATATGTATCTGTCTATTCGAAAGTTGTTGTTATTAATAACTCATTGTGATTATGTTTTTTTGTTACAAGTCTTTTTGTTTCTTTTGTAAACATTTTTTTAAGTGATTTGTTAACATATCAAGAGAGGAAATATATGGAAAGAAGGTTTATTAATCATTGGCTTGGACTTAAAAAAAATGGAGATCATACAATACTAAAAGATGTTACGAATTAAGTGTCTTGGATATGCAAACCATAATATTATAACTAAAGCAGATGGAAAAATAAGATAGATAGTTCTCCTTAAGCCTAAAAGAAAATTTTATTAAACAACCATAAAGATTTACAATGCTTTATGGTTGGCCAGTTTAGTAAAACAAATGCGTAGATTAAAAATATGAGAATATTGTGTTAGATGAGGATCGCATAAGAAAGTTTGAAAGTAGGTTTAGCACTGTAACCTATTTTATAAAGGTGGTGGAATTGCACAAAGGTGAATTCAATATGATATTTCGTGATTGTTTGTAAATTGTTGTCAAATTTCGACTAAATTTGGTTAACATGCGAAGGAAATATCAAAACACATAGAAATTGTTGGAAACTGAAAACTTTAATCGTGTGAATTGTTTTTGCCGAAAAGTGGATGATATGAAGTTAAGTAATGATTGAAATAGACCATAATTTTTAATTTTGATTTAATGAGATTATAATATGATGCCAATGACAATTATTTCCAAGAAAATTTACTTAGGATGTAATTTTATTAGAATATAAATGTAATAAAAATGGCTACTACTTTTCTTATATAGATACTGGAAGATATATATGCTCTCCATATCTTAAGTTTCTATATTAATTGATATCATTAAATGTCATTTTAATCATAAAATAATATGTTAATTGATATTATTAAATTTTATTTTAATCATTAAAATATACCAATGATTTAAATGAAATTTAATTATGGATTCAAATGGCCGCTAATCACTAAATTAAATGTTATTTATTTTAAAAGTTTGAAATGTAGAGGTAAGCGTTTGGAACACAAAGAGTGATATATTTTCTACATATCTCAAATTTCAATGTTAAATGGTATTATTAAATGAAATTTAATCATTAAAACATTCCAGATTTCTATACTAAACGGTATTATTAAATGATATTTAAGATATTAAATGGTATTCCAAATTTCTAAAAATAATTTTTTTTATTAGTAATAGAGTAAAATAATGATAAAAATGTTAGTACAATAAATATTAAAACTGCATAATCTAAAATCATAACTTATTCGAGCCTATAAATAGTTGCAAAAAATATTAAATTGAAAATCAACCTATATTGAATAAAATATATTAAATACTTGCTATCCTTTCAGGTGCGTCCAATTCTTTTCTCTTTCCTTCGGTTATGACTTGAGTATGGCTTCGTCTATGTCTTTGTCTTTGCTATTCATTTCGTCGTTTGTATTATATGTATTTGTCTATTGGAAAGTTGTTGTTATTAATGACTCATTATGATTATGTTTTTTTGTTACAAGTCTTTTTGTTTCTTTTGTAAACATGTTTTTAAGTGATTTGTTAACATATCAAGAGAGGAAATATATGGAAAGAAGGTTTATTAATCATTGGCTTGGACTTAAAAAAAATGGAGATCATACAATACTAAAAGATGTTACAAATTAAGTGTCTTGGATTTGCAAACCATAATATTATAACTAAAGGAGATGGCAGAATAAGATAGATAGTTCTCCTTAATCCTAAAAGAAAATTTTATTAAACAACCATTAAGATTTACAATGCTTTATGGTTGGCCAGTTTAGTAAAACAAATGCGTAGATTAAAAATATGAGAATATTGTGTTAGATGAGGATTGCATAAGAAAGTTTGAAAGTAGGTTTATCACTGTAACCTATTTTATAAAGGTGGTGGAATTGCACAAAGGTGAATTCAATGTGATATTTCGTGATTGTTTGTAAATTGTTGTCAAATTTCGACTAAATTGTGGTTTACACTTTTCTCACACGGGGGTTAAAACTGAACTCTTTCTTTCTGCCTTGTAAATTTCATTTTTTATGGCTTAAATAACTACGGTGCTCTGATTTCCTCTGGGGATACGAAGACAACATGTTTCATAACCGAGGCGAACATAATAATAAAAATCTTTTCTTTGTCCCAATAATTCATTCATGCATTTTCTCTTAAAAAGTAAGCATTAGATATAACACACTCTTTGATTAGAACAACAAGAGTGGATCACGTTGAGTACAACAGATGTGCGGGGTACTAATACCTTCCCCTTGTGTAATCGACTTTCGTTCCCTTTCTCTTGGTCGTAAAACCATGTTCTTTCCCATCTTAGAGGTTTTCTTGATGTTTTCCTTTCCCTATTTTGGATAAATAAAGTCCAGTTGTGACTTCATTTTTTGTTTTAGTTTTTTTTTCTAAATGTGTGAAAAATTGAAACTTAACAACAAATTGAAAAATAAATCAATTAGCAATGTCTGCTAGGTTTTATTAATACATTATAATCCAATAAGTTTGTATTTAAATGTGTTAAATTAATCCAAAAGTCAAAGAATATTGTTGGAATCAATAAGTATCTGGTTAACATGCGAAGGAAATATCAAAACACATAGAAATTGTTGGAAACTAAAAACTTTAATTGTGTGAATTGTTTTTTTCCGAAAAGTGGATGATATGAAGTTAAGTAATGATTGGAATAGACCATAATTTTTAATTTTGATTTAATGAGATTATAATGTGATTCAAATGACAATTATGTCCAAGAAAATTTACTTAGGAAGTAATTTTATTAGAATATAAATGTAATAAAAACAGCTACTACTTTTCTTATATAGATAGTGGAGGATATATATGTTCTCCATATCTTAAGTTTTTATATTAACTGATATCATTAAATGTTATTTTAATCATAAAATCATATGTTAACTGATATTATTAAATTTTATTTTAATCATTAAAATATTCCAATGATTTAAACGATATTTAATTATGGATTCAAATGATCACTAATCACTAAATTAAATGGTATTTGTTTTAAAAGTTTGAAATGCAGAGGTAAGCGTTTGGAACACATAGAGATGATATATTTTCTACATATCTCAAATTTCTATGTTAAATAGTATTATTAAATGACATTTAATCATTAAAATATTCCAAATTTCTATACTAAAAAGTATTATTAAATGATATTTAATGTTATTCCAAATTTCCAAAAATAAAAACAAATTTTATTAGTAGTAGATTAAAATAATGATAAAAATGTAAATACATTAAATATTAAAACTGCATAATCTAATATCATAATTTATTCGAGCCTATAAATAATTTCAAAAAATATTAAATTAAAAATACACCTATAGTGAATAGAATATATTAAATACTTCCAATCCTTCAAAGTGCGTCCAATCCATCCATTTATTTTCTCTTTTCTTCGGCTCTGACTTGAGTATGACTTCATCTATGTCTTTGTCTTTGCTATTCATTTCGTCGTTTGTATTATATGTATCTGTCTATTCGAAAGTTGTTGTTATTAATAACTCATTGTGATTATGTTTTTTTGTTACAAGTCTTTTTGTTTCTTTTGTAAACATTTTTTTAAGTGATTTGTTAACATATCAAGAGAGGAAATATATGGAAAGAAGGTTTATTAATCATTGGCTTGGACTTAAAAAAAATGGAGATCATACAATACTAAAAGATGTTACGAATTAAGTGTCTTGGATATGCAAACCATAATATTATAACTAAAGCAGATGGAAAAATAAGATAGATAGTTCTCCTTAAGCCTAAAAGAAAATTTTATTAAACAACCATAAAGATTTACAATGCTTTATGGTTGGCCAGTTTAGTAAAACAAATGCGTAGATTAAAAATATGAGAATATTGTGTTAGATGAGGATCGCATAAGAAAGTTTGAAAGTAGGTTTAGCACTGTAACCTATTTTATAAAGGTGGTGGAATTGCACAAAGGTGAATTCAATATGATATTTCGTGATTGTTTGTAAATTGTTGTCAAATTTCGACTAAATTTGGTTAACATGCGAAGGAAATATCAAAACACATAGAAATTGTTGGAAACTGAAAACTTTAATCGTGTGAATTGTTTTTGCCGAAAAGTGGATGATATGAAGTTAAGTAATGATTGAAATAGACCATAATTTTTAATTTTGATTTAATGAGATTATAATATGATGCCAATGACAATTATTTCCAAGAAAATTTACTTAGGATGTAATTTTATTAGAATATAAATGTAATAAAAATGGCTACTACTTTTCTTATATAGATACTGGAAGATATATATGCTCTCCATATCTTAAGTTTCTATATTAATTGATATCATTAAATGTCATTTTAATCATAAAATAATATGTTAATTGATATTATTAAATTTTATTTTAATCATTAAAATATACCAATGATTTAAATGAAATTTAATTATGGATTCAAATGGCCGCTAATCACTAAATTAAATGTTATTTATTTTAAAAGTTTGAAATGTAGAGGTAAGCGTTTGGAACACAAAGAGTGATATATTTTCTACATATCTCAAATTTCAATGTTAAATGGTATTATTAAATGAAATTTAATCATTAAAACATTCCAGATTTCTATACTAAACGGTATTATTAAATGATATTTAAGATATTAAATGGTATTCCAAATTTCTAAAAATAATTTTTTTTATTAGTAATAGAGTAAAATAATGATAAAAATGTTAGTACAATAAATATTAAAACTGCATAATCTAAAATCATAACTTATTCGAGCCTATAAATAGTTGCAAAAAATATTAAATTGAAAATCAACCTATATTGAATAAAATATATTAAATACTTGCTATCCTTTCAGGTGCGTCCAATTCTTTTCTCTTTCCTTCGGTTATGACTTGAGTATGGCTTCGTCTATGTCTTTGTCTTTGCTATTCATTTCGTCGTTTGTATTATATGTATTTGTCTATTGGAAAGTTGTTGTTATTAATGACTCATTATGATTATGTTTTTTTGTTACAAGTCTTTTTGTTTCTTTTGTAAACATGTTTTTAAGTGATTTGTTAACATATCAAGAGAGGAAATATATGGAAAGAAGGTTTATTAATCATTGGCTTGGACTTAAAAAAAATGGAGATCATACAATACTAAAAGATGTTACAAATTAAGTGTCTTGGATTTGCAAACCATAATATTATAACTAAAGGAGATGGCAGAATAAGATAGATAGTTCTCCTTAATCCTAAAAGAAAATTTTATTAAACAACCATTAAGATTTACAATGCTTTATGGTTGGCCAGTTTAGTAAAACAAATGCGTAGATTAAAAATATGAGAATATTGTGTTAGATGAGGATTGCATAAGAAAGTTTGAAAGTAGGTTTATCACTGTAACCTATTTTATAAAGGTGGTGGAATTGCACAAAGGTGAATTCAATGTGATATTTCGTGATTGTTTGTAAATTGTTGTCAAATTTCGACTAAATTGTGGTTTACACTTTTCTCACACGGGGGTTAAAACTGAACTCTTTCTTTCTGCCTTGTAAATTTCATTTTTTATGGCTTAAATAACTACGGTGCTCTGATTTCCTCTGGGGATACGAAGACAACATGTTTTATAACCGAGGCGAACATAATAATAAAAATCTTTTCTTTGTCCCAATAATTCATTCATGCATTTTCTCTTAAAAAGTAAGCATTAGATATAACACACTCTTTGATTAGAACAACAAGAGTGGATCACGTTGAGTACAACAGATGTGCGGGGTACTAATACCTTCCCCTTGTGTAATCGACTTTCGTTCCCTTTCTCTTGGTCGTAAGACCATGTTCTTTCCCATCTTAGAGGTTTTCTTGATGTTTTCCTTTCCCTATTTTGGATAAATAAAGTCCAGTTGTGACTTCATTTTTTGTTTTAGTTTTTTTTCTTTCTAAATGTGTGAAAAATTGAAACTTAACAACAAATTGAAAAATAAATCAATTAGCAATGTCTGCTAGGTTTTATTAATACATTATAATCCAATAAGTTTGTATTTAAATGTGTTAAATTAATCCAAAAGTCAAAGAATATTGTTGGAATCAATAAGTATCTGGTTAACATGCGAAGGAAATATCAAAACACATAGAAATTGTTGGAAACTAAAAACTTTAATTGTGTGAATTGTTTTTTTCCGAAAAGTGGATGATATGAAGTTAAGTAATGATTGGAATAGACCATAATTTTTAATTTTGATTTAATGAGATTATAATGTGATTCAAATGACAATTATGTCCAAGAAAATTTACTTAGGAAGTAATTTTATTAGAATATAAATGTAATAAAAACAGCTACTACTTTTCTTATATAGATAGTGGAGGATATATATGTTCTCCATATCTTAAGTTTTTATATTAACTGATATCATTAAATGTTATTTTAATCATAAAATCATATGTTAACTGATATTATTAAATTTTATTTTAATCATTAAAATATTCCAATGATTTAAACGATATTTAATTATGGATTCAAATGATCACTAATCACTAAATTAAATGGTATTTGTTTTAAAAGTTTGAAATGCAGAGGTAAGCGTTTGGAACACATAGAGATGATATATTTTCTACATATCTCAAATTTCTATGTTAAATAGTATTATTAAATGACATTTAATCATTAAAATATTCCAAATTTCTATACTAAAAAGTATTATTAAATGATATTTAATGTTATTCCAAATTTCCAAAAATAAAAACAAATTTTATTAGTAGTAGATTAAAATAATGATAAAAATGTAAATACATTAAATATTAAAACTGCATAATCTAATATCATAATTTATTCGAGCCTATAAATAATTTCAAAAAATATTAAATTAAAAATACACCTATAGTGAATAGAATATATTAAATACTTCCAATCCTTCAAAGTGCGTCCAATCCATCCATTTATTTTCTCTTTTCTTCGGCTCTGACTTGAGTATGACTTCATCTATGTCTTTGTCTTTGCTATTCATTTCGTCGTTTGTATTATATGTATCTGTCTATTCGAAAGTTGTTGTTATTAATAACTCATTGTGATTATGTTTTTTTGTTACAAGTCTTTTTGTTTCTTTTGTAAACATTTTTTTAAGTGATTTGTTAACATATCAAGAGAGGAAATATATGGAAAGAAGGTTTATTAATCATTGGCTTGGACTTAAAAAAAATGGAGATCATACAATACTAAAAGATGTTACGAATTAAGTGTCTTGGATATGCAAACCATAATATTATAACTAAAGCAGATGGAAAAATAAGATAGATAGTTCTCCTTAAGCCTAAAAGAAAATTTTATTAAACAACCATAAAGATTTACAATGCTTTATGGTTGGCCAGTTTAGTAAAACAAATGCGTAGATTAAAAATATGAGAATATTGTGTTAGATGAGGATCGCATAAGAAAGTTTGAAAGTAGGTTTAGCACTGTAACCTATTTTATAAAGGTGGTGGAATTGCACAAAGGTGAATTCAATATGATATTTCGTGATTGTTTGTAAATTGTTGTCAAATTTCGACTAAATTTGGTTAACATGCGAAGGAAATATCAAAACACATAGAAATTGTTGGAAACTGAAAACTTTAATCGTGTGAATTGTTTTTGCCGAAAAGTGGATGATATGAAGTTAAGTAATGATTGAAATAGACCATAATTTTTAATTTTGATTTAATGAGATTATAATATGATGCCAATGACAATTATTTCCAAGAAAATTTACTTAGGATGTAATTTTATTAGAATATAAATGTAATAAAAATGGCTACTACTTTTCTTATATAGATACTGGAAGATATATATGCTCTCCATATCTTAAGTTTCTATATTAATTGATATCATTAAATGTCATTTTAATCATAAAATAATATGTTAATTGATATTATTAAATTTTATTTTAATCATTAAAATATACCAATGATTTAAATGAAATTTAATTATGGATTCAAATGACCGCTAATCACTAAATTAAATGTTATTTATTTTAAAAGTTTGAAATGTAGAGGTAAGCGTTTGGAACACAAAGAGTGATATATTTTCTACATATCTCAAATTTCAATGTTAAATGGTATTATTAAATGAAATTTAATCATTAAAACATTCCAGATTTCTATACTAAACAGTATTATTAAATGATATTTAAGATATTAAATGGTATTCCAAATTTCTAAAAATAATTTTTTTTATTAGTAATAGAGTAAAGTAATGATAAAAATGTTAGTACAATAAATATTAAAACTGCATAATCTAAAATCATAACTTATTCGAGCCTATAAATAGTTGCAAAAAATATTAAATTGAAAATCAACCTATATTGAATAAAATATATTAAATACTTGCTATCCTTTCAGGTGCGTCCAATTCTTTTCTCTTTTCTTCGGTTATGACTTGAGTATGGCTTCGTCTATGTCTTTGTCTTTGCTATTCATTTCGTCGTTTGTATTATATGTATTTGTCTATTGGAAAGTTGTTGTTATTAATGACTCATTATGATTATGTTTTTTTGTTACAAGTCTTTTTGTTTCTTTTGTAAACATTTTTTTAAGTGATTTGTTAACATATCAAGAGAGGAAATATATGGAAAGAAGGTTTATTAATCATTGGCTTGGACTTAAAAAAAATGGAGATCATACAATACTAAAAGATGTTACAAATTAAGTGTCTTGGATTTGCAAACCATAATATTATAACTAAAGGAGATGGCAGAATAAGATAGATAGTTCTCCTTAATCCTAAAAGAAAATTTTATTAAACAACCATTAAGATTTACAATGCTTTATGGTTGGCCAGTTTAGTAAAACAAAAGCGTAGATTAAAAATATGAGAATATTGTGTTAGATGAGGATTGCATAAGAAAGTTTAAAAGTAGGTTTAGCTCTGTAACCTATTTTATAAAGGTGGTGGAATTGCACAAAGGTGAATTCAATGTGATATTTCGTGATTGTTTGTAAGTTGTTGTCAAATTTCGACTAAATTTGGTTAACATTCGAAGGAAATATCAAAACACATAGAAATTGTTAGAAACTGAAAACTTTAATCATGTGAATTGTTTTTGCCAAAAAGTGGATGATATGAAGTTAAGTAATGATTGGAATAGACCATAATTTTTAATTTTGATTTAATGAGATTATAATATGATGCCAATGACAATTATGTCCAAGAAAATTTACTTAGAAGTAATTTTATTAGAATATAAATGTAATAAAAACGGCCACTACTTTTCTTATATAAATAGTGGAGGATATATATGTTCTCCATATCTTAAGTTACTATATTAATTGATATCATTAAATGTCATTTTAATCATAAAATAATATGTTAATTGATATTATTAAATTTTATTTTAATCATTAAAATATACCAATGATTTAAATGAAATTTAATTATGGATTCAAATGACAGCTAATCACTAAATTAAATGTTATTTATTTTAAAAGTTTGAAATGTAGAGGTAAGCGTTTGGAACACAAAGAGATGATATATTTTTTACATATCTCAAATTTCAATGTTAAATGATATTATTAAGTGAAATTTAATCATTAAAACATTCCAAATTTCTATACTAAACGGTATTATTAAATGATATTTAAGATATTAAATGGTATTCCAAATTTCTCAAAATAATTTTTTTATATTAGTAATAGAGTAAAATAATGATAAAAATGTTAGTACAATAAATATTAAAACTGCATAATCTAAAATCATAACTTATTCGAGCCTATAATTAGTTGCAAAAAATATTAAATTGAAAATCAACCTATATTGAATAAAATATATTAAATACTTGCTATCCTTTCAGGTGCGTCCAATTCTTTTCTCTTTCCTTCAGTTATGACTTGAGCATGGCTTCGTCTATGTCTTTGTCTTTGCTATTCATTTCGTCGTTTGTATTATATGTATTTGTCTATTGGAAAGTTGTTATTATTAATGACTCCTTGTGATTTTGTTATTTTGTTACAAGTCTTTTTGTTTCTTTTGTAAACCTTTTTTTGAGTGATTTATTAACATATTAAGGGAGGAACTATATTGAAATAAGGTCTATTAATCATTGGCTTGGACTTTGAAAAAATGTAGATCATACAATACTAAAAGATGTTACACTTTAAGTGTCTTGGATATGCAAATCATAATATTACACCTAAATAAGATGGTGGAATAAGATAGATAGTTCTCCTTAAGCTTAAAAGAAAATTTCGTTGAACAACCATTAAGATTGACAATGCCTTATGGTTTGGCAGTTTATAAAGCAAGTGCGTAGATTAAAAAAATGAGAATTTTGTGTTAGATGAAGATCTCATAAGAAAGTTTGAAAGTAGGTTTGGCACTGAAACCTATTTAGTGAATATGGTGGAATTGCACAAAGGTGAATTGAATGTAATATTTTATAATTGTTTGTAAATTGTTGTCAAATTTCGAATAAATTGTGGTTTACACTTTTCTCACATGGGGAGTAAAACTGAACTCTTTCTTTCTGCCTTGTTAATCTCAGATTTTATGGCTTAAAGAACTACAATATTCTGATTTCTTCTAGGGATACGTAGGCACACGGTTTCATAACCGAAGCGAACATAATAATAAAAACCTTTTATTTTTCTCAATAATTCATTCATTCATTTTCCCTTAGCAAGTAAGCATAAGATATAACACACTCTTTGATTAGAACAACAAGACTGGATCACGTTGAGTACAACAGACGTGAGGAGTGCTAATACCTTCCCCTTGCGTAACCGACTTTCATACCCTTTCTCTTGGTCGCAAGACTATGTTCTTTCCTATCTTATAGATTTTCTTTATATTTTCCTTTCCCTATTTTGGTTAAATAAAGTTAAGTGGTGTCTTCATTGTTTTTTTTTAGTTGTTTTTAAATGTGTAAAAAATATTGAAACTTAAGAACAAATTGAAAAATAAATCAATTAGCAATGTCTGCTAGGATTTATAAATACATTATAATCCAAGAAGTTTGTATTTAAATGTGTTAAAACAATCCAAAAGTCAAAGAATATTGTTGGAATCAATAAGTATTTGGTTAACGTGCGTAGGAAATATCAAAACACATAGAAATTGTTGGACACTGAAAACTTTAATCGTGTGAATTGTTTTAGCCGAAAAGTGGATGATATGAAGTTAAGTAATGATAAGAATAGACCATAATTTTTGATTTTGATTTAATGAGTTTATAATGTGATGCCAATGACAATTATGTGCAAGAAAATTGACTTAGGAAGTAATTTTATTAGAATATAAATGTAATAAAAACGACTACTACTTTTCTTATATAGATAGTGGAGGATATATATATTCTCCATATCTTAAGTTTCTATATTAAATGATATCATTAAATGTTATTTTAATCATAAAATTATATGTTAACTGATATTATTATATTTTATTTTATTCATTAAAATATTCTAATGATTTAAATGATATTTAATTATGGATTCAAATGACCGCTAATCAATAAATTAAAGGGTATTTATTTTAAAAGTTTGAAATGCATAGGTAAGCGTTTGGAACACATAGAGATGATATCTTTTCTACATATCTCAAACTTCTATGTTAAATGGTATTATTAAATGAAATTTAATCATTAAAATATTCCAAATTTCTATACTAAATGGTATAATTAAATGATATTTAAGATATTAAATGGTATTCAATATTTCCAAAAATAAAAACAAATTTTTTTAGTAGTAGATTAAAATAATGATGCAAATGTCAGTACAATAAATATTAAAACTGCATAATCTAAAATCATAACTTATTCGAGCCTATAAATAGTTGCAAAAAATATAAAATTGAAAATCAACTTATATTGAATAGAATATATTAAATACTTGCTATCATTCCAAGTGCGTCCAATCCATCCAATTCTTTTCTCTTTCCTTCGATTATGACTTGAGTATGGCTTCATCTATGTCTTTGTCTTTGCTATTCATGTCGTCATTTGTATTATATGTATCTGTCTATTGGAAAGTTGTTTTTATTAATGACTCCTTGTGATTCTGTTATTTTGTTACAAGTCTTTTTGTTTCTTTTTTAAACCTTTTTTTGAGTGATTTATTAACATATCAAGAGAGGAAATATATTGAAATAAGGTTTATTAATCATTGGCTTGGACTTTGAAAAAATGGAGATCATACAATACTAAAAGATGTTACAGTTTAAGTGTCTTGGATATGCAAATCATAATATTACAGCTAAATGAGATGACTGAATAAGATATATAGTTCTCCTTAAGCTTAAAAGAAAATTTCGTTGAAAAACCATTAAGACTGACATTGCCTTATGGTTTGGCAGTTTATAAAACAAGTGGGTAGGTTAAAAATATGAGAATTTTATGTTAGATGAAGATCGCATAAGAAAGTTTAAAAGTAGGTTTGGCACTGAAACCTATTTAGTAAACATGGTGGAATTGCACAAAGGTGAATTGAATGTGATATTTCATAATTGTTTGTAAATTGTTGTCAAATTTCGACTAAATTGTGGTTTACACTTTTCTCACATGGGGAGTAAAACTGAACTCTTTCTTTCTGCCTTGTTAAATTTAAGTCTTTCTTTCTTTCTCACATGGTTTACACTCTTTCTTTCCCCTCGGGATACGTAGGCACACTGTTTCACAATCAAGGCGAACACAATAATAAAAACCTTTTATTTTCCCCAATAACTCATTCATGCATTTTCCCTTAGCAAGTAAGCATAAAATATAACACACTCTTTGATTAGAACAACAAGAGTGGATTACATTCAGTACAACGGACGTGAGGGGTGCTAATACCTTTCCCTTGCGTGACCGACTTTCACACCCTTTCTCTTGGTTGCAAGACCATGCTCTTTCCCATCATAGAGGTTTTCTTGATATTTTCCTTTCCCTATTTTGGTTAAATAAAGTTAAGTGGTGACTTCATTGTTTGTTTTAGTTTTTTTTTAAATGTGTAAAAAATATTGAAACTTAAGAACAAATTGAAAAATAAATCAATTAGCAATGTCTGCTAGGTTTTATAAATACATTATAATCCAATAAGTTTTTATTCAAATGTGTTAAAACAATCCAAAAAGTCAAAGAATATTGTTGGAATCAATAAGTATTTGGTTAACGTACGAAGGAAATATCAAAACACATAGAAATTGTTGGACACTGAAAACATTAATCGTGTGAATTGTTTTAACCGAAAAGTGGATGATATGAAGTTAAGTAATGATTGAAATAGACCATAATTTTTTATTTTGATTTAATGAGTTTATAATGTGATTCCAATAACAATTATGTCCAAGAAAATTCACTTAGGACGTAATTTTATTAGAATATGTATGTAATAAAAACGACTACTACTTTTCTTATATAGATAATGGAGGATATATATATTCTCCATATCTTAAGTTTCTATATTAAATGATATCATTAAATGTTATTTTAATCATAAAATTATATGTTAACTGATATTATTATATTTTATTTTATTCATTAAAATATTCTAATGATTTAAATGATATTTAATTATGGATTCAAATGACCGCTAATCAATAAATTAAAGGGTATTTATTTTAAAAGTTTGAAATGCATAGGTAAGCGTTTGGAACACATAGAGATGATATCTTTTCTACATATCTCAAACTTCTATGTTAAATGGTATTATTAAATGAAATTTAATCATTAAAATATTCCAAATTTCTATACTAAATGGTATAATTAAATGATATTTAAGATATTAAATGGTATTCAATTTTCCAAAAATAAAAACAAATTTTTTTAGTAGTAGATTAAAATAATAATGCAAATGTCAGTACAATAAATATTAAAACTGCATAATCTAAAATCATAACTTATTCGAGCCTATACATAGTTGCAAAAAATATAAAATTGAAAATCAACTTATATTGAATAGAATATATTAAATACTTGCTATCATTCCAAGTGCGTCCAATCCATCCAATTCTTTTCTCTTTCCTTCGATTATGACTTGAGTATGGCTTCATCTATGTCTTTGTCTTTGCTATTCATGTCGTCATTTGTATTATATGTATCTGTCTATTGGAAAGTTGTTTTTATTAATGACTCCTTGTGATTCTGTTATTTTGTTACAAGTCTTTTTGTTTCTTTTTTAAACCTTTTTTTGAGTGATTTATTAACATATCAAGAGAGGAAATATATTGAAATAAGGTTTATTAATCATTGGCTTGGACTTTGAAAAAATGGAGATCATACAATACTAAAAGATGTTACAGTTTAAGTGTCTTGGATATGCAAATCATAATATTACAGCTAAATGAGATGACTGAATAAGATATATAGTTCTCCTTAAGCTTAAAAGAAAATTTCGTTGAAAAACCATTAAGATTGACATTGCCTTATGGTTTGGCAGTTTATAAAACAAGTGGGTAGGTTAAAAATATGAGAATTTTATGTTAGATGAAGATCGCATAAGAAAGTTTAAAAGTAGGTTTGGCACTGAAACCTATTTAGTAAACATGGTGGAATTGCACAAAGGTGAATTGAATGTGATATTTCATAATTGTTTGTAAGTTGTTGTCAAATTTCGACTAAATTGTGGTTTACACTTTTCTCACATGGGGAGTAAAACTGAACTCTTTCTTTCTGCCTTGTTAAATTTAAGTCTTTCTTTCTTTCTCACATGGTTTACACTCTTTCTTTCCCCTCGGGATACGTAGGCACACTGTTTCACAATCAAGGCGAACACAATAATAAAAACCTTTTATTTTCCCCAATAACTCATTCATGCATTTTCCCTTAGCAAGTAAGCATAAAATATAACACACTCTTTGATTAGAACAACAAGAGTGGATTACATTCAGTACAACGGACGTGAGGGGTGCTAATACCTTTCCCTTGCGTGACCGACTTTCACACCCTTTCTCTTGGTTGCAAGACCATGCTCTTTCCCATCATAGAGGTTTTCTTGATATTTTCCTTTCCCTATTTTGGTTAAATAAAGTTAAGTGGTGACTTCATTGTTTGTTTTAGTTTTTTTTTAAATGTGTAAAAAATATTGAAACTTAAGAACAAATTGAAAAATAAATCAATTAGCAATGTCTGCTAGGTTTTATAAATACATTATAATCCAATAAGTTTTTATTCAAATGTGTTAAAACAATCCAAAAAGTCAAAGAATATTGTTGGAATCAATAAGTATTTGGTTAACGTACGAAGGAAATATCAAAACACATAGAAATTGTTGGACACTGAAAACATTAATCGTGTGAATTGTTTTAGCCGAAAAGTGGATGATATGAAGTTAAGTAATGATTGAAATAGACCATAATTTTTTATTTTGATTTAATGAGTTTATAATGTGATTCCAATAACAATTATGTCCAAGAAAATTCACTTAGGACGTAATTTTATTAGAATATGTATGTAATAAAAACGACTACTACTTTTCTTATATAGATAATGGAGGATATATATATTCTCCATATCTTAAGTTTCTATATTAAATGATATCATTAAATGTTATTTTAATCATAAAATTATATGTTAACTGATATTATTATATTTTATTTTATTCATTAAAATATTCTAATGATTTAAATGATATTTAATTATGGATTCAAATGACCGCTAATCAATAAATTAAAGGGTATTTATTTTAAAAGTTTGAAATGCATAGGTAAGCGTTTGGAACACATAGAGATGATATCTTTTCTACATATCTCAAACTTCTATGTTAAATGGTATTATTAAATGAAATTTAATCATTAAAATATTCCAAATTTCTATACTAAATGGTATAATTAAATGATATTTAAGATATTAAATGGTATTCAATTTTCCAAAAATAAAAACAAATTTTTTTAGTAGTAGATTAAAATAATAATGCAAATGTCAGTACAATAAATATTAAAACTGCATAATCTAAAATCATAACTTATTCGAGCCTATACATAGTTGCAAAAAATATAAAATTGAAAATCAACTTATATTGAATAGAATATATTAAATACTTGCTATCATTCCAAGTGCGTCCAATCCATCCAATTCTTTTCTCTTTCCTTCGATTATGACTTGAGTATGGCTTCATCTATGTCTTTGTCTTTGCTATTCATTTCGTCATTTGTATTATATGTATCTGTCTATTGGAAAGTTGTTTTTATTAATGACTCCTTGTGATTCTGTTATTTTGTTACAAGTCTTTTTGTTTCTTTTTTAAACCTTTTTTTGAGTGATTTATTAACATATCAAGAGAGGAAATATATTGAAATAAGGTTTATTAATCATTGGCTTGGACTTTGAAAAAATGGAGATCATACAATACTAAAAGATGTTACAGTTTAAGTGTCTTGGATATGCAAATCATAATATTACAGCTAAATGAGATGACTGAATAAGATATATAGTTCTCCTTAAGCTTAAAAGAAAATTTCGTTGAAAAACCATTAAGATTGACATTGCCTTATGGTTTGGCAGTTTATAAAACAAGTGGGTAGGTTAAAAATATGAGAATTTTATGTTAGATGAAGATCGCATAAGAAAGTTTAAAAGTAGGTTTGGCAATGAAACCTATTTAGTAAACATGGTGGAATTGCACAAAGGTGAATTGAATGTGATATTTCATAATTGTTTGTAAGTTGTTGTCAAATTTCGACTAAATTGTGGTTTACACTTTTCTCACATGGGGAGTAAAACTGAACTCTTTCTTTCTGCCTTGTTAAATTTAAGTCTTTCTTTCTTTCTCACATGGTTTACACTCTTTCTTTCCCCTCGGGATACGTAGGCACACTGTTTCACAATCAAGGCGAACACAATAATAAAAACCTTTTATTTTCCCCAATAACTCATTCATGCATTTTCCCTTAGCAAGTAAGCATAAAATATAACACACTCTTTGATTAGAACAACAAGAGTGGATTACATTCAGTACAACGGACGTGAGGGGTGCTAATACCTTTCCCTTGCGTGACCGACTTTCACACCCTTTCTCTTGGTTGCAAGACCATGCTCTTTCCCATCATAGAGGTTTTCTTGATATTTTCCTTTCCCTATTTTGGTTAAATAAAGTTAAGTGGTGACTTCATTGTTTGTTTTAGTTTTTTTTAAATGTGTAAAAAATATTGAAACTTAAGAACAAATTGAAAAATAAATCAATTAGCAATGTCTGCTAGGTTTTATAAATACATTATAGTCCAATAAGTTTTTATTCAAATGTGTTAAAACAATCCAAAAAGTCAAAGAATATTGTTGGAATCAATAAGTATTTGGTTAACGTACGAAGGAAATATCAAAACACATAGAAATTGTTGGACACTGAAAACATTAATCGTGTGAATTGTTTTAGCCGAAAAGTGGATGATATGAAGTTAAGTAATGATTAGAATAAACCATAATTTTTTATTTTGATTTAATGAGTTTATAATGTGATTCCAATAACAATTATGTCCAAGAAAATTGACTTAGGACGTAATTTTATTAGAATATGTATGTAATAAAAACGACTACTACTTTTCTTATATAGATAATGGAGGATATATATATTCTCCATATCTTAAGTTTCTATATTAAATGATATCATTAAATGTTATTTTAATCATAAAATTATATGTTAACTGATATTATTATATTTTATTTTATTCATTAAAATATTCTAATGATTTAAATGATATTTAATTATGGATTCAAATGACCGCTAATCAATAAATTAAAGGGTATTTATTTTAAAAGTTTGAAATGCATAGGTAAGCGTTTGGAACACATAGAGATGATATCTTTTCTACATATCTCAAATTTCTATGTTAAATGGTATTATTAAATGAAATTTAATCATTAAAATATTCCAAATTTCTATACTAAATGGTATAATTAAATGATATTTAAGATATTAAATGGTATTCCAAATTTCCAAAAATAAAAACAAATTTTTTTAGTAGTAGATTAAAATAATGATGCAAATGTTAGTACAATAAGTATTAAAACTGCATAATCTAAAATCATAACTTATTCGAGCCTATACATAGTTGCAAAAAATATAAAATTGAAAATCAACTTATATTGAATAGAATATATTAAATACTTGCTATCCTTCCAAGTGTGTCCAATTCATCCAATTCTTTTCTCTTTCCTTCGATTATGACTTGAGTATGGCTTCATCTATGTCTTTGTCTTTGCTATTCATTTCGTCATTTGTATTATATGTATCTGTCTATTGGAAAGTTGTTTTTATTAATGACTCCTTGTGATTCTGTTATTTTGTTACAAGTCTTTTTGTTTCTTTTTTAAACCTTTTTTTGAGTGATTTATTAACATATCAAGAGAGGAAATATATTGAAATAAGGTTTATTAATCATTGGCTTGGACTTTGAAAAAATGGAGATCATACAATACTAAAAGATGTTACAGTTTAAGTGTCTTGGATATGCAAATCATAATATTACAGCTAAATGAGATGGCAGAATAAGATATATAGTTCTCCTTAAGCTTAAAAGAAAATTTCGTTGAACAACCATTAAGATTGACAATGCCTTATGGTTTGGCAGTTTATAAAACAAGTGGGTAGGTTAAAAATATGAGAATTTTATGTTAGATGAAGATCGCATAAGAAAGTTTAAAAGTAGGTTTGGCAATGAAACCTATTTAGTAAACATGGTGGAATTGCACAAAGGTGAATTGAATGTGATATTTCATAATTGTTTGTAAGTTGTTGTCAAATTTCGACTAAATTGTGGTTTACACTTTTCTCACATGGGGAGTAAAACTGAACTCTTTCTTTCTGCCTTGTTAAATTTAAGTCTTTCTTTCTTTCTCACATGGCTTACACTCTTTCTTTCCCCTCGGGATACGTAGGAACACTGTTTCACAATCAAGGCGAACACAATAATAAAAACCTTTTATTTTCCCCAATAACTCATTCATGCATTTTCCCTTAGCAAGTAAGCATAAAATATAACACACTCTTTGATTAGAACAACAAGAGTGGATTACATTCAGTACAACGGACGTGAGGGGTGCTAATACCTTTCCCTTGCGTGACCGACTTTCACACCCTTTCTCTTGGTTGCAAGACCACGCTCTTTCCCATCTTAGAGGTTTTCTTGATATTTTCCTTTCCCTATTTTTGTTAAATAAAGTTAAGTGGTGACTTCATTGTTTGTTTTAGTTTTTTTTTAAATGTGTAAAAAATATTGAAACTTAAGAACAAATTGAAAAATAAATCAATTAGCAATGTCTGCTAGGTTTTATAAATACATTATAATCCAAGAAGTTTTTATTCAAATGTGTTAAAACAATCCAAAAAGTCAAAGAATATTGTTGGAATCAATAAGTATTTGGTTAACGTACGAAGGAAATATCAAAACACATAGAAATTGTTGGACACTGAAAACATTAATCGTGTGAATTGTTTTAGCCGAAAAGTGGATGATATGAAGTTAAGTAATGATTAGAATAAACCATAATTTTTTATTTTGATTTAATGAGTTTATAATGTGATTCCAATAACAATTATGTCCAAGAAAATTGACTTAGGACGTAATTTTATTAGAATATATATGTAATAAAAACGACTACTACTTTTCTTATATAGATAATGGAGGATATATATATTCTCCATATCTTAAGTTTCTATATTAAATGATATCATTAAATGTTATTTTAATAATAAAATTATATGTTAACTGATATTATTATCTTTTATTTTATTCATTAAAATATTCTAATGATTTAAATGATATTTAATTATGGATTCAAATGACCGCTAATCAATAAATTAAATGGTATTTATTTTAAAAGTTTGAAATGCATAGGTAAGCGTTTGGAACACATAGAGATTATATCTTTTCTACATATCTCAAATTTCTATGTTAAATGGTATTATTAAATGAAATTTAATCATTAAAATATTCCAAATTTCTATACTAAATGGTATAATTAAATGATATTTAAGATATTAAATGGTATTCCAAATTTCCAAAAATAAAAACAAATTTTTTTAGTAGTAGATTAAAATAATGATGCAAATGTTAGTACAATAAATATTAAAACTGCATAATCGAAAATCATAACTTATTCGAGCCTATACATAGTTGCAAAAAATATAAAATTGAAAATCAACCTATATTGAATAGAATATATTAAATACTTGCTATCCTTCCAAGTGTGTCCAATTCATCCAATTCTTTTCTCTTTCCTTCGATTATGACTTGAGTATGGCTTCATCTATGTCTTTGTCTTTGCTATTCATTTCGTCATTTGTATTATATGTATCTGTCTATTGGAAAGTTGTTTTTATTAATGACTCCTTGTGATTCTGTTATTTTGTTACAAGTCTTTTTGTTTCTTTTTTAAACCTTTTTTTGAGTGATTTATTAACATATCAAGAGAGGAAATATATTGAAATAAGGTTTATTAATCATTGGCTTGGACTTTGAAAAAATGGAGATCATACAATACTAAAAGATGTTACAGTTTAAGTGTCTTGGATATGCAAATCATAATATTACAGCTAAATGAGATGGCAGAATAAGATATATAGTTCTCCTTAAGCTTAAAAGAAAATTTCGTTGAACAACCATTAAGATTGACAATGCCTTATGGTTTGACAGTTTATAAAACAAGTGGGTAGGTTAAAAATATGAGAATTTTATGTTAGATGAAGATCGCATAAGAAAGTTTAAAAGTAGGTTTGGCAATGAAACCTATTTAGTAAACATGGTGGAATTGCACAAAGGTGAATTGAATGTGATATTTCATAATTGTTTGTAAGTTGTTGTCAAATTTCGACTAAATTGTGGTTTACACTTTTCTCACATGGGGAGTAAAACTGAACTCTTTCTTTCTGCCTTGTTAAATTTAAGTCTTTCTTTCTTTCTCACATGGTTTACACTCTTTCTTTCCCCTCGGAATACGTAGGCACACTGTTTCACAATCAAGGCGAACACAATAATAAAAACCTTTTATTTTCCCCAATAACTCATTCATGCATTTTCCCTTAGCAAGTAAGCATAAAATATAACACACTCTTTGATTAGAACAACAAGAGTGGATTACATTCAGTACAACGGACGTGAGGGGTGCTAATACCTTTCCCTTGCGTGACCGACTTTCACACCCTTTCTCTTGGTTGCAAGACCATGCTCTTTCCCATCATAGAGGTTTTCTTGATATTTTCCTTTCCCTATTTTGGTTAAATAAAGTTAAGTGGTGACTTCATTGTTTGTTTTAGTTTTTTTTTAAATGTGTAAAAAATATTGAAACTTAAGAACAAATTGAAAAATAAATCAATTAGCAATGTCTGCTAGGTTTTATAAATACATTATAATCCAAGAAGTTTTTATTCAAATGTGTTAAAACAATCCAAAAAGTCAAAGAATATTGTTGGAATCAATAAGTATTTGGTTAACGTACGAAGGAAATATCAAAACACATAGAAATTGTTGGACACTGAAAACATTAATCGTGTGAATTGTTTTAGCCGAAAAGTGGATGATATGAAGTTAAGTAATGATTAGAATAAACCATAATTTTTTATTTTGATTTAATGAGTTTATAATGTGATTCCAATAACAATTATGTCCAAGAAAATTGACTTAGGACGTAATTTTATTAGAATATATATGTAATAAAAACGACTACTACTTTTCTTATATAGATAATGGAGGATATATATATTCTCCATATCTTAAGTTTCTATATTAAATGATATCATTAAATGTTATTTTAATAATAAAATTATATGTTAACTGATATTATTATCTTTTATTTTATTCATTAAAATATTCTAATGATTTAAATGATATTTAATTATGGATTCAAATGACCGCTAATCAATAAATTAAAGGGTATTTATTTTAAAAGTTTGAAATGCATAGGTAAGCGTTTGGAACACATAGAGATTATATCTTTTCTACATATCTCAAATTTCTATGTTAAATGGTATTATTAAATGAAATTTAATCATTAAAATATTCCAAATTTCTATACTAAATGGTATAATTAAATGATATTTAAGATATTAAATGGTATTCCAAATTTCCAAAAATAAAAACAAATTTTTTTAGTAGTAGATTAAAATAATGATGCAAATGTTAGTACAATAAATATTAAAACTGCATAATCGAAAATCATAACTTATTCGAGCCTATACATAGTTGCAAAAAATATAAAATTGAAAATCAACCTATATTGAATAGAATATATTAAATACTTGCTATCCTTCCAAGTGTGTCCAATTCATCCAATTCTTTTCTCTTTCCTTCGATTATGACTTGAGTATGGCTTCATCTATGTCTTTGTCTTTGCTATTCATTTCGTCATTTGTATTATATGTATCTGTCTATTGGAAAGTTGTTTTTATTAATGACTCCTTGTGATTCTGTTATTTTGTTACAAGTCTTTTTGTTTCTTTTTTAAACCTTTTTTTGAGTGATTTATTAACATATCAAGAGAGGAAATATATTGAAATAAGGTTTATTAATCATTGGCTTGGACTTTGAAAAAATGGAGATCATACAATACTAAAAGATGTTACAGTTTAAGTGTCTTGGATATGCAAATCATAATATTACAGCTAAATGAGATGGCAGAATAAGATATATAGTTCTCCTTAAGCTTAAAAGAAAATTTCGTTGAACAACCATTAAGATTGACAATGCCTTATGGTTTGACAGTTTATAAAACAAGTGGGTAGGTTAAAAATATGAGAATTTTATGTTAGATGAAGATCGCATAAGAAAGTTTAAAAGTAGGTTTGGCAATGAAACCTATTTAGTAAACATGGTGGAATTGCACAAAGGTGAATTGAATGTGATATTTCATAATTGTTTGTAAGTTGTTGTCAAATTTCGACTAAATTGTGGTTTACACTTTTCTCACATGGGGAGTAAAACTGAACTCTTTCTTTCTGCCTTGTTAAATTTAAGTCTTTCTTTCTTTCTCACATGGTTTACACTCTTTCTTTCCCCTCGGGATACGTAGGCACACTGTTTCACAATCAAGGCGAACACAATAATAAAAACCTTTTATTTTCCCCAATAACTCATTCATGCATTTTCCCTTAGCAAGTAAGCATAAAATATAACACACTCTTTGATTAGAATAACAAGAGTGGATTACATTCAGTACAACGGACGTGAGGGGTGCTAATACCTTTCCCTTGCGTGACCGACTTTCACACCCTTTCTCTTGGTTGCAAGACCATGCTCTTTCCCATCATAGAGGTTTTCTTGATATTTTCCTTTCCCTATTTTGGTTAAATAAAGTTAAGTGGTGACTTCATTGTTTGTTTTAGTTTTTTTTTAAATGTGTAAAAAATATTGAAACTTAAGAACAAATTGAAAAATAAATCAATTAGCAATGTCTGCTAGGTTTTATAAATACATTATAATCCAAGAAGTTTTTATTCAAATGTGTTAAAACAATCCAAAAAGTCAAAGAATATTGTTGGAATCAATAAGTATTTGGTTAACGTACGAAGGAAATATCAAAACACATAGAAATTGTTGGACACTGAAAACATTAATCGTGTGAATTGTTTTAGCCGAAAAGTGGATGATATGAAGTTAAGTAATGATTAGAATAAACCATAATTTTTTATTTTGATTTAATGAGTTTATAATGTGATTCCAATAACAATTATGTCCAAGAAAATTGACTTAGGACGTAATTTTATTAGAATATATATGTAATAAAAACGACTACTACTTTTCTTATATAGATAATGGAGGATATATATATTCTCCATATCTTAAGTTTCTATATTAAATGATATCATTAAATGTTATTTTAATAATAAAATTATATGTTAACTGATATTATTATCTTTTATTTTATTCATTAAAATATTCTAATGATTTAAATGATATTTAATTATGGATTCAAATGACCGCTAATCAATAAATTAAAGGGTATTTATTTTAAAAGTTTGAAATGCATAGGTAAGCGTTTGGAACACATAGAGATTATATCTTTTCTACATATCTCAAATTTCTATGTTAAATGGTATTATTAAATGAAATTTAATCATTAAAATATTCCAAATTTCTATACTAAATGGTATAATTAAATGATATTTAAGATATTAAATGGTATTCCAAATTTCCAAAAATAAAAACAAATTTTTTTAGTAGTAGATTAAAATAATGATGCAAATGTTAGTACAATAAATATTAAAACTGCATAATCGAAAATCATAACTTATTCGAGCCTATACATAGTTGCAAAAAATATAAAATTGAAAATCAACCTATATTGAATAGAATATATTAAATACTTGCTATCCTTCCAAGTGTGTCCAATTCATCCAATTCTTTTCTCTTTCCTTCGATTATGACTTGAGTATGGCTTCATCTATGTCTTTGTCTTTGCTATTCATTTCGTCATTTGTATTATATGTATCTGTCTATTGGAAAGTTGTTTTTATTAATGACTCCTTGTGATTCTGTTATTTTGTTACAAGTCTTTTTGTTTCTTTTTTAAACCTTTTTTTGAGTGATTTATTAACATATCAAGAGAGGAAATATATTGAAATAAGGTTTATTAATCATTGGCTTGGACTTTGAAAAAATGGAGATCATACAATACTAAAAGATGTTACAGTTTAAGTGTCTTGGATATGCAAATCATAATATTACAGCTAAATGAGATGGCAGAATAAGATATATAGTTCTCCTTAAGCTTAAAAGAAAATTTCGTTGAACAACCATTAAGATTGACAATGCCTTATGGTTTGACAGTTTATAAAACAAGTGGGTAGGTTAAAAATATGAGAATTTTATGTTAGATGAAGATCGCATAAGAAAGTTTAAAAGTAGGTTTGGCAATGAAACCTATTTAGTAAACATGGTGGAATTGCACAAAGGTGAATTGAATGTGATATTTCATAATTGTTTGTAAGTTGTTGTCAAATTTCGACTAAATTGTGGTTTACACTTTTCTCACATGGGGAGTAAAACTGAACTCTTTCTTTCTGCCTTGTTAAATTTAAGTCTTTCTTTCTTTCTCACATGGTTTACACTCTTTCTTTCCCCTCGGGATACGTAGGCACACTGTTTCACAATCAAGGCGAACACAATAATAAAAACCTTTTATTTTCCCCAATAACTCATTCATGCATTTTCCCTTAGCAAGTAAGCATAAAATATAACACACTCTTTGATTAGAACAACAAGAGTGGATTACATTCAGTACAACGGATGTGAGGGGTGCTAATACCTTTCCCTTGCGTGACCGACTTTCACACCCTTTCTCTTGGTTGCAAGACCATGCTCTTTCCCATCATAGAGGTTTTCTTGATATTTTCCTTTCCCTATTTTGGTTAAATAAAGTTAAGTGGTGACTTCATTGTTTGTTTTAGTTTTTTTTTAAATGTGTAAAAAATATTGAAACTTAAGAACAAATTGAAAAATAAATCAATTAGCAATGTCTGCTAGGTTTTATAAATACATTATAATCCAAGAAGTTTTTATTCAAATGTGTTAAAACAATCCAAAAAGTCAAAGAATATTGTTGGAATCAATAAGTATTTGGTTAACGTACGAAGGAAATATCAAAACACATAGAAATTGTTGGACACTGAAAACATTAATCGTGTGAATTGTTTTAGCCGAAAAGTGGATGATATGAAGTTAAGTAATGATTAGAATAAACCATAATTTTTTATTTTGATTTAATGAGTTTATAATGTGATTCCAATAACAATTATGTCCAAGAAAATTGACTTAGGACGTAATTTTATTAGAATATATATGTAATAAAAACGACTACTACTTTTCTTATATAGATAATGGAGGATATATATATTCTCCATATCTTAAGTTTCTATATTAAATGATATCATTAAATGTTATTTTAATCATAAAATTATATGTTAACTGATATTATTATATTTTATTTTATTCATTAAAATATTCTAATGATTTAAATGATATTTAATTATGGATTCAAATGACCGCTAATCAATAAATTAAAGGGTATTTATTTTAAAAGTTTGAAATGCATAGGTAAGCGTTTGGAACACATAGAGATGATATCTTTTCTACATATCTCAAATTTCTATGTTAAATGGTATTATTAAATGAAATTTAATCATTAAAATATTCCAAATTTCTATACTAAATGGTATAATTAAATGATATTTAAGATATTAAATGGTATTCCAAATTTCCAAAAATAAAAACAAATTTTTTTAGTAGTAGATTAAAATAATGATGCAAATGTTAGTACAATAAGTATTAAAACTGCATAATCTAAAATCATAACTTATTCGAGCATATAAATAGTTGCAAAAAATATTAAATTGAAAATCAACCTATATTGAATAGAATATATTAAATACTTGCTATCCTTTCAGGTGTGTCCAATTCATCCAATTCTTTTGTCTTTCCTTCGGTTCTGACTTGAGTATGACTTTATCTATGTCTTTATCTTTGCTATTCATTTCGTCATTTGTATTATATGTATCTGTCTATTGGAAAGTTGTTATTATTAATGACTCCTTGTGATTCTGTTATTTTGTTACAAGTCTTTTTGTTTCTTTTGTAAACCTTTTTTTGAGTGATTTATTAACATATCAAGAGAGGAACTATATTGAAATAAGGTCTATTAATCATTGGCTTGGACTTTGAAAAAATGGAGATCATACAATACTAAAAGATGTTACAGTTTAAGCGTCTTGGATACGCAAATCATAATATTACAGCTAAATGAGATGGCAGAATAAGATAGATATTTCTCGTTAAGCTTAAAAGAGAATTTCGTTGAACAACAATTAAGACTGACAATGCCTTATGGTTTGGCAGTTTATAAAACAAATGCGTTGATTAAAAATATGATAATTTATTGTTAGATGAAGATCACATAAGAAAGTTTGAAAGTAGGTTTGGCATTGAAACCTATTTAGTAAACATGGTGGAATTGCACAAAGGTGAATTGAATGTGATATTTCATAATTGTTTGTAAATTGTTGTCAAATTTTGACTAAATTTTGGTTTACACTTTTCTCACATGCGGAGTAAAACTGAACTCTTTCTTTCTGCCTTGTTAATCTCATTTTTTATGGCTTAAAGAACAACAGTATTCTGATTTCTTCTAGAGATACGTAGGCACACAAATTCATAACCGAGGCAAACACAATAATAAAAACCTTTTCTTTTTCCCAATAATTCATTCATGCATCTTTCCTTAGCAAGTAAGCATAAGATATGACACACTCTTTGATTAGAACACAAGAGTAGATCACGTTAAGTACAATGGACGTGAGGGGTACTAATACCTTCCCTTGCGTAACCGACTTTCATACCATTTCTCTTGGTCGCAAGACCATGTTCTTTCCCATCTTAGAGGTTTTCTTGATATTTTCCTTTCCCTATTTTGGTTAAATAAAGTTTAGTGGTGACTTCGTTGTTTGTTTTAGTTTTTTTTAAATGTTTAAAAAATATTGAAACTTAAGAAAAAATTGAAAAGTAAATCAATTTGCAATGTCTACTAGGTTTTATAAATACATTATAATCCAAGAAGTTTGTATTTAAATGTGTTAAAACAATCCAAAAGTCAAAGAATATTGTTGGAATTAATAAGTATTTGGTTAACGTGCGAAGGAAGTATCAAAACACATAGACATTGTTGGAAACTCAACTTTAATCGTGTGAATTTGTTTAGTTGAAAATTGGATGATATGAAGTGAAGTAATGATTGGAATAGTCCATAATTATTGTTTTTGAGTTAATTAGATTATAATGTGAAGCCAACGATAATTAAGTCCAAGAAAATAGGTTGAGAAAGTAATTTTCTTAGGATATAAATGTAATAAAAATGGCTATTACTTTTCTTATATAGATAGTCTAGATGATATCTGTTCTCCATATCTCAGTTCTCCATATCTTAAGTTTCCATGTTAAGCGATATAATTAAATGTTATTTTAATCATTAAAATATATGTTAACTGATATTATTAAATTTTATTTTCATCATTAAAATATTACAATGTTTTAAATGATATTTAATTATGGATTCAAATTACAACTAATCACAGAATTAAACGATATTTATTTTAAAATTTTGGAATGCGGAGGTAAGCATTGGGAAGACATAGAGATGACATATTTTCTCCATATCTCAAATCTCTATGTTAAATGGTATTATTAAATGATATTTAATTATTAAAATATTCCAAATTTCTATACTAAATGGTACTATTAAATGATATTTAAGATATTAAATGGTATTCCAAATTTCTAAAAATAAATACAAATTTTATTAGTAGTAGATAAAAATAATGATAAAAATGTAAGTACAATAAATATTAATATTGCATAATCTAAAATCATAGTTTATTTTAGCCTATAAATAGTTGCAAAAAACATTAAATTGAAAATCAACCTATGTTAAATAGAATATATTAAATACTTGGAATGCTTCCAGGTGCTTCTAATTCATCAATTTTTTCTTCTCTTTCCTTCGGTTGTGACTTGAGTATGGCTTCATATATGTCTCTGTCTTTGCTATTCATTTTGTCGTTTGTATTATATGTATCTGACTATTAGAAAGTTGTTGTTATTAATGACTCCTTGTGATTATTTTATTTTTTTATAAGTCTTTTTGTTTCTTTTGTAAACCTTTTTTGAGTGATTTATAAACATATCAAGAGAGGAACTATATGGAAAGAAGGTCTATTAATCATTGGCTTAGATTTTGAAAAAATGGAGATCATACAATACTAAAAGATGTTATGATTTAAGTGTCTTGGAGATGTAAATCATAATATTACATCTAACCAAGATGGAGGAATAAGATAAATAGTTCTCCTTAAGCTTAAAAAAAAATTTCATTGAACAACCATTAAGATTGACAACGCTTTATGGTTGGGCAGTATAGTGAAACAAGTGTGTAGATTAAAAGTTTGAGAATATTATGTTAGACGAGGATCACATGAGAATGTTTGAAAGTAGTTTTAGCACCTGAACCTATTTAGTAAAGGTTGAGGAATTGAGCAGAGGTTAATTCAATGTGATATTTCAAGATTGTTTGAAAATTGTTGTCAAATTTCGACTAAATTGTGGTTTACACTTTTCTTACGTGGGGAGTAAAACTGAACTCTTTGTTTCTGTTTTGTTAATTTCAGTTTTTATGACTTAAAGAACTATGATGTTCTGATTTCTTTTGGGGATACGTAAGCACGAGGTTTCATAAACGAGGCAAACTCAATAATAAAAATATTTTATTTTTCCCAATAATTCATTCATGCATTTTCCCTTAACAAGTAAGCATTAGACATAACACACTCTTTGATAAGAACAACAAGAGTGGATCACATTGTGTATACCAAACGTGAGGGGTGCTATTATCTTCCCCTTGCGTAACTGACTTTCGTACCCTTTCTCGTGGTCACAAGACCATGTTCTTTCCCATCTTAGAGGTTTTCTTGATATTTTCCTTTCCCTATTTTGGATAAATAAAATTCACATGTGACTTCATAGTTTGTTTTTGTATTTTAAAATGTGTGAAAAAATATTGAAACTTAATGACAAATTAGAAAATAAATCAATTAGCAAGGTCTGTTAGGGCTTATAAATACAATAATCCAAGAAATTTGTATTTAAATGTGTGAAAACAATCCAAAACACATAGAAATTGTTGGAAACTCAAAACTTTAATCGTGTGAATTAGTTTAGCCAAAAATTGGCTGATTTGAAGTTCAGTAATGATTGGAATAGACCATAATTATTGTTTTTGATTTAATGAGATTACAAAATGTGACACCAATGATAATCATGTCCAATAAAATAGGCTTAGTAAGTAATTTTATTAGGATATAAATGTAATAAAAATGACTATTACTTTTCTTATATAGATAGTAGAGATTATATTTGTTCTCTATATCTTAAGTTTCTATGTTAACTGATATTATTAAATGTTATTTTAATCATTAAACTATATGTTAACTGATATTGTTAAATGTTATTCTTATCATTAAACGATTCCAATGTTTTAAATGATTTTTAATTATGGATTAAAATTACCGCTAATCACAAATTAAATGGTATTTATTTTAAAATTTTAGAATGCAGAGGAATGCGTTGGGAACACATAGAGATGATATATTTTCTCCATATCTCAAATCTCTATGTTAAATGATATTATTAAATAATATTTAATCATTAAAATATTCCAATTTTTTTCTATACTAAATGGTATTATTAAATTATATTTAAGATATTAAATGGTATTCCAAATTTCCAAAAATAAAAACAAATTATATTAGTAGTAGATTAAAATAATGATAAAAATGTAAGTACAATAAATATTAAAAGTGCATAATCTAAAATCATAATTTATTCGAGCCTATAAATAGTTGCAAAAAATATTAAATTAAAAATCAACCTTTATTGAATAGAATATATAAAATACTTGCAATCCTTCCAGGTGCGTCCAATTCATCCAATTCTTTTCTATTTCCTTCGGTTCTGACTAGAGTATGGATTTATCTGTCTCTGTCTTTGATATTCATTTCATCGTTTGTATTATATGTATCTGTCTATTAAAAAGTTGTTGTTATTAATGACTCCTTGTGATTATGTTATTTTGTTACAAGTCTTTTAGTTTCTTTTTAAACCTTTTTTGAGTAATTTATTAACATAACAAGAGAAGAACTATATGGAAAGAAGGTCTATTAATCATTGGCTTGGTCTTTGAAATATGGAGATCATACAATACTAAAAGATGCTACTATTTAAGTGTCTTGGAGATGCAAATCATAATATTACAGCTAAACGAGATGTCAGAATAAGATAGATAGTTCTCCTTAAGCTTAAAAGAAATTTTCATTGAACAACCATTAAGTTTGACAATGCTTTATGGTTAGGAAGTATAGTGAAACAAGTGTATAGATTAAAAATATGAGAATATTGTGTTAGATGAGGATCACATAAGAAAGTTTGAAAGTAGGTTTGGCACTGGAACCTATTTATTAAAGGTGGCAGAATTGCACAAAGGCGATTTCAATTTGATATTTCATGATTGTTTGTAAATTAATATCAAATTTGACTAATTTGTGGTTTACACTTTTCTCGCGTGGGGAGTAAAACTGTACTCTTTATTTTTGTCTTGTTAATTTCAATTTTTATGGTTTAAAGAGTTATGGTGTTCAAATTTCTTCTAGGGACACGTAGGCACGAAGTTTCGTAACTGAAACGAATGCAATAATAAAAATCTTTTCTTTTTCCCAATAATTCATTTATGCATTTTCCCTTAGCAAGTAAGCATTATATATAACACACCCTTTGATTAGAACAACAAGACTGGATCCCATTGAGTACAACAAACGTGAGGGGTGCTAATACCTTCCCCTTGTGTAAGATTTCATGCTCAACATCATCAACCACAAATTCATAATGATTATACAAATATATATAATTATCGTCATCCGTCATGCAATGCATACCAATTATGCAACTCAACATCATCATCGTATTAACAATTCAACAATATGCAATTCAACATCATCATCGTATTAATAATTCAATAATATGCAATTCAACATCATCATCATCATCGTATTAACAATTCAATAATATGCAATTCAACATTATCATCGTATTAACAAATTCAACAATATGCAATGAGACTGATACTGATGCAATATGCATATGGTACCATTGGGGTAAAACCTCATCCTAATAATGCCAACCGAGGGAAGCAACATCATAACACCAATACAGGCAATCGCTCGCCAATAGAGGCCATGGCTTCATGAATGCATGCGGCACTGAAATGCAAAAAATTAATTTACATTTATTATTCATACCTCCAACCAATTTCCATATAAGGCCAGGGCATAAGCCCTCAAGAAATTTCCAAAACAGGCCAGGGCATAAGCCCTCAACAAATTGCCAATACACACCAGAGCATAAGCCCTAAATGATGCATGAAATGCAACATGATACAACAAAATTATGCAACCACAAGCATAATCATCAACATCATGCCAATTTCAGGCCAACATCATCTTCGTAAAACCACAATATCACCTATAATTCCTTCACACATCATCGACACAACACCGATACAATTAATCGCAACATTTTGCATTACAACACATACAACATACGCACACATCAGAATTCTTCCAAATAAATATTATTCTATTGTCATCAAAATTATTACCACATTTTAGAAAATAGTTTTAGCTTTCCAACAGTCCAAACAACGCGTCAAACAGACACCAGAGTCAAAAGTTATAGAGTTTTGAAGTTTTCAAAAATACTGTCAAACAGTGAGCAATCGATTACACTAACAAAGCAATCGATTGCACCCTGTTCCAGAGGCCGAAAATCATGTTTTTAAGTAGTGCAATCGATTTCTCTTTTGCTGCAATCAATTTCTTACTGAAACAGAAGCAAAAATCCTAATTTTTAAGCAGTGTAATCGATTGCTCTTCTGATGCAATCGATTGCACCCTATGAAAAACAGTTTACGAATTCTGTAAAGTGCAGTACGAAAACCCTTTTGTCTCAATTCAAAAAATACAAACTTCATGAAATAATACATAATCAAACATCCAATTATCATTGCTATCAACATACATTAATTACCACACAATTCAAAGCATCAATTCATCGATTATAGTCAATTTCAACGAATTAAATCAAACAATCTACACCAAACCCTAACATGTATATCATTACATCCCTACCATTATACCACTTATTAGAGAGTCAGAACTCCACCCTTACCTTGGGTTATAGATTCCCAAACCTCTACCGTGAATTCTTCCCTTGTTCTAGCTTCCTAACGCTCTTCCTCTTCTTATCTCTTCCGCTTTTTCTCTTGTTTTCTACGATCGATCAGAATGACCAAAACATCTTCTCTATTTTAGTCCCCTAATATAGATATCCCCATCATACCCCTCTTCTTATTACTAGATTAATCTAATTATTTAATTATTAATATTATAATTACTATTTATCTCATATAATAGCAATAGTAAATATAATCATAATAATATTAATGATACTAATATTCTCCATTCACCCCATGTCTCTACACTTTTAGCCACACACCCCTACACCTTAACTTTTACAATTCTCACTACTTCTAATCTTCCAATAATTTCATCAAAACACGTATAACCACATCATAAAGTTCATTAACTCATATAAATGCATCACATCATCCAATTACTAAATAAAATAATTCCAACTAATTCATAAGAATACACCTTATTGTAATTATTTAATTAAAAACAATTCTAATTAAATTGGGGTGTTACAACTCTCTCCCACTTAGAATATTTTCGTCCTCGAAAATCCACTTAATACTAACAACTTCGAATAAAACTCTCGTATCTCTCCTTCCAACTTCCACGTCATGTTTTATATCATTTCAAGTATTACTAACCAACATTTCACCTAGTCAACCCACATGATCCCACATAATTCCTTGCTATCGGGTTATGAATGCACTGGTTCGTCTCGCTCCTCGTACCATAATCCTAGGACACAAAATATCTCACTTAATTACACGACAATACCATCTTAAGACCATCAACATAACTGTAATATCAATAACATTGACACATAACACTAGTACCACGATACTACGTGCCACTAATCGAGCATACAATTCAGTACATCTATTGAAATGGAAACAACATAAATAATATATAATAACTCTTCATTTATCACTTACCTTATAGAATGTCCAATGGTTTGCATAAGCCCCACATGCTTCTAATGTTTAACACTTGACTCCTAACAAGTCACTCCGCATAGCGAATAACGCCACATCACGCTTCAGTTGCGCCACTCTGACCGCCTACCTTAAGGTCATTGTCCTCATTTGATTTCCATCAACCATCAAATCTAAATTTTTCACATCTAGTTTCTAACTCTCTTTAATATCCACTAGAAAATCATTGTTCACTTTAGATATCCACAACATTCCAATTTGCAGTCTTAATTGACATTCCAACTCAAGTCACCGAACAACTCAATAATTTCCAACTCCTTCATAGCCACTTTTGTATTAGGTTTACACAAAACATTGAACAACTATCCTCTTGATAAAATGTCAATTCACTTTACTCACTATCAAGCTAGCAAGACGGGTCTATCCCATCCAAAATGATCTCGTCTATTATCAACAAGAGATTAAGGGTGATCAATTCCTCAATTTGTTAATAGGTAGCCGATAACCATAACGGTGGAATAAATCATCATTACCTTAACTACAATAGTATCCTTTATCTTGTGCTCAAAGTTACTCAAGAATAATGTTTAACAATCATCTATAAGGCTTACAAACATTTTCTTAACTTCCTTCTTTTCAACCTCGCCAATGACCAAAAATCTATTACATATTCTCTTATACATACTCGTAGCACAATGCAATTGTGAAATATTCTTCCAATATCAGAATTACTACTACACCAAGTACAACCCAAGTCATTTCGCTCCAAATGAAGTATTCACCCAAGTAAAGGGATTTAATAACATCAATAAATCCTTAGCCTCTCCTCTAGTCTTACATCCTCGATGATTCATATAACTTCACATTTGGATCTCATTCCAATCATAAACTTAATAACACCATTTCCACATCCCAATTGTTGATAGAAATTTCCAAAATTTTCTTGACACATGTAGATATTATATTATCAACAAAGCGTAATCTACTCAACCATCTAACTTTTTTCCCTCAAAGATCTCTACTCTCTAACCATTCTCAATTGGAATAATCTACACTTCTATGTGTATGCTCCAATACCTTCACATCCTTACTAATACAAACATCTCATTCATTAAAAACATATCGTTCTTGACCTCGTCTCAAATAAACTGCGACAATAACTAGTTATGTCCAAAAAGCTTCTAGTCTCCGTAACCAACTTCGGAGCCTCTCAATGTAAAACTGCATCTACTTTGGATGGATTCACATAAACTATCACCTGAAATTGCATGCTCAAGAAAAATCATCTCCTCAAACCATAATTTACACCTTGGAAACTTAGCATAAAATTTCCTCCCTCTTGACACTGAAATTCAAATCGCAACGCTCAACATGCCTATATTCTGACTTAGATTAAATCAGAATGTTCTTAATAAACACCACAATGAACCGATCTAATATTCATAATGCCTTCACGGAGTTCTAAAATATATTATCTAACTATCCTCACCCTTCACCCGAATCTGAAGGTAATCCGATCTCAATTTGATTAGACTGAAGACATACTCGTCTACCAGTCGGTCTATCAATTAGTAAATCCCCCTGCATTGGATATTAAATCTCGATCGTAAATGAAATCAACTGTCAGTAATCTACACACAATATCGTACTACCTTCTTTCTTCTTAACAAATAACGTCAGAGCTCCCCAAGTGATACACTTTGTTTCACAAATTTATTTTCCAACCAATCTTCTAACTTCTTCTTCAATCCACCCAACTCTGAAGCTGACATCCTGTATGGTGCCAAAGAAACAGATCTGATACAAAGGACAAGATTGATAGCAAACTCCACCTCTCATCCAAAATCACCACGTGACAATTAAATCATTCCAAGGTAATGGAAACATTTTTAAAACAAAGTTCATTACATTATCTTTCTAACGCTTCAAACCGAACTCAAATCGGACGTCCATAACTCAAGTTATGAATTTTTGAAGTTTTTATAAACATGCTGTCCAACACTATGGAATCAACTGCACCAGAACAACAATCGATTGCACCCTGTACAGACACAGTTTTCCATAAATTTTTAACTGTGCAATCGATTTCACCCTAATGCCAATCAATTGCTTACTGTAAAAAAGCAGTAATTCATGATTTTCTATGTATAAAATCCATTCCAACACTTTTCCAAAACCCCATTCTTATTATAACTCGGGAGGCACATTAATTTGCCAAAAATTCTATTTTCCAAAACACCAATGCTCCAGTCCTTTTTACAAATCTACTCATATCTTCGAGTTCTGAATATGGCTCATGATTCACAAACACCTCAACAATATTAATGACAATCAACAATCACATACATGATTCCATCATAAAATTCACAATAGTTAATCACTCTAGTATTACTCAGGACAACCATAACACACACAATGGTAACTCAACACTGACAACTTCACGGTCAACATGCAGTGTTGAAACATTATTACCATATGAGCTTCACCTTCTGAGAGTTATCCTACTTGTTTAACAAATATCTTCTAGCATAAGAATATGCATCGAATCATCAAAATAATTCGCAATTCCTTGGTTTAAACTCCAACCAGTCTGCCCCAAGGATAACATCAAGTTAATCCAACATTTTGCTAATGACAAGTCGTAATTATCCTTGGTAAAACATCGAGACCCACTCACAACTGGCGTATCATTATTCCTAACATCTCCCTCCACTTATAGAGATGAGAACAACACAAGTACCTGATCATTCCATCTCAAGGACACTTCGACTGACTGTTAGGCATCAATATCTACCCATACTCCCTTCGAAGTCAGATAACAACTCAGCAGCACTAACATGTGCACCCATGGAATTCACGACATACTAAACCAACTATTCACACCTGAACCAACTCTGAGAAGCATAAGCTTCTCCCCCACTTATTTCAATCACACTCCTGCAAACAAGTGATTAGAAAATCAAGAAAGTACCAACAATGTTTCACACATATGTCGTGTATTAAAGAACAACATATCGATAATATTCAACTATCATATTACACTGAATCGATAACTTGGCCGGATGGACCGACCTGCTCTGATACTAATTGTAACACCCTATTTCCCTGTCGGTAAAATAAGTAAAATCAGAGTAAATTAATTTCAAAAACAAAACATCAAGAATATGATGCCACATATTCATACATCATACATGCTCTTGAAATAAGACACACAACACAAAATCACATACTCAATAGTCTTAAACTTTATTTCATTTATTCACAGCACAAAAACATCAATAGCAATTACTTTCAACTCTTCAACATGAGTGATAAAAATCATCTTTCAAAAATTCAGCATAAACAATAGCTAGATCTCAACAACGGAGTTATACAAAATTTTACTCCAAACATAAACAAAGCAAGCGTAAAACCCCCCAAGTGTTACGTATCAGAGCTAACACTGACCCAATCTACACAAAATAAGGCAACTCTTCAGCTAACCTCGACCTCAAGCTACTTCGTATTATCCGCATGTTACCCACGTAGAGGCAACATTCAAACAGAAAGGGTGAGATATCACAACCATATAATAAGTTATATAATAATAAGTATGCTACAAGTATATCATGTATGATTTCATGATCAACATCATCAACCATAAATTCACAATGATTATACAAATATATATAATTATCGTCATCCATCATGCAATTCATACCAATTATGCAACTCAACATCATCATCATATTAATAATTTAACAATATGCAATTCAACATCATCACCGTATTAACAATTCAACAATATGCAATTCAACATCATAATCGTATTAACAATTCAACAATATGTAATTCAACATCATCATCGTATTAACAAATTCAACAATATTTAATGAAACCGACCCGGATGCAATATGCATGTGGAACCATTGGGGTAAAACCCTCATCCTAATAATGCCAACCTAGGGAAGCAACATCATAATGCCAATACTGGCTATCGCTCGCTGATACATGCCATCGCTTCATGAATGTACGCGGCAATGACATGTAACAGCTTAATTTACATTGATTATTCATACTTCCAACAAATTTCCATATAAGGCTAGGGCATAAGCCCTCAACAAATTGCCAATACAGGCCAGGGCATAAGCCCTCAAGAAATTGCCAATACAGACCAAAGCATAAGCCCTCAATGATACATGAAATGCAACATGCTACAACAAAATTATGTAACCACAAGCATAATCATCAACATCACGCCAATTTCAGGCCAATATCATCTTCGTAATACTGCAGTATCACCTTTAATTCCTTTACACATCATTGACACAACACCTATACAATTAATCACAACATTTTGCATTACAACACATGCAACATATGCACACATCAGTATTCTTCCAAATAAATATTACTCTACTGTCATCAAAATTATTACCAAATTGTAGAAAATATTTTTAGCTTTCCAACGGTCCAAACGATGCGTCAAATGGACACTCAAGTCAAAGGTTATGGAGTTTTCATGTTTTCAAAAATACTGTCAAACAAGGAGCAATCGATTACACCAACGGAGCAATCGATTGCACCCTGTTCCAGAGGCCAAAAATCACGTTTTTAAGAAGTACAATCGATTTCTCTTCTGATGCAATCGATTGCTTACTGAAACAGAAGCAAGAATCCCAATTTTTAAGCAGTGCATCAATTGCTCTTCTGCTGCAATCGATTGCATCCTGTGAAAAATAGTTTTATGAATTCTGTAAAGTCAGGTACAAAAACCCTTTTGTCTCAATTCCAAAAACATAAACTTCATGAAATAGTACACAATCGAACATCCAATTATCATTGCTATCAACATACATCAATTACCACATAATGTAAAGCATCAATTCATCGATTATAGTCAATTTCAGCAGATTAAATCAAACAATCTACACCAAAATCTAACATGTATATAATTACATCCCTACCATTATACCACTTATTAGAGAATCAGAACCCCACCCTCACCTTAGGTTCTAGATTCCCAAACCTCTAATGCGAATTCTTCCCTTGTTATATCTTTCTAATGCTCTTCCTCTTCTTCTCTCTTCCACTTCTTCTCTCATTTTCTACGATCGATCAGAATAATCAAAACCACTTCTCTCATTTAGACCCCTAATATTGATATCCCCATCATACCCCTCTTCTTATTAGTGGATTAATCTAATTATTTAATTATTTATAATTACTATTTATCTCATATAATAGAAATAGTATATATAATAATAATAATAGTAACAATGATACAAATATTCTCCATTCACCCCAATGTCTCTACACTTTTAGCCACACACCCCTACACCTTAACTTCTACAATTCTCACTACTTCTAATCTTCCAATAATTTCATCAAAACACATATAACTACATCATAAATATCATCAACTCATGTAAATACATCATGTCATCCAATTATTAAATAAAATAATTCTAACTAACTCATAAGAATACACCGAATTACAATTATTTATTTAAAAACAATTCTAATTAAATCGGGGTGTTACACTAATAATAATTATGTCCAAGAAAATAGGCTTAGGAAGTAATTTAATTAGGATATAAATATAATTAAAATGACTATTGCTTTTTTTATATAGATAGTAGAGATGATATCTATTCTCCATATCTGAGTTCTCCATATCTTAAGCTTCCATGTTAACTAATATTATTAAATGTTATTTTCATCATTAAATTATTCCGATGTTTTAAATGATATTTAATTATAGATTCAAATTACTGCTAATCACTGAATTAAATGTTATTTATTTTAAAATTTTGGAATGAAGAGATAGGCGTTGGGAACACGTAGAAATGATATATTTTCTCCATATCTCAAATCTCTATGTTTAATGGTATTATTAAATTATATTTAATCATTAAAATATTCCAAATTTATATACTAAATGGTATTATTAAATTATATTTAAGATATTAAATGGTATTCCAAATTTCCAAAAACAAAAACAAAATTTATTAGTAGTAGATTAAAATAATAATAAAAATGTAAGTACAATAAATATTAAATCCGCATAATCTAAAATCATAATTTGTTCTAGCCTATAAATAGTTGCAAAAAATATTAAATTTAAAATCAACCTATATTGAATAGAATATATTAAATACTTGCAATCCTTCAAGGTGCGTCCAATTCATCCAATTGGATTCTCTTTCCTTCGATTTTGACTTGAGTATGGCTTCATTTCTATATTTGCCTTTGCTATTCATTTCATCGTTTGTATTATATGTATCTGTATATTAGAAAGTTGTTGTTATTAAAGACTCCTTGTGATTCTGTTATTTTGTTACAAGTATTTTTGTTTCTTTTGTAAACCTTTTTTTGAGTTATTTATTAACATATAAAGAGAGGAACTATAAGGAAAGAAGGTCTATTAATCATTGGCTTGGACAATAAAAAAATGGAGATCATACTATACTAAATGATGCTACGGTTTAAGTGTCTTGGAGATACAAATCATAAGAGTACAACTAAAGGATATGGAAAAATAAGATAGATAATTCTCCTTAAGCTTAAAAGAAAATTTCATTGATTAACGACTAAGATTGATAATGCTTTATGGTTAGGTTATATAGTGAAACAAGTGTGTAGATTAAAAATATGAGAATATTGTTCTAGATGAGGATTGCATAAGAAAGGTTAAAAGTAGGTTTGACACTAGAACCTATTTAGTAAAGTTGGTAGAATTGCACAAAGTTTGACTAAATTGTGGTTTACACTTTTCTCACATGGGGTGTAAAACTGAACTCTTTGTTTCTATGTTGTTAATATTAGTTTTTATGGCTTAAAGAATTACGGTGTTCTAATTTCTTCCAGGGATACGTAGGCACGAGGTTTTATAACCGAAAAATCTTTTCTTTTTACCAATCATTCATTCATGAATTTTCCATAGCAAGTAAGCATTATATATAACACACCCTTTGATTAGAACAAAAAGAGTGGATCCCATTGAGTACAACGGACATGAGGGGTGCTAATACATTTCCTTTGCGTAACCGACTTTCGTAACGTTTCTCTTGGTCGCAAGACCATGTTTTTTCCCACTTAGAGATTTTCTTAATATTTACCTTTCCCTATTTGGGTTAAATAAAGTTCAATGGTGACTTCATTGTTTGTTTTGGTTTTTTTAAATGTGTGAAAAATATTGAAACTTAACAAAAAATTGAAAAATAAATCAATTGGCAAGGTCTGCTAGGGTTTATAAATACATTATAATCCATGAAGTTTGTATTTAAATGTAGAAAAAAAATCCAAAAGTCAAAGCATACTATTTGAATCAATAAGTATTTCGTTAACGTGCGAAGGAAACATTAAAACACATAGAAAGTGTTGGAAACTCAAAACTTTAATTCTGTGAATTGGTTTTGCCGAAAAGTGTCTGATATGAAGTTAAATAATGATTTAAATAAACCATAATTATTGATTTTGATTTAATGAGATTATAATGTGATGCTAATAATAATTATGTTCAAGAAAATAGGCTTAGGAAGTAATATAATTAGGTTATAAATGTAATAAAAATGAATATTACTTTTTTTATATAGATTATAGAGATGATATATGTTCTCCATATCTTAAGTTTCTTTGTTAACTGATATTATTAAATGTTATTTTATTCATTAAAATAATCCAATGTTTTAAATGATATTTAATTATGGATTCAAATTACTTCTAATTACTGAATTAAATGATATTTATTTTAAAATTTTGGAATGCAAATGTAGTCGTTGGGAACACGTAGAGAAGATATATTTTCTCCATATCTCAAATTTCTATGTTAAATGGTGTTATTAAAAGATAATCAATTAATAAAATAATCCAAATTTCTATGTTAAATGGTGTTATTAAAAGATAATCAATTAATAAAATAATCCAAAATTCTATACTAAATGGTATTATTAAATGATATTTAAGATATTAAATAATATTCAAATTTTCCATAAATAAAAACCAAATTTATCAGTAGTAGATTAAAATAATGATAAAAATGTAAGTACAATAAATATTAAAATTGCATAATCTAAAATCATAATTTATTCGAGCCTATAAATAGTTGAAAAAATATTAAATTGAAAACCAACCTATATTGAATAAAATATATTAAATACTTGCAATCCTTTAAGGTGCGTCCAATTCTTCCAATTCTTTTCTCTTTCCTTTGATTCTGACTTTAGTATGGCTTAATCTATGTACTTGTTATTCAATCCTCTGTTTGTATTATATGTAGCTGTCTATTGGAAAAATGTTGTTATTAATGACTCTTGTGATTCTGTTATTTTGTTACAAGTCTTTTCATTTCTTTTGTAAACCTTTTTTAAGTGATTTATTTAACATATCAAGAGAGGAACTATATGGAAAGAAGGTCTATTAATCATTGGCTTGGACTTTAAAAAATGGAGATCATACAATACTAAAAGATGCTACAATTTAAGTGTCTTGGAAATGCAAATTATAAGATTACAGCTAAACGATATGGTGAAACAGGATAGATAGTTATCCTTAAGCTTAAAAGAAAATTTCATTGAACAACCATTAAGATTGACAATGCTCTATGGTTGGGCTATATAGTGGATCAAGTTCATAGATTAAAAATATGAGAATATTGTGTTAGATGAGGAACGCATAAGAAAGTTTGAAAGTAGGATTGGCACTGGAACCTATTTAGTAAAGTTGGTAGAATTGCACAAAGGTGATTTCAATGTGATATTTCATGATTGTTTGTAATTTTTTTTCAAATTTCGACTAAATTAGTTTACACTTTTCTCACATGGGGAGTAAAACTGAACTCTTTGTTTCTGTGTTGTTAATTTCAGTTTTTATGGCTTAAAGAATTACGGTGTTCTGGTTTCTTCCAGGGATACGTAGGCACGAGGTTTCATAACCGAGACGAACACAATAATAAAAATCTTTTCTTTTTCCCAATCATTCATTCATACATTTTCCCTTAGCAAGTAAGTATTATATATAGCACACAATTTGATTAGAACAACAAGAGTGGATCCCGTTGAGTGCAACGAACGTGAGGGATGCTAATACCTTCCCCTTGCGTAACTGACTTTCATACCCTTTCTCTTTGTCACAATACCATGTTCTTTCCTATATTATAGGTTTTCTTGATATTTTCCTTTCCCTATTTGGGATAGATAAAGTTCAGTGGCGACTTCATTATTTGCTTTAGTTTTTTTAAATGTGTGAAAAAATATTGAAACTTAACAAAAAATTGAAAAATTAATCAATTTGCAAGGTCTGCTAGGGTTTATAAATACATTATAATCTAAGAAGTTTGTATTTAAATGTGTTAAAAAAATCCAAAAGTCAAAGAATAAGGTTGGAATCAATAATTATTTAGTTAACATGCGAAGGTAATATTAAAACACATAGAAAGTGTTGGAAACTCAAAACTTTAATCGTGTGAATTGGTTTTGCCGAAAAGTGGCTGATATGAAGTTAAGTAATGATTGGAATAGACCATAATTATTGTTTTTGATTTAATGATATTATAATGTGATGCTAATAATAATTATGTTCAAGAAAATAGGCTTTGAAGGGTGAGAAAACACTTAGAGGGGGGGGGGGGGGTTGAATAAGTTTTTCCTTTTTCTCGCGAAATACTAATGGAAGGACACATGTATTTTTATCCTGGTTCGTTTGAAACTCAAACTACTCCAGTCCACCCGCCAAGGTGATTTCGCCTCTCTCAACGATGACTTAATCCACTATAATCAAACTGATTACAAAAACACAACCAAACTGTTGTGACTAACAATATAATGCACAAGCCAATTGCAAGTGACTAACACCTCTAAGACTCAACTAGTCCTAGCCCTCTTGAGAAATCTGACCCAATTGGTCTCTCAAGGAACACTTGCAAAATTATATCTTAATAGTAGTGAAATAGAATGCTTCTAATAAGCTTTATCACAAACTGTGATTTATCACTAATATTATAGCCCAATGCTTAAGATCTACCCACTATACAATATTGGTTTACAAGTATGAAAACAGTGAGCGTAAGATTGTTTCTCGTGGATCAGTAACCTTTCTTTGAAACAAATGATCTTCTATATATAGCTTTCAGTCTTGACTGTTACTCCCTTGAAGAGATTTTTTGCATTAACGAAGCGTGTTAGCTTGGTCTTTATGTTTCCAATGTTCTCGTGCATAGTACCACTTGAGTGCGTTATCCGTCTTAGCTTTTAATGACTAACGATACTGTCAGAACTTGTCTCTGGAAGTTTAAGAGTTTGCTTGCAGCGTTGCCACTTCAGAGTTTACTTTAACTATTCTTCTATCAAAGTATTCTTCACTTCCTATTCATCAGAGTTTTCTTCAGCTTGCATTATCAGATATTTCTTTCAGCGTGCATCTTTTCAGATCTTCACTTTAGCTAGCGTAATCAGAGTTTGCTTAGTATTTCTTTTCCATCAGATTTTGCCTTGGAGCGCTTCCTTCAGAGTTTGCTTTGTCTTGCGTAAAATGTTGTTTCTCTTTTGATATGCATGAGTCAGAATATCATATGTATCTAGAGAACATACACATCAGAGTATAAAGTATATTTTACAAAATTTATTTCATTGTTATCATAAAAACTCTAAGATATGATTAGAACCAAACTTTGTTCTAACAATCTCCCCCTTTTCGATGATGACAAAAACAATTCAAATTTTGAAAGGAATTTTGTGCAAAAGTGAAAATCTCCCCTTGAGATTGATAATCTCCCCCTAAGATTGATATTTCTTCTTCTGAAAAATTAATTAAAGAGTTTAAGAGCATAAGGGAAACTTCCTGAGATTTTGTTCTTCAGATCTTTGAGACGTTTTTCTTTCAGAGTTCTTTTAGCAGTTCTTTTCCAGATGATGTTCAAAGCATAGTCTTTCAGAGTCTTGAGGTACCTGCATATCTCTTAAATAGAATAGAGCTTTGTATTTTGTTAGAAATGTTTAAGATTTAGTCCCATAACTGTTATTATGTATCAGATCAAAATCTTATTTTCTCCCCCTTTTTGTCATTATCAAAAAGTAATAAAAAAACAAAAAGATTAAAAAAAGATTGTATATTGAAGATTCAAAATGGACAAAGGTACAAAACAAAAACAACAGGGAAACTAAAACAATTAAAACTAGGATTGACGAGAGACAAGAGAAAGAAGAAGATTCTTGATTTCATTTGAGGATTCCTCTTGTTTCATCATCCAAGTTCTGATTTCCTTATTGGTTTCATCCTGTTTGTCCAAACGCTCATGGATTTGAAAAAGTAGAGAGAGTTTCCACAAAAACGCAGAGGCAATTGAAACTTAGAGAGATAGAGTAAAAAGTAAAAGAGAGGAATTTTGCAAGGTATTTATAGCTTGATAAAATTTTGGGTAGTAAAACCAATAATGAATTTTGAACGATTGAAATTAAAAAAATAATCATTACTAGCAATTAATGAAATACGACATTGAGGGGAGGCGTGAGATTTTATCAAATCTGAACAGTTACCTAGGAACAACGTCTCAATAGCAGCGCACGCATGCCTGACCTTTCAGAGTTGAAACATGTGTTCAACTTCTGAGGGTAGCGTGTGACAGCTGGTTTAATATAATGAACTTCTGAGCCATTCGTGTAATGAAACGTTAGACACATTTCAGAACATGATGAATGGCTTCTGATGTAACTCCTCTTCTCACTTCTGAAGAGTAGTTAATCAGAACATTCATTTCAGAACATTCTGGAGACACATATATAAAAAAATTCATTCATGACAAAATTCCATACTGATGTTTTTCAGAATGAAGTTAAATTTATCTTCAAAAAGGGGTTTTGTGAAAATATCATCCCATTGATGGTTTGTGTCTATGAAGTTTAAACTAAGGATTCCTTTCTGAATGTAGTCCCTTATGAAATGATGTTTAATTTCTATATGTTTTGCCTTAAAATGTAAGATGGGATTTTTTGAAAGACAAATAGAAGAGGTATTATCACAGAAGATGGGAATCTTACTTTCATATAGATGATAATCTTCCAGCTAGCTCTTCACCCAGATCATCTGAGTGCTACATCCAGTAGCAGATATATATTCAGCTTCAGTGGTTGATAGTGCAATAGTGGCTTGCTTCTTGATGTACCATGAGATAATGTTATCACCCAGAAACTGACAACTTCCAGAGGTGCTTTTGCGTTCTATTCTATCTCCAACAATGTCAGCATCACAATAAACTACTACTTTAAAATCTTTGGATCTTCTGTAACACAGTCCAAGATTAGTAGTACCTTTCAGATACCTCAGAATTCGCTTAACAGAAGTTAAGTGAGATTCTCTAGTATCTGATTGGAATCTTGCACATAAACATACACTGAATAATATATCTAGTCTAGATGCAGTCAGATAGAGAAGAGATCCAATCATACCTCTGTAGAGCTTCTGATCTACTTTCTTACTTACATCATCTTTTCCCAGAATGCATGTAGGATGCATTGGTGTCTTTGCTTCTTTACTTCCTGAAAGCTGGAATTTCTTCATAAGTTATTTAACATACTTTGTCTGATGTATGTAAGTACCTTCTGAAGTTTGATTAATTTGAATTCCCAGAAATAATTTCAGTTTTCCCATCATGCTCATCTCAAATTCAGCCTGCATAGACTCAACAAATTCTCTTCCAAGAGAGACATTAGAAGTTCCAAATATAATATCATCTACATATATTTGACAGATTAAAATGTCATTTTTAAATGTTTTTCTGAATAAGGTTGTGTCTACTTTCCCTCTGGTAAAATTCTTTTCTAAAATAAAATTACTCAGACGTTCATACCAAGCTCTGGGAGCTTGTTTCAGACCGTACAAAGACTTTTTCAGTTTAAAAACATGTTTTGGAAATTTTGGGTCATCAAAACCCAGAGGTTGGTGGACATAAACTTCTTCTTCTATGTAACCATTTAAAAATTCACTTTTAACATCCATTTGATATAATGAGATGTTGTGTTGAACAACAAAAGAAATTAACAATCTAATTGATTCTAACCTGACGACTGGGGAAAAAGTTTCATTATAATCAATTCCTTCTTGTTGATTGTAACCTTGTGCAACCAGTCGTGCCTTGCTTCTGACAACCTCTCCTTGCTCATTCAACTTGTTTATGAATACCCATTTTGTTCCTATGATATTGAATCCTTTTGGCTTTGGAACTAGATCCCACACGTCATTTCTTAAAAATTGATTTAGTTCTTCTTGCATAGCTAGGATCCAATCATTGTCTTACAGAGCTTCCTCTATTGAGGTTGGTTCAATTAGAGAGACCAAACCAAATAGTGATTCTTCAATGTTTCTGAAAGAGGATCTTGTTCTGATGGGATCTTCTTTCTTTCCAATAATCACATTTTCTGGATGTGCTGATGTGATTCTGGGGAATTTATTTTGTGAGGGTTGTTCAGAAATTATTAGATTTTTCAGAGTGTTTTCAATAGGAGGGTCTTTTGAGATGTCCTTTGCTTCTGACTCTTCAGAGTTTGTAAGATGATCTTCTGTACATGCAGGATTTTCATCCTGCTTTGGCTTTTGCTTGCCAAGCTTATCATCAAATCTGATTTTGATTGATTCTTCAAAAATTAGAGTTTATGTGTTGTATACCCTATAGCCTTTTGAGCGTTCAGAGTATCCAAGCAGAAAGCACTTTTGTGCCTTAGAGTCAAACTTGTTCAGATTATCTTTAGTATTTAGAATATAGCAAGTGCATCCAAAAGGATTGAAATATGAAATGTTGGATTTTCTGGTTTTCCACAATTCATAAGGAGTCTTTTCAAGAATAGGTCTTATAGATACTCTATTTTGAATATAACATGTTGTGTTCACTACTTCTGCCCATAAGTGTTTAGCCATATTAGTTTCATTAATCACGGTTCTGGCCATTTCTTGCAAAGTTCTATTCTTTCGTTCTACAACTCCATTTTGTTGGGGAGTTCTAGGACAAGAGAAATCACGAGAAATTCCATTTTCTTTAAAAAACTTTTCAAAATAATGGTTTTCAAATTCTCCTCCATGATCACTTTTAACTTTTATGATTCTAAAATATTTTTCATTTTGCACTTGGATGCAGAAGTCGAAGAACACAGAATGTGACTCATCCCTGTGTTTTAAAAACTTAACCCATGTCCATTTGCTATAGTCATCAACAATGACCAATCCATACTTCTTGCCTCTGATGGATGCATTTTTAACTGGTCCAAACAGATCAATATGAAGAAGTTCCAACGGCCTAGAGGAAGAAACAACATTTTTTTTACTTAAAAGAAGGTTTTGAAAATTTTCCTTTCTGACATGCTTCACAAAGAACTTCTGAGTTGAACTTCAGATTGGGAAGTTCCCTGACTAGATTGAGTTTGTTAATTTGAGATATTCTTCTCATGCTAACATGTCCCAATCTTCTGTGCCGGACCCATTGCTCATCGCTAACAGACATTAGGCATTTTACATTTTGAGATTTAAGATCAGAAAGATTAATTTTATAGATGTTGTTCTTTCTCTTGCCAGTAAAAAAAATTGATCCATCTTTTTGACTAACAACTCTACATGATTTTTGATTAAAGATTATGTCATAACCGTTGTCACTTAATTGACTTATGGACAACAAGTTATACGCTAATCCTTCTACCAACAGAACATTAGTTATAGAAGGAAGGTTACCATTTCCAATGGTTCCAGAACCAATAATCTTTCCCTTTTGATTTCCTCCAAATTTGACATCTCCTCCAGATTTAAGTTCCAGACTTTGGAACATAGACTTTCTTCTCGTCATATGTCACGAGCACCCAAATTCTAGGTACCATGACTGGTGTTTCAACTGAGCTGTTAAGTACATCTGTAACATATATTATTTTCTCCTTAGGTACCCATTTCTTTTTGGGTCCTTTTTGGTTAGAGTTTCTAAAGTTCTGGTTGAACTTTGATTTTGCATAAGAATTTTCAGAGTGAGAAGTGTATTTGATATCATGTGTGTGCCCAAAACTAAATTGTTTGTGTAGTGGTTTATATGTGATAACCATTTCCTCAATAGGCTTAGGTTTATATATTTATTTCCCTTTGGGAGCTTTATATCCAATACCTCTTCTGTCATTTCCACTAACACCATAGATCATTGAAGCCATTATGCTTCTATCTATGCTTTTAGCAAGAAACGTTTGAAAACTAGAGTCATATTATTTAAGAATATCTTTTGAACTTGAAGCAGAATCTGAAATAGAGATCTTTTGAAAATTTTGAACTTCCTCTTTGAGTTTAAAAATGTTTTCTTTAAGTTCAGAGTTTTCTGTTTCAAGTTTCTCAAAATCAGATGCAAGATTCTTTTTTTATTTTATTGTATTTGATTTTGAGTTTACTGTAGTTTTCAAGAAGTTCAGATAAGCTTTCAGCAAGTTCAGTTCTAGAAAATTCAGAGAATACCTCTTTTGGTTCTTAATCAGAGTCTGAGTCATCCTCATCTGCTGTGGTAGCCATAAATGCTAGATTAACATGTTCATCTTCTGAGTCAGATTCAGCTTTAGAAGATTCTGAATCATCCCAGGTGGCCATCATGCCTTTCTTTCTTCCAAACTTTTTCTTTGATATTTCTCTTTTCAGCTTAGGACAATCACTTCTATGGTGTCCTGGTTCTTTACATTCATAGCAGACTATATCTCTCCTTCTTGACTTCTTATGTCCAGAAGATTCTGGTTTATCTTCTGACCTCTTGTAGTTTCTGAACTTCTTTTGTCTGTACTTCCACATCTGGTTGATCCTTCTGGAGAGCAGAGATAACTCATCTTCTTCTGATGCAGAATCTTCGGAGTTTCCTTCTTCTTCTAGAAAAGCATTAGTTTCACATTTTTTTAATAGATTTAAGGGCGACAAACTTACCTTTCTTATGAGGCTCATGTTCATCAAGTTCTATCTCGTGACTTCTTAAAGCACTGATAAGTTCTTCAAGGGATACATTATTCAAATCTTTTGACACTTAGAATGCAGTAACCATAGGTGCCCATCTTCTGGGTAAACTTTTGATAATTTTCTTAACATGGTTTGCCTTGGTGTATCCTTTGTTCATAACTCTCAGGCCAGCAATCAAAGTTTGTAATCTCGAGAACATAGCTTCAATAGACTCATTTTCTTCCATTTTGAAGGCTTCATACTTCTGGATGAGAGCCAGAGCTTTTGTCTCTTTTACATGAGCATTTCCTTCATGAGTCATTTTGAGAGAGTCAAACATGTCATGTGTTGTATCTTTGTTGGTGATTTTCTCATATTCAGTTTTAGGGATAGCGTTCAAGAAGATGTTTTTGGCTCTGTGGTGATTCTTGAAATCTAACTTCTGTTGTTTATCCATGTTCTTTTTGTCAATCTTGTTTCCATCTTTGTCTTATGGATGAGTGTACCATCTAGGACCAAATCCCATAGATCAACATCATAACCTAGAAAGAAACTTTCTAGTCTATCCTTCCAGTATTCAAAGTCTTCTCCATCAAACACAGGAGGTTTTGTGCAGTTGTTGTTGTTTTGTTCAGTTGCCATAGTGTTTTCCTTCTGGATCTTTTTCTGACACTGTTAGGTGTTTGCACCCAGAACTAGAGCTATGATGCCAATTGAAGGGTGATAAAACACTTAGAAGGGGGGGTTGAATATGTTTTTCCTTTTTCTCGCACAATACTAATGGAAGGACATAGGTATTTTTATCCTGGTTCGTTTGAAACTCAAACTACTCCAGTCCACCCGCCAAGGTGATTTCGCCTCTCTCAATGAGGACTTAATCCACTATAATCAAACTGATTACAAATGCAAAACCAAACTGTTGTGACTAATAATACAATGCACAAGCCAACTGCAAGTGACTAACACCTTTAAGACTCAACTAGTTCTAGCCCTCTTGAGAAATCTGACCCAACTGGTCTCTCAAGGAACACTTACAAAATTATATCTTAATAGTAGTGAAACAGAATGCTTCTAATAAGCTTTATCACAAACTGTGATTTATTACTAAGATTGTGGCCGAATGCTTAAAATCTACCCATTATACAATATTGGTTTACAGGTATGAAAACATTGAGCGTAAGATTGTTTCTCGTGGATCAATAACCTTTCTTTGAAACAAATGATCTTCTATATATAGCTTTCAGTCTTGACCATTACTGCCTTGAAGAGAGTGTTTGCATTAATGAAGCGTGTTGGCTTGGTCTTTATGTTTCCAATATCTCGTGCGTAGTACCACTTGAGTGCGTTAACCGTCGTAGCTTTTAATGACCAACGGTACTGTCAGAACTTGTCTCTGGAAGTTTAAGAGTTTGCTTGCAGCGTTGCCAGTTCAGAGTTTACTTTAACAATTCTTCTATCAGAGTATTCTTCACTTCATGTTCATCAGAGTTTGCTTCAGCTTGCATTATCAGATGTTGCTTTCAGCGTGCTTCTTTTCAGATCTTTGCTTCAGCTAGCGTAATCAGAGTTTGCTTAGTATTACTTTTCCATCAGAGTTTGCCTTGGAGTGCTTCCTTCAGAGTTTGCTTTGTCTTGCGTAAAATGATGTTTCTCTTTTGATATGCATGAGTCAGAATATCATTTGTATCTAGAGAACATACACATCAAAGAATAAAGTATATTTTACAAAATTTTATTTCATTGTTATCATCAAAACTCTAAGATATGATTAGAACCAAACTTTGTTCTAACAGGCTTAGGAAGTAATTTAATTAGGATATAAATGTAATAAAAACGACTATTACTTTTCTTATATAGATAGTAGAGATGATATCTGTTCTCCATATCTAAGTTCTATATATCTTAAGTTTCTAAGGTAACTGATATTATTAATGTTATTTTATCCATTAAAATATTGTAATGATTTAAATTATATTTAATTAAGGATTCAAATTACTTCTAATCACCGAATTAAATGGTATTTATTTAAAATTTTGGAATGCAGAGGTAGGCGTTGGCAAAATGTATAGAAGATATATTTTCTCCATATCTCAAATTTCTATGTTAAATGGTGTAATTAAACGATAATCAATCGTTAAAATATTCCAAATTTCTATACTAAATGGTATTATTAAATGATATTTAAAATATTAAATGATATTCAAAATTTCCAAAAATAAAAATAAAATTTAGTAGTAGTAGATTAAAATAATGATAAAAATGTAAGTACAATAAATATTAAAACTGCATAATCTAAAATCATAATTTATTCTAGCCTATAAATAGTTGAAAAAATATTAAATTGAAAACCAACCTATATTGAATAGAATATATTAAATACTTGAAATCCTTCAAGGTGCGTCCAATTCATCCAATTCTTTTTTCTTTTCTTCGGTTCTGACTTGAGTATGGCTTAATCTATGCCTTTGTTATTTAATCTGTCATTTGTATTATATGTATCTGTCTATTGGAAAGTTGTTTTTATTAATGACTCTTGTGTTTCTACTATTTTGTTACAAGTCTTTTCGTTTCTTTTGTAAACCTTTTTTGAGTGATTTATTTAGCATATCAAGAGAGGAACTATATGGAAAGAAGGTCTATTAATCATTGGCTTGGACTTTAAAAAAGGGAGATCATACAATACTAAAAGATGCTACAGTTTAAGTGTCTTGGAAATGCAAATCAATTAGCAAGGCCTGCTAGGGTTTATAAATACATTATAATCCAAGAAGTTTGTATTTAAATGTGTTAAAAAAATCCAAAAGTCATAGAATACTGTTGGAATCAATAAGTATTTGGTTAACGAGCGAAGGAAATATCAAAATACATAGAAATTGTTGGAAACTCAAAACTCTAATTGTGTGAATTTGTTTAGCCGAAAAGTGGCTTATATAAAGTTAAGTAATAATTGGAATAGGTCATAAATATTGTTTTTGATTTAATGATATTATAATGTGATAATTATGTCTAAGAAAATAGACTTAGGAATTAATTTAATTAGGATATAAGTATAATAAAAACGGCTATTACTTTTCTTAAATACATAGTAGAGATGATATCTTTTCTTCAAATCTCAGATCTCCAAATCTTAAGTTTCAATGTTAACTTATATTAATAAATGTTATTTTAATCATTAAAGTATATATTAATTGATATTATTAAATGTTATTTTAATCATTAAAACATTCCAATGTTTTAAATGATATTTAATTATGGATTCAAATGACTTCTAATCACTAAATTAATGGTATTTATTTTAATATTTTTGAATGCATTGGTAGGCGTTGGTAACACGTAAAGAATATATAATGTCTCAATATCTCAAATTTCTATGTTAAACGGTATTATTTAGTGATATTTAATCATTAAAATATTTCAAATTTCTATACTAAATGATATTATTAAATTATATTTAAGATATTAAATGATATTCTAAATTTCCAAAAACAAATACAAATTTTATTAGTAGTAGATTTAAATAATGATAAAAATGTAAATATAATAAATATTAAAACTGCATAATCTAAAATCATAATTTATTCGAACCTATAAATAGTTGAAAAAATAATTAAATAGAAAATCGACCTATATTGAATAGAATATATTAAGTACTTGCAATCCTTCCAGGTGCGTCCAATTCATCTAATTCTTTTCTCTTTCCTTTGGTTCTGACTTGAGTAAGGCTTCATCTCTATCTTTGTCTTTACTATTCATTTCTTCATTTGTATTATATGTATCTGTCTATTGGAAAGTTTTTGTTATTGATGACTCCTTGTGATACTATTATTTTGTTTAAAGTGTTTTTTTTTCTTTTGTAAACCTTTCTTTGAGTGATTTATTAACATATTTAGAGAGGAAATATATGGAAAGATGGTCTGATAATCATTGGCTTGGACTATGAAAAAAAATGGATATCACACAATGCTAAAAGATGCTCCGGTTTAAGTGTCTTGGAGATGAAAATCATAAGATGACAACTAAACGAGATGGCGAAATAAGATAGATAGTTATTCTTAAGCTTTTAAAAAACTTTCATTGAACAACCATTAGGATTGACAATGCTTTATGGCTGAACAGTATATTGAAACAAGTGCGTAGATTAAAAATATGAGAATATTGTGTTAGATGAGGTTCACATATGACACTTTGAAAGTAGGTTTGGCACTATAACCTATTTAGTAAAGATGGTGGAATTGCACAAATGTGATTTCAATGTGATAGTTCATGATTGTTTATAAATTATTGTCAAATTTCTATTGTTTTCATGATTGAAAAATAAATCATTTAGCAAGGTCTGCTAGGGTTTATAAATACATTATAATTCAAGAAGTTTGTATTTAAATGTGTTAAAGAAAATCCAAAAGTCATAGAATACTGTTGGAATCAATAAGTATTTGGTTAACGAGCGTAAGAAATATCAAAACACAGAAATTGTTGAAAACTCAACTTTAATCGTGTGAATTTGTTTAACCGAAAAGTTGCTTATATGAAGTTAAGTAATGATTGGAATAAGTCATAATTAATGTTTTTGATTTAATGATATTATAATGTGATGCCAATAATAATAATGTCTAAGAAAATAGGCTTAGGAATTAATTTAATTAGGATATAAGTATAATAAAAACGGCTATTATTTTTCTTAAATAGACCGTAGAGATGATATATTTTCTCCAAATCTCAGATCTCCATATCTTAAGTTTCAATGTTAACTTATATTAATAAATTTTATTTTAATCATTAAAGTATATATTAATTTATATTATTAAATGTTATTTTAATCATTAAAATATTCCAATGTTTTAAATGATATTTAATTATGGATTCAAATTACCGCTAATCACTAAATTAAAGGTAGGCGTTAGTAACACGTAGAAAATATATAATGTCTCAATGTTTCAAATTTCTATGTTAAATGGTATTATTTAATGATATTTAATCATTAAAATATTCCAAATTTCTATATTAAATGGTATTGTTAAATGATAATTAAGATATTAAATATTCTAAATTTCCAAAAATGAATACAAATTTTATTAGTAGTAGATTTAAATAATGATAAAAATGTAAACACAATAAATATTAAAACTGCATAATCTAAAATTATAATTTATTCCTGCCTATAAATAGTTGAAAAAAATATTAAATAGAAAATCAACCTATATTGAATAGAATATATTAAATACTTACAATCCTTCCAGGTGCGTCCAATTCATCCAATTCTTTTCTCTTTCCTTCGGTTCTGACTGGAGTAAGGCTCCATCTCTATCTTTGTCTTTGCTATTCATTTCATTGTTTGTATTATATGTATTCTTCTATTGGAAAGTTGTTGTTATTAATGTCTCATTGTGATTCTATTATTTTGTTAAAAGTATTTTTGTTTCTTTTGTAAACCTTTTTTTGAGTGATTTATTAACTTATCAAGAGAGGAACTATATGAAAAGAAGATCTGATAATCATTGGCTTGGACTTTAAAAAAATGGAGATCACACAATACTAAAAGATTCTTCGGTTGAAGTGTCTTGGAGATGAAAATCATAAGATGATAACTAAACAATATGGCGAAATAAGATAGATAGTTCTCCTTACGCTTAAAAGAAAATTTCATTAAACAACCATTAAGATTGACAATGCTTTATGGTTGGGCAGTATATTGAATCAAGTTTGTAGATTAAAAATATGAGAATATTTTGTTAGATGAGGATCGCATAAGAAAGTTTGAAAGTATGTTTGGCACTTGAACATATTTAGTAAAGGTGGTGGAATTGCACAAAGGAGATTTCAATGATTATTTGTAAAATGTTGTCAAATTTTGTCTAAATTGTGGTTTACACATTTCTCACGTGGGGAGTAAAACTGAACTCTTTGTTTCTGTTTTGTTAATTTAAGTTTTTATGGATTAAAGAATTACGGTGTTCTGATATCTTCCTGGGATACGTAGACACGAGGTTTCATAAGCGAGGTGAACACAATAATAAAAATCTTTTCTTTTTTCCCAATAATTCATTCATGCATTTTCCCTTAGAAAATAAGCATTAGATATAACACACTTTTTGATTATAACAAGAGTGAGTCCCATTGAGTACAACGGACGTGGAGGGTTCTAATACCTTCTCCTTGCGTAATCGACTTTCGTACTCTTTCTCTTGGTCACAAGACCATGATCTTTCCCATCTAAGAGGTTTTCTTCATATTTTCCTTTCCCTATTTGGGATAAATAAAGTTCAATGGAGACTTCATTGTTTGTTTTGGTTTTTTTAAATGTGTAAAAAAATATTGAAAATTAACAACAAATTGAAAAATAAATCAATTATCAAGGTGTGATAGGATTTATAAATACAATATAATCCAGGAAGTTTGTATTTAAATGTGTGAAAAAAATCCAAAAGTCATAGAATATTGTTGGAATCAATAAGTATTTGGTTAACGTGCGAAGGAAATATCAAAACACATAGAAATGGTATGAAACTCAAAACTTTAATCGTGTGAATTAGTTTAGCCAAAAAGCGGCTGATATAAAGTTAAGTAATGATTGTAATAGGCTATAATTATTGTTTTTGATGTAATGAGATTATAATGTGATGCCAATAATAATTATGTCCAAGAAAATAGGCTTAGGATGTAATTTAATTAGGATATAAATAAAATAAAAATGGGTATTACTTTTCTTATATAGATAGTAAAGATGATATTTGTTCTCCAAATCTCAGCTCTTCATATCTTAAGTTTCTATGTTATCTTATATTCTTAAATGTTATTTTAATCATTAAAGTATATGTTAACTGATATCATTAAATGTTATTTTAATCATTAAAATATTCCAATGCTTTAAATGATATTTAATTATGAATTCAAATTACCGCTAATCACTAAATTAAATGGTACTTATTTTAAAATTTTGGAATGTAGAGGTAGGCATTGGGAACACGTAGATAAGATATATTTTCTCAATATCTCAAATTTCTATGTTAAATGGAGTTATTAAATGATATTTCATCATTAAAATATTCCAAATTTATATAGTAAATGGTATTATTAAATGAGATTTAAGATATTAAATGATATTCACAATTTCCAAAAATAAATTCAAATTTTATTAGTAATAGATTAAAATAATGATAAAAATATAAGTACAATAAATATTAAAACTGAATAATCTAAAATCATAATTTATTCACGCCTATAAATAGTTGAAAAAAATATTAAATTAAAAATCAACCTATATTGAATAGAATATATTAAATTCTTGCAATCTTTCCAACTGCGTCTAATTCATCCAATTCTTTTCACTTTCCTTCGGTTCTTACTTTAGAATGGCTTCATCTATGTCTTTGTTTTTACTATTCATTTCGACGTTTGTATTATATGTATATTTCTATGGGAAAGTTATTGTTATTAATGACTCATTGTGATTATGTTATTTTGTTATATGTCTTTTTGTTTCTTTTGTAAACCTTTTTTTGTGTGATTTATTAACATATCAAGAGAGGAACTATATGGAAAGAAGGTCTATTAATCATTGGCTTGGAATTTGAAAAAATGGAGATCATACAATACTAAAAGATGTTACATTTCAAGAGTCTTGGAGATGCAAATCATAAGATGACAACTAAACGAGATGGAGAAATAAGATAGATAGTTCTCCTTAAGATTAAAATAAAGTTTCATTGAACAACCATTTAGATTTACAATGCTTTATGGTTGGGAGTATATTGAATCAAGTGCATAGATTAAAAATATGAGAATATTACGTTAGATGTGGATCGCATAAGAAAGTTTGAAAGTAAGTTTGGCATTGGAACCTATTTAGTAAAGGTGGTGGAATTGCACAAAGGTTATTTCAATGTGATATTTCATAATTTTTTGTAAATTGTTGTCAAATTTCGACTAAATTGTGGTTTACACTTTTCTCACAAGGGGAGTAAAATTGAACTCTTTCTTTTTGTCTTGTTATTTTCAATTTTTATGGCTTATACATTTACGGTGTTTTGATTTCTTCTGGGGATACGTAGGCATAAGATTTCATAAGCGAGGCGAACACAACAATAAAAATCTTTTCTTTTTTCCCAATAATTCATTCATGCATTTTCCTTAGCAAGTAAGCATTATATATAACACACCATTTGATTAGAACAACAATAGTTGATCATGTTGAGTACAATTGACGTGAGGGGTTCTAATTCCTTTCCCTTGCGTAATCAACTTTCGTACCCTTTCTCTTGTTCGCAAGACCATTTTCTTTCTCATTTAAGAGGTTTTCTTGACAGTTTCCTTTCCCTATTTGGAATAAATAAAGTTAAGTGGTGACTTCATTCTTTGTTTTAGTTTTTTTAATGTGTGAAAAAATATTGAAACTTAACAACAAATTGAAAAATAAATCTATTGTACCCCAAAATTTTCCGTCCCATTTTTCTTCAAGACATGCTCACAAAGGTCTTAAGTACTTAAAGCTACTCAAGAGTTGACCAGTCAAACCTCCTCCTAAGCAAGGGGTTTACAACTAGGGTTTTGAGTTTCTAAAGGAAATTTGGTTTGAAAAGGTATCAAATGGTTTTCATGGTTCATTATAGGTCCTCAATAGTGCTCATGTCAAGTTTCAATTCTTGCAACACAAGTTTGCTCAGTCAATAGCTTAGATGATTGAAAATCAACTATATTGGGTAAAAAGTCAACTATATTGGGTAAAAAGTCAACTATGGTCAACATACAGTAAAACTTCAAGATTTTTTTGTCAACATCAACATTTTGAAGTGACATTCATCATTTGATCAAGGTTTGATCATGATTGCTCAAGGAAAGCCCTCAAACCATCAAAAGTCCAAAATTGCCAAATTAGGATTTTCCTTAGGATAAGTCAACTAAACTTTGACCAAGCATAACTTTCACATGCTTTATCAACTTTTCCCAAACCAAAGCTCATTTTGAATGAATTTCAATTCTCTACAACTTTGTATTTATTATCAAGTCCAAAAAGTGCCTCATTTGAAAGATATGAGCTCATACATTATAGGTCATTTCAAAAGTCAACCAAAAGACACTTTTTGTCAAGGAAACTTACATCAAGATAAATTCTCCAAAGGTAAAAATGATCAAAATAGGAATTGTAGAGGATATCTTTAGATTTTCAAAAATTCCTAGATCACCTTCAAAAGATGAAAATTGAGTACGTTATGAGTTGCACAAGTTGGGAAATTTTGAGGAAATGCATGAAATGCAAAATGAGCAAACTTGAAATTTTGGACTTGTAACCTAACTTTGTAGGTTTCAAACATGTCCATGACCATATGGAATCCCTCTAAACTAATTCATACCGTGCCATGATTTTTATTTATATTTACTTTGATTTTTATTCAATTAAATACAAAGTAAATTAAATAAAATCACAAAATAACGGATTAATGCATATGGGCTTGGTCTTTGATTAGATTTGAAGCCCATAAACACGATGGTCGACTAGCAAAACCGTGTAGATCAAGAAGGGAGGGAAATCTTCAAAAATTTGGAAACATTTCAAGTTATTTTGGAATAAAATCACACTTTAATTCCATTTGATTAAGTATCATATTTGTTAACCTAATGCGATGCCTTATATAAACATTAGCTTCAGATCACAAAGACAACAGAAAGACACGAACAAGCTGCCTCAAGGAAATAGGGTTTAAATCATAAAATTTCTCAAAAAAAGTGCAAGCATTAAAGTTGCAAACTCCAAGCGATTTCAGTCCAAACTAAGCCTTGAAATCATCTCCTGAACATCCATATGGTAAGTATGAGTAAGTTTCAATGATTTCCCATACCTGAATCATGTTATCCACCATCTCTGTTTGCATTTTTTCATCATTCATATTTTTTTTTTAAATTCGCGCTTTGTTGATTGTTTCTAATGACATGGATCTGCATATATAAATGTTTAGAACACGTTTGGACCAACAAATTTAAGCTATAACGTAAGAATCGAGTTTTTCCATGCTTAGGGAAAAATGTTTGTGTCTTTATATCAATACTTCCAGACCATTACAGGAAAAACTAATAGCACCATTGGATTTGCAGACCTTGATTTAGGGGGGTTAGAGTTAATTTGGGGCTTTTATTTTTGTTCTTTCGCAGGTTTGAGTTTTGGACCAACCGGAGACTTGTGTGGCATGTGGTTATTTTATGATTCACTGATTAAAAAACTCAGGGCCCTACCATGCACGCGGTTCTTTTGTTTAACTGACATTAATTTCCATTTTAAAATATAATGATTTTGTTTGATTTACTTATCAGATGTGATAACCGCCCCAGCGGTAAGTGTGTGTGTGTAAAGGAATTAGTGTGCCAAGGCATGGGTTCGATCCCTGCCCCTGACATGTTATTTTTCTAACTTTTCCTTTGCAGATCCAATGCAGGTCATGTCCAGCGTGCAATGATGCACCCCCACATCATCACCATCTGATCCAGATCCAAGAGTTCGAATCATATCTTCAGGAAACACCCTTAAGGGCATCCCACACAGGATCAGGCGCTAGAGCTTGATGGGCTTTAGATCCGGATTGTATCTCACACCCCCCCTTTAATTTATTTCAGGCCCATTTCTTTTGTTTTTTTAATAAGTATTTTGTTTTGAACAAATTAAATTTTTTTTAAATAATTAATTAAATCAGAAAAATCACAAAAAAATAATTAAAAAGTTAGATTTAGGTTTTTGATTAATTAATTTAATTTTTATTAAATAAAAATTAATTTAATTTAATCACATTTTGATTTTATTTCATTAATTAATTTGTAAATTATTTAGATTTAGGGTTAATCACTATAAAAATATTTTTCTATTGTTTTCATGATTTGAAAACTATTTATAAACAAACCTGAAATATCACATTAAAATCACCTTTATGCATTTCCACCACCTTTACTAAATAGGTTCCACTGCCAAACCTACTTTCAAACTTACCTATGTGAACCTCATCTAACACACTATTCTCATATTTTTAATCTACGCATTTGTTTCAATATACTGCCTGTGATCGGTGGATTTAGAACTGACTGTTTAACGCTGGTTCGCAAAATGTCGCGGAAGCAAGAGTCTCCACCGTCTTTTATTTTCTCCAACATGGACAGGACAAAAGCACAACAAAATTCCTTATGAGATAGTTTCTCGGTTCGGGAGGTAGATTTATAGAAAGGGAAGGTGTTAGCACCCTTTCTATCCATGGTTATCCATGGGCTCTTAGATACTTGCTCATTGTGTTTTCAAAATGTTTGCTTTTCAAATTGTGAGTGGGTTTTGCAAAAGTTTCATTGAAAGATTTCTGAATAACTCTTGTATCAGTCCTCAAGAGTGTTTGAAAAATTGTTTTGAAAGCTTTTTGAAAGTGTCGGTGTGAAAAGATGTTTTGATTTGTTTTTGAATAGAGCAAGTATCCACGAGTCATCTACCTACCCTAAGGAATTAGGCTGTGTAAATGTCCTTAAGATAGTGCCATCCCACCATTGAGAGGTAGGTAGCACCACCGTTGGAGGTGTTCGGGTCAATTCGAGTGTAGGGACAGTGTGGTCACCGAAGCAACAGTTAGGACACCTTAGAAGCTACCCTTATGTCCTTGATCCTTTTTTAATCCGAGGCAACCGTTTCGAGGCAACTGTTCTGAGGCAACTGATTCGAGGCAACTGGATCATGGACATAAGGACTTACTAAAACATCCTATACTTGACGACCACGTTTCGAAGGCAACAGGTGAGGTGTACCTTAGAAGTGGTGTGTGTATTCGTGTGTTGTTTTCATGTTAATAGTTATCTTTGAACATGGCATTGTGAGCTACGCTTGTTTTTAAGTAACCATACATTCTTTCATGCAATTAGAATTTAAGAGTGCGAAAAATTAAAAGACGGAAATATAAAGCTACGCTATTACAAGGCGCGGGTCCATACATCGCCAAAGTACAAAAACCCGTTTGATAAAAATGCGGAAAGTAAAAAGACCTAATTACTATTACATCCAGAAAGCAGTTACATAATAATCAATAAGAAAATAAATGCGGGAACAAAAATTAAAATTAGGACGTCCGAGGGTTTTGACCCTTTTGAAATTAAATTGAATTAAAGTCTATTTAATTATTTAATTAAAGAAATTAAAGTATTTTTTTGTGTTTTTTGGTATTTAATATGGAAATAAAGAAACATTAAAATTAGAAGGAAACCCTAGTTCTAAGTTATTTTAATTATTTAAGAAAATATCCAAGTTAACCTAATTTACGCTAACTAATTAATTTACATGTTTATTTACAAAAATAAATAGTAATTAACAATAATAATAAATAATGAGGAAAAATTAATTAAGAAAAAAAATGAAATGTCAAAAAAACCCTAATTCTATGCATTTTTATTTATTAAGGAAAAAAGTGTTAAAATTAAAACCTAAATTAACTAAGTTAATTGTTATTGAAATTTATTTACAAAAATATTTTAATGGTGAAATTAATAATAATTAAACATATTTTACAATTTTTGGTTTCTGATTTTTATTATGAAAATTAATTATTTGTGAATTGACAAAACAATTAAAAAGAATTAAAAAGAATTGTAATTAAAAAAGAAAATAAAATTGAAAAGATGCAAACCAAGGGGGTATCAGGCCTAATGGGAGGTTTTTTGAAGTAATTTTGGCCCAAGAGACAAGGCCTGGTTTGACTTTTCTGATCATGTGTGTGAGGCTTGACTAAGGTACACCCTGGAATTCACGTTCTGGCCTTCAGATTGTACCTTGAAGCCACTTGGCAGGCTAGCGTATGAGCGTGTATGGTGGAACGTTGAGAGTACGCTGCATGTGAACACGTTAAAACAAAAATTATGCAATATGTGGGGGACCTGGGAATCGAACCCAGGTCCCTATACCTGCAAGACACCTCATCAGCCAACTGAGCCAGGCAACACGCTTGTTATATGGATAGACAAAAAATATAATATACAAACAACAATGGTCAGTGGTATAAGACAAAAAGCGCGCCAGATGTTTGAACCTCCCAATAGCGTAAGGCCACGTCCATCTTCTTCCTTGTTTTCCCTGCAATTATAAAACAAGTAGCGGGGGTTTTAAACCCCCACTAAGCATAGCCACGAAAAATAGCGAATAGAAGATGCGTTAATATAAATTGAGCGCGAGGTCGCCATTCAATTCGTATGGAGCTCCTGAATTCAAATGCATAGGTCTCAAGGTCCAATTTTTCCTCTATAAGAAAGCCCTATTTTGAAGCTTCTGAAACCCTAGGTTTCATCAATGGTAGATTTCGTTTCAAGCATTTTTAGCACAATTAAACCACATCAAAAGTTTCAGGGAGATGTCAGTAATGCAAATCAATGAATAAAACATATGAATAATGCGTAGAAATTGAAATTCGATTATGACATATTTGTGAAGAAGCGTGACTCAGTTCTACCGATTCTTGGAGTATGGGGACTTGTTCTTGATGCCAAAAGACTCCTGGAAGGTCCAGCAACGTGTTGGAATACTTTTTATGCTTTGAAACGTCCTGCAACTATGATTTCAGTTTTCCAAATTTCTTGAGTTTTTTGCAACTTGGTTATGGAGCATGAGCAGCTTTTTCGTGTCCTGTGGAATAGGGTTAGGTTGTGCATAAGTATGTGATCAGAATTAGGTCAAAAACAAGCCCATGGATCCATGAATTGATGACTTGAATCTTTGATTGCCAATCATATATTTTCCAATCTTTTTCCATTGAAACTTTTGCCAATCATGTAAAATCTTCCCTTTTTGAATGTGAAACGACTTGCCAGCTTGCCCTAGTATGATTTGCTGCACAAAAAGATTTGGAAAAGCATTATTTGATTTTTTTCTACAATTAAAATTAATTAAATGAATTAATAAGAATAAAAATTCAATTAATTAATTAAAAATAAGAAAATAAATCCCTTTGAGCTCAATGGGTCGTGCATAGGCTTTGGGTAATGATTCAAGGAAGAATTTGAGGCCCATTAGCAATTTTGAAGTATTTTAGGCAAAGTTGACTTTTCAAAATTCCCAAAAATTTCCCAACTTCTCCAATGCATATCTTGCTCAATTTTGGAGCTATGAACATGTTCTTGGACATTTTGGAAAGGTCTTGAAGTCCTCTAACCAATGCCTTTGGTCCCATGTCATTTTGATTTACCAATCTCAAGTTATGGTCTTTGACTTAAAGTGCCTTTTTGTTGACTTTTGAAAATGACCTATAATGTTGAATTTGATAACTTTTTGTGAGAGCATTTCTTGGACTTGGAGTGTGAAGATGAATTGTAGGAAATGTCATCCTCTTCAAAATGAGATTTGGATGGAATTTTTCTGATAAACCATGAAGAAGTTATGCCTTGGTCAATTTGCAGTTGACTTTTCAACTGTCCAAAAATAGAAACTTTTGCATCTTGAGACTTTTTGAGCCATGCTTTGAGAATCATGATCAAGAATTGATCAAATGATGTTTGTGGCTTCAAAATAAGATGTTGACCAAAAAAATTGACTTTTGACTGTCAAATGACCATTTTGCCCCTGCAGTTGACTGTGAAGCAATTAGGGTTTTTGACTGTGCAACTTGATGCTGTGAGTCTTGAAACTTGACATATGGATGCTTGACAATGTATATAGGCATATGGGACTTGATTGGACCCTTCAAAACCTCATTTTATTTGCAGGAACTAAAACCCTAATTTTGATTGTGTTAGGAGGCAATTGGACTGTGCAACCCTTGAGAGATTTTGAAGCTTGATCTTGGCAAATCTTGAAGAATATGGGAGGGCAAATTTTGGGGTACAACACTGCCCAACCATAAAGCATTGTCAATCTTAATGGTTCTTCAATGACATTTTCTTTTAAGCTTAAGGAGAACTATCTATCTTATTTCTCCATCTCGTTTAGTTATCATCTTATGATTTGCATCTCCAAGACACTTAAACCGAAGCATCTTTTAGTATTGTGTGATCTATATTTTTTTAAAGTCCAAGCCAATGATTATCAGACCTTCTTTCCATATAGTTATTCTCTTGACATGTTAATAAATAACTCAAAAAAAGGTTTACAAAAGAAACAAAAATACTTTTAACAACATAATAGAATCACAAAGAGTCATTAATAACAACAACTTTCCAATAGACAGATACATATAATACAAACAACGAAATGAATAGCAAAGACAAAGATAGAGATGAAGTCTTACTCAACTCGAAACCGAAGGAAATAGAAAAGAATTGAATGAATTGGATGCACCTGGTAGGATTGCAAGTATTTAATATATTCTATTTAATATTTTTTTCAACTATTTAAAGGCACGAATAAATTAAGATTCTAGATTATACAGTTTTAATATTTATTGTACTTACATTTTTATCATTATTTAAATCTACTACTAATAAAATTTGTATTTACTTTTTGAAATTTGGAATATCATTTAATATCTTAAATAGCATTTAATAATACCATTTAGTATAGAAACTTAGAATATTATAATGATTAAATATCATTAAATAATATCATTTAACATAGAAGTTTTAGATATTAAAACATTATATATTCTCTACGTGTTACCAACGCCTACCAGTGCATTCCAAAATCTTAAAATAAATATCATTAATTTAGTGATTAAGGATAATTTGAATCCATAATTAAATATCATTTAAAACATTGGAATATTTTAATGATTAAAATAATATTTAATAATATTTGTTAATATATACTTTAATGATTAAATAACATTTATTAATATAAGTTAACATAGAAACTTAAGATATGGAAATCTGAGATTTGGAGAAAACATATCATGTCTGCTATCTATTTAAGAAAAGTAATAGCCGTTTGTATTACATTTATATCCTAATTAAATTAATTCCTAAGACTATTTTCTTAGACATAATTAATATTGGCATCACATTATAATATCATTAAATCAAAAACATTAATTATGACTTATTCCAATCATTACTTAACTTTATATAAGCCACTTTTCAGTTAACATAGTATCCTAATTTATATGTGTTTTGATATTTCCTACGCTTGTTAACCAAATACTTATTGATTCCAACAGTATTCTATGACTTTCGGATTTTCTTTAACACATTTAATTACAAACTTCTTGGATTATAATGTATTTATAAACCCTAGCAGACCTTGCTAACTGATTTATTTTTCAATCATGAAAACAATAGAAATTTGACAACAATTTATAAACAATCATGAAATATCACATTGAAATCACATTTGTGTAATTCCACCACCTTTACTAAATAGGTTCTAGTGCCAAACCTACTTTCAAATTGTCCTATGTGAACCTCATCTAACACAATAATCTCATATTTTTAATCTACGCACTAGTTTCAATATACTGTTCAGCCATAAAGCATTGTCAATCTTAATGGTTGTTCAATGAAATTTTTTAAAAGCTTAAGAATAACTATCTATATTATTTCTCCATCTAGTTTAGTTGTCATCTTATGATTTTCATCTCCAAGACACTTAAACCGGAGCATCTTTTAGTATTGTGTGATATCCATTTTTTCATAGTCCAAGCCAATGATTATCAGACCATCTTTCCATATATTTCCTCTCTAAATATGTTAATAAATCACTCAAAAAAAGGTTTACAAAAGAAATAAAAATACTTTTAACAAAATAATAGTATCACAAGGAGTCATCAATAACAAAAACTTTCCAATAGACAAATACATATGATACAAATGAAGAAATGAATAACAAAGACAAAGATAGAGATGAAGCCTTACTCAATTCAGAACCGAAGGAAAGAGAAAAGAATTAGATGAATTGGACGCACCTGGAAGGATTGCAAGTATTTAATATATTCTATTTAATATAGGTCGATTTTCTATTTAATTATTTTTTTCAACTATTTATAGGTTCGAATAAATTATGATTTTAGATTATGCAGTTTTAATATTTATTGTATTTACATTTTTATCATTATTTAAATCTACTACTAATAAAATTTGTATTTGTTTTTGGAATTTAGAGTATCATTTAATATCTTAAATATCTTTTAATAATATCATTTAGTATAGAAATTTGGAATATTTTAATGATTAAATATCACTAAATAATACTCCCTCCGGTCTCATTTATAAGAAAAATTTAACTTTTTAGATACATTAAATAAGTAATGTATTTGGACAATATATTGTCCAAATACATTACTTATTCAATGTATATAAAAAGTTAATTTTTTCTTATAAATGAGACCGGAGGGAGTACCATTTAACATATAAATTTGAGATATTGAGACATTATATATTCTCTATGTGTTACCAACGCCTATCTCTGCATTCCAGAATCTTAAAATAAATACCATTAATTTAGTGATTGGCGGTAATTTGAATCCATGATAAAATATCATTTAAAACATTGGAATATTTTAATGATTAAAATAACATTTAATAGTATACATTAATATATACTTTAATTATTAAAATAACATTTATTAATATAAGTTAACATTAAAACTTAAGATATGGAGATCTGAGATTTGGAGAAAAGATATCATCTCTACTATTTATTTAAGAAAAGTAATAGCCGTTTTTATTATAGTTATATCCTAATAAAATTAATTCCGAAGCCTATTTTATTAGACATAATTATTATTGGCATCACATTATAATATCATTAAACCAAAAACAATATTTATGACATATTCCAATCATTACTTAACTTCATATAAGCCACTTTTCGGCTAAACAAATTCACCCGATTAGAGTTTTGAGTTTCCAACAATTTCTATGTGTTTTGATATTTCCTTCTCTCATTAACCAAATACTTATTGATTCCAACAGTATTCTATGACTTTTGGATTTTTTTAACACATTTAAATACAAACTTCTTGGATTATAATGTATTTATAAACCCTAGCAGGCCTTGCTAATTGATTTGCATTTCCAAGACACTTAAACTGTAGCATCTTTTAGTATTTTATGATCTCCATTTTTTAAAGTCCAAGCCAATGATTAATAGACCTTCTTTCCATATAGTTCCTCTCTTGATATGTTAAATAAATCACTCAAAAAAGGTTTATAAAAAGTCATTAATATAAACGAAAAGACATGTAACAAAATAACAGAATCACAAGAGTCATTAATAAAAACAACTTTCCAATAGACAGATACATATATTACAAATGACAGATTGAATAACAAAGACATAAATTAAGCCATACTCAAGTCAGAACCGAAGGAAAGAAAAAATAGTTGGATGAATTGGACGCACTTGGAAGGATTTCAAGTATTTAATATATTCTATTCGATATAGGTTAGTTTTCAATTTAATATTTTTTTCAACTATTTATAGGCTAGAATAAATTATGATTTTAGATTATGCAGTTTTAATATTTATTGTACTTACATTTTTATCATTATTTTAATCGACTACTACTAAATTTTATTTTTATTTTTGGAAATTTGAATATCATTTAATATTTTAAATATCATTTAATAATACCGTTTAGTATAGAAATTTGGAATATTTTAACGATTGATTATCGTTTAATAACACCATTTAACATAGAAATTTGAGATATGGAGAAAATATATCTTCTGTATGATTTGCCAACGCCTACCTCTGCATTCCAAAATTTTAAATAAATACCATTTAATTAAGTGATTAGAAGTAATTTGAATCCTTAATTAAATATCATTTAAAACATTGCAATATTTTAATGGATAAAATAACATTAATAATATCACTTACCTTAGAAACTTAAGATATATAGAACTGAGATATGGAGAACATATATCATCTCTACTATCTATATAAGAAAAGTAATAGTCGTTTTTATTACATTTATATCCTAATTAAATTACTTCCTAAGACTATTTTCTTGAACATAATTATTATTAGCATCACATTATAATATCATTAAATCAAAATCAATAATTATGATCTATTCCAATCATTACTTAACTTCATATCACCCACTTTTTGGCAAAACCAATTCACACAATTAAGTTTTGAGTTTCCAACACTTTCTATGTGTTTTAATATTACCTTCGCATGGTAACCAAATACTTATTGATTCCAACATTATTCTTTGACTTTTGGAATTTTTTTAACACATTTAAATACAAACTTCTTAGATTATAATGTATTTATAAACCCTAGCAGACCTTGCAAATTGATTAATTTTTAAATTTTTTGTTAAGTTTCAATATTTTTTCACACATTTAAAATTCTAAAGCAAACAATGAAGTTGCCACTGAACTTTATCTATCCCAGATAGGGAAAGCAAAATATCAAGAAAACCTCTAATATGAGAAAGAACATGGTCTTGTGACAAAGAGAAAGGGTACGAAAGTCGGTTACGCAACGGGAAGGTATTAGCATCCCTCACGTATGTTGCACTCAACGGGATCCACTCTTGTTGTTCTAATAAAATGGTGTGTTATATATAATACTTACTTGCTAAGGGAAAATGAATGAATGAATGATTGGGAAAAAGAAAAGATTTTTATTATTATTTTTGTCTCGGTTATGAAACCTCGTTCCTACGTATCCCTGGAAGAAACCAGAACACCGTAAATCTTTAAGCCATAAAAACTGAAATTAACAGCACAGAAACAAGGAGTTTAGTTTTACTCCCCATGTGAGAAAAGTGTAAACCATAATTTAGTCGAAATTTGAAAACAATTTACAAACAATCATGAAATATCACATTGAAATCACCTTTGTGCAATTCTACCAACTTTACTAAATAGGTTCCAGTGCCAATCCTACTTTCAACTTTCTTATGCATTCCTCATCTAACACCATATTCCCATATTTTTAATCTACGAACTTGGTCCACTATACAGCCCAACCATAGAGCATTGTCAATCTTAATGGTTGTTCAATGAAATTTTCTTTTAAGCTTAAGAATAACTATCTATCCTATTTCACCATATCGTTTAGCTGTAATCTTATAATTTGCATTTCCAAGACACTTAAATTGTAGCATCTTTTAGTATTGTATGATCTCCATTTTTTAAAGTCCAAGCCAATGATTAATAGACCTTCTTTCCATATAGTTCCTCTCTTGATATGTTAAATAAATCACTCAAAAAAGGTTCACAACAGAAACGAAAAGACTTGTAACAAAATAACAGAATCACAAGAGTCATTAATAAAAACAACTTTCCAATAGACAAATACATATAATACAAATGGCGGATTGAATAACAAAGACATAGATTAAGCCATACTCAAACCAGAACCTAAGGAAAGAGAAAAGAATTGGATGAATTGGACGCACCTTGAAGGATTTCAAGTATTTAGTATATTCTATTCAATATAGGTTGGTTTTAAATTTAATATTTTTTTCAACTATTTATAGGCTCGAATAAATTATGATTTTAGATTATGTAGTTTTAATATTTATTGTTCTTACATTTTTATCATTATTTTAATCTACTACTAAAAATTTTGTTTTTATTTTTGTAAATTTTGAATATCATTTAATATTTTAAATATCATTTCATATCTTAAATATCATTTAATAATACCATTTAATATAGAAATTTGAAATATTTTAATGATTAATTATCATTTAGTAACACCATTTAACATTGAAATTTGAGATATGGAGAAAATATATATTTTAATGAATAAAATATCATTTTAAACATTGGAATACTTTAATGAATAAAATAACATTTAATAATTTCAGTTAACATAGAAACTTAAGATACGGAGAATTGAGATATGGAAAACATATATCATCTCTACTATCTATATAAGAAAAATAATTGTTGTTTTTATTACATTTATATCCTAATTAAATTACTTCATATGCCTATTTTCTTGAACATAATTATTATTTGCATCACATTATAATCTCATTAAATCAAAAACAATAATTATGGTCTATTAACTTCATATCAGCCACTTTTCGGCAAAACCAGTTCACACGTTTAAAGTTTTGAATTTCCAAGACTTTCTATGTGTTTTAATATTTTCTTTGCACGTTAATCAAATACTTATTGATTCCAACATTATTCTTTGACTTTTGGATTTATTTTCACACATTTAAATACAAACTTCTTGGATTATAATGTATTTATAAATCGTAGCAGACCTTGCAAATTGATATTTTTTATATTTTTGTTAAGTTTCGATATTTTTTCACACATTAAAAAAAACTAAAACAAACAATGGAGTCACCACTGAAATTTATTTATCCCAAATAGGAAAAGTAAAATATCAAGAAAACCTCTAAGCTGGGAAAGAACGTGGTCTTGCGAAAAAGAGAAAGGGTACAAAAGTCGGTTACATAACGGGAAAGTATTAGCACCCCTCACATTCGTTGTACTCAATGGGATCCACTCTTGTTGTTCTAATCAAATGGTGTGTTATATATAATGCTTACTTGCTAAGGGAAAATGCATGAATGAATGATTGGAAAAAAGAAAAGATTTTTATTATTGCATTTGTCTCGGTTATGAAACCTCGTGCCTACGTATCCCTGGAATAAACATTGTAATTCTTTAAGCCACAAAAAATGAAATTAACAACATAAAAACAAAGAGTTCAGTTTTACTCCCCATGTGAGAAAAGTGTAAACCACAATTTTGTCAAAATTTGATAGCAGTTTACAAGCAATTATGAAATATCACATTGAAATCACATTTGTGCAATTTTACCAACTTTACTAAATAGGTTCCAGTGCAAACATACTATCAAAATTTCTTATGCGATCCTCATCTAAAACAATATTCTCATATTTTTAATCTATGCACTTGTTTCACTATACAGCTGTTTACCTTGGGATTTGGTAAACAACCGCTGATCCTCCAAATGGTTACTTATTTGGTTACTCGCAGGATCGATCAGATTGATCCTATGGACATAGGTTGATTTTGAAGTTTAATTAATGTGGATAAGGCTTTAAGTAAATTGTTTAAAGTAAGTTGCATAAAGGAAAAGGGGTGGTAAAATAAACAAGGCTTCAATGTAAAGGTTCGACAGGAATCTTAAAGGGAAAAAGCATGTAAAATACTGGAAAAGTAAATGACTTGAATTGATTAAATTGGTGTTTCACACATACATTTCTCAACAATTCGTTCGCTCACACTGGGTACTTGAATCTAAATGAGTGACTATGTATCTATTGTGAACACCCGCGAGAAACTACACGTCTACTCCTATTTATACAAAAACATTCCAAGTAACCGTCGGGCAGTTACACTGCTTCGAGATCAAGCCACTTGTCACGTTCTCCATGCTCGACGCTCCAGATCCTTGCACGTTCGCACGTAGTAACTGCTGGAAACCGTTTTCCCTCCAAAGCTTTGAATTTCAAACTGCTCCACTCTGGACCATCGAACACGTTCGTCAAGAGACGTCTTCGACGAAAACTCCTTCGACGTCGAAGGCAATCAGCCTTCTCCCTTGGAAGAAATCTTCTAAGTATTTGGCCATCTTTCGACGGGCACTTCGACAGGCTTAGCCAGTCGAAAGCATCTTTCAGCTTTTAATGGCTGCTATCAAGCAAAACAAAGGTGTCGAATTTAGGAGCCAACAAATTGCCCCCCAAGAATGCCTTATTTCGACTCTGAAAGAAAAAGGCATTCTTTGAAAACGCCATTCGACATCTGTTTTTCCACGCTTAGTCACAAGTTAACTTGTGCACTTTTTGTTGCTTTTTACCAACTATTGGCAATCCCAAGAAACCATCATTGATTTGATCCTAGGACGTCACTGTCAGTACGGCGTGCAGAACCAAAACATCACTTCATAATTTGTCATTATGACAAATTCAAAAAACGAGGACGCACGCTGCGTCTCTCTGTTTCTGCAGAAACGGCCAAAACAACAGGATGCTGCCACGCGTCCCACTACTTCCTGCAGCATTAAATGACATTTAATGCCCTCGTTATTGGGAACTCCTCCCACTACTATAAATAGTAGTGAATATCCCATTGTGGGACTTTTCACGCAAACCATCTCTCAAACTTCCTTGCTTTCTTGCAAACTTGTTTTCTTTGCAGAAAAACTCTTCCTTTTCCAACTTCATCTCCATCCTCAACAATGGCTTCTGCTTCAACTGCCCCCAAGACTAACGCACCAACTGAACAACTTGCTAAACCCAAGGTCTTTGTAACTGCTCCGGTAGTGAACGCTACAGGGAAACGAAGGGTCCCTGAACCATCTGACATCTCCGTTCGTGATGCTTACTCGCGTCACTTGATGATTCCGGTTGGATACTCCAACCAAATCTTCGCAATGGCTGGACCCATGAACCCCAGCATCTCTGAAGCTCTGAAGATCAAGAGCTACTTCCCCATTGTTGAGAAACTTAAGCCAGTAGCCTGTGCTAAAAAGGATCCAGAAGACAACGAAGACCCCACACACGAGAAGATCGACCTTCGTTTCTTCAACAAAAGTGTTAGAGTTTTTAGGTCTTGCCCTAATCTGACCCAGGACTATGTTGCTTGGCTAACAAAGCTGGAAAAACATCAAACTCCAGTCTGGAAGGAAATGGGAATCTTTGACCTAATAATGCTGTCGAAGACAGGTTTAAACTACTCCCCAGAGATGCTTATAGCTTCGATGCTTTTCTGGGATAACTCTCACTTCACCTTTCACCTTCCATGTGGGATGTTAACCCCCACACTCTTCGACGTAGCAGCCATCACTGGCCTTCGACCAACCGGAGATTACTTCGACCCGGAAGAGATGTCGGAGGACCAAATTGGCTTTTCTGAAACGAAGCCAACATTTACCACCTTTATCAACCATTTTCATGACCAGTCGACAGACGCAGTGTCAGACGTTGAGCACATAGCGTTTCTAGCCTTATGGCTGACTCGCTTCGTGTTCTGCTCGAAGTCTCTGCAAGTGACCAAAAAGATGGTCACTCTGGCCACCCAACTGCATCACCGCCAGAACATCTGTTTGGCAGAACTAATTCTGGCCAGTCTTTATGACTCCATCAGCAATGGGGTTACTCTTTTGAAGCATATCGAAGATAGGAACAGTCTGTTACTCGCTGGACCTTTCTGGCTACTTCAACTGTGGCTTAATGCCACTTTCGAGTCTTTCATACCCAAGAAGACTCAGATAAATGAACAAGCCCCAGCGATAGCTAATAGACGTATCGAAGGAATTAGGCTGGCTCTACTGACACCTGTGGAAGATGGGCTAGAGTTCCAACAAACCTTCACTAACTTCGTCCTGATGTTTGCTCGAAGGAAGGAATTCGTTTCAACTATGGCTCCCTTTGCACAACGAAAGGTGGGGCCAGCATGGTTTACAAGGCCACATCCCAAGGAGTCGAGTGGTCCCAATGTCGATGAGCACTCTATACTTTGGGAGGCATTCCTTACCCCAAGGATTATGCCTCTTCGATTTAAGAGTTCTAAGACTCATCTGAGTCTGCTTGCCTATCAACCAAACCTGGTATCTCGCCAGTTTGGTATCATCCAAACCCTGCCTTCTCCCATTTTCCCAAGAGAGAAGTCAATGTTGTACTTCTGCAACGATTATACAGAAGAAGCTGCCACCAGGCATATCGGAAGATATGCTGGTCGAACCATCCTCTCGCTGTTCAACTACCAGCTTAACTTCCTTTGTTCGCCATCTTTTGAAGAATGGTGGAGAAGCTATTACGCTGAGTACTTCTTCGACGAGAAGGACTTCATAGCAGAGTTGCAGAAGTCTTTTGTCCTTGTGTTGGACAAAGTAAAGAAATGTAAGTTCATACTCTCACATTACTTTTTATCTTTCTCTTCGACTGTCAGCCTGTTAACTTTCCTTTTCGCTCCCAGTTGTTCGAAAACCCTTGGCCAAGAAAGCTACAGGAGGCCCACAAGGAGGGGTCCCTTCGACAAAACCTCCACCGCCGGCGAAGACTATAGCGCCGGCGAAGACAACAGGCAACCAACAGGGGGAAGGCTCTTCGAGGAGGCCTCCTGCATCGGTAACCAGATTTTCTTCATTTTTCTTCTGGCTTTCAATTTTTTATTTTCGACGTAATTGTTCAATCGAATTCCTATTGGTTTTATAGGCCCCTTCGCCCAAGAAAAGGACAGCATTGGTGGTCGAATCGGGGAGTGACGACGACAGCGATACCCCTCCTACTCCCTTAAAGAGGAGAAAGTTAACGAAGGACGCTTCTGTTCCTACTCCAACTCCTGAAGGTCGAACCGTCAGAATAAAGGTTGGTGCAAGAAAGCCTAGGCCACCTGCAGTGGTCATCGAAGAACCAACTGAGGAGGAACTGAACGCTCTAGTTAACAAGCCTGTCGAAAGTGATAATTCCAGCCCTGGGGCTGAAGCCAATCCACAGGTAATCTATTGGACCCTTCTTATAACTTAGGCACAAATACCAGTATTTGATTATATCTCTTTCGACATCTGAAGATTTGTCTTCTTCCTCTTTTTCAGGAAACTACTGGAAGTTCCCCACCAAGGACTTCAGAAACTCTGGAATCTGCTGACCTTAGCAGGCCTCAGGTGCAAGATTTGGGCAATGACGAAGCCCACACTGAGCATGAGGCCAATGCTGAAACAGTGGAGAAGACAGCTGAAGAACCTATGGCGGAGGAAACACAGCCAGAAACGGTTCCTGTGGTGGTCTTGTCGTCAGAAGAGAATCCTGAAGGAAGAGACCAAGGCAATGGCGAAGAGAATCAAGACGCTGTTGACGAAGAGCATGAAGGTGGTACTGGCGAAGAACACCAGGATGACGCCAGCGAAGAACCACAGAATGACGCTGGCGAGAGACCCCAAGGTGAAGTTAACGAAGAACCACGAATCGACGCTAGTACCGCCTCAGTTCAAGTCGAAGAGCATCCAAACAAGGCATTCAGCATTCAACAGCCTCCAGTCCAAGATAATACTGTGGCAAGGGTCACCTCCTCAAAGCATAGGTCGAAAGAAGATTTGGAAATCTTGAAACAAACTGACCCTGTCAGCTACCTCAATGCAATCGTCGAGAGTAAGAGTTCTTCTGACACTAGTCAGGAAATTCCTACTCTGTCGGGGAAATCTACTGAGACTTCTCCTCTTGATGATGCGCTGGCGAAGGTCAAGGCCCAGTTCTTCAAGAGAGATTTAATGAAGGCTTTAGAGGGGGACCCCACTGCTCCATCTTGCTTAAAAGGGGTTTTGAATGCTGTTGATTTCGATGCTGTAGCCCCAGAAATCTCAGACTTAATCATGGAATTACATTCTATGATTGACCAAGTCTCAGCGGATTATCGGCGCCAACGAACTTTTAACAGTCAGCTCGAAACGTTGCATGGCAAGAGCTTATCTGCATGGACTGCCGTCTCAAGTTCGACTTCTCGAATTGCCGAGTTGTCGAAACAGAAAGCGTCTGCACAGGAAAGGTTCGATGCTATTGAGCGAGAGAATGTCTCCTTCCGAGCACAAATTGCAGAGATAGAGGCGAAGATAAACGCCAACACTGTGCTCCAGGGGGAAATTCTTTCGACCATCCCAGACACTGAGAGCGAGACTGAGATCAAGCAAGGCCTGGAGTTCGCTGAGAGGGCCCAAAGCCTCGACGCTCAAATTGCCAAACTGGAGCAAGAAAAATCTTGGTGCAAGAAGAGGTTGGATTTGCAGCATGCCAAGTATCTTCGACTGAAGAATTCTCTTTCTTTTTGATTCTCTTTTGTAACCATCTTCTGTAATCGCTTTCGACGACAATTGCCATTTTGGCAGAAATTAATAAAAATTTCCATTTTGGCATTTCTATGGTTAATTTAGTTTGTTCTTTTACTGTTTTATTTTTATCTCTTGAAGTATAGGCTTATATTTTTTCAAATATTTACCATTTACTCTCAAGAGTCTTTTATCACCACTTATCTCTTCGACCTCATAGGCTCCACCAGAAAAAGTCTGGATAATTCTGAAGGGTCCTTCCCATTTGGGTGACCATTTCCCCATGCTTCGATCCCGTCGATCCATGGGAAGAATTACCTTCCAAACTAAATCTTCAGGCAAAAATACCTTAAGTTTTACCTTTCTATTATAAGAGTCTTCGACTCTTTTCTTCTGAAGCCTGAGTAAGTCGAGAGCGTGTAATCTCTCTTCGTCTAAATCCACCAATTCATCTAACATCATGTTCCAATAAACCTCAGAAGGAATATCATAATGCCTCTGAACTCTTGCAGATTGAAGACAAATTTCTGCTGGCAATACTGCATCATGGCCAAAAGTCAGCCTATATGGTGTTGTACCAGTGGCTTCTTTTGGGGACGTTCGACAAGCCCATAAAATCTGGTCTAACGTCTTATGCCAATTCTTTGGTTTCTTCCCAACATGTTTCTTTATCAAGCCAATTACCACTTTGTTAGCTGCTTCGACTTGACCATTCGCCTGTGCATAGTAAGGCGTGGATGTTAGGAGTTTGAAACCTGTTTCCTGAGCAAATTCCTGCATCTTTCGACCAGTGAAAACTGAACCTTGATCAGTTGTTATTGTCTCAGGGATTCCATACCTAAATATAATGTTCTTTTGAATAAATTCAATGACATTTTCTTGGTCTACATTGACTAAAGGGACAGCTTCAATCCACTTAGTAAAATAATCAATGCCTACCAATATGTATTTCTGACTCTTTGATGATGCTGGTCGAATCTCTCCAATAAGATCCAACGCCCATCCTCGAAAGGGCCAAGGCTTCACTATCGAGTGAAGTTCGCTTGCTGGTACATGCTGGATGCCTGTATGAACTTGACACTCTTGGCAACCTTTGGCGAACTCAACACAATCTTTCAGCATAGTAGGCCAATATAGTCCTTGTCGAAACAACAACCATTTCATCTTATGGCCTGCTTGGTGAGCCCCACATGCCCCAGCATGTGTAGTCGAAAGGGCTATGTATGCTTCAGTTTCACTTAAACATTTCAGCAACACCCCTTCAGGCGTCTTCTTGAATAACTCATTACCCATAAGTACAAAACTCAACGCCCTGTATTTTGTTTTTCGTTCTGTCGGAGCTCCTGGATTTTGAAGATAGTCCACAATGGGTTTCCTCCAATCCTGGTCTGACAAATTATCAATGAACGAAATCTCGAAGTTTGAGTGATCAGCATATCCTAACCTTGTTGATTCCAAGTCTGTCGGTGATAGACAAGTTGCTCTTATCTTCTCTCGAACTTCGATTGCTCTTTGTAATCTCGTTTTTGAAATTTTATACCCAGATGCAATCTGTGCCAAGTCATTGGCTATTTGATTTTCGACTCTGGGTATGTGTCGAATATTGACACTTTCAAATTGTTTCAATAAACGATTTGCTATCACAAAGTACATAATGAGATTCTCTCTTATGCATTTATACTCCTTTGTGACTTGCTTGATGACTAACTCTGAGTCTCCCATTATTTCGACTCGAGTTGCCCCCAATTCCAACAATATTTCAAGGCCAGTAATTAGAGCTTCATACTCAGCCTCATTGTTCGAACAAGAACCTTCGATTTGGTACTTGAATGTTGTTGGAATTTTATCTGGAGAAATAAGTAAGACTCCTACTCCTGTTCCATTTTTATGGCTGGAACCATCGAAGTAGAATTTCCAAGGCTCTATCTCCACATAGCTAATATCCTCGACTTGAATAGAGTGGTCGACTATGAAGTCTGCAACCACTTGTCCTTTTACTGCCTTAAGAGGCATAAAGGTCAAGGAGTATTCAGTCAATGCTAATGCCCACTTGCCAATTCGACTGTGCAAGATAGGTTTCGACAACATATATTTGAAAACATCAAAATGAGACGAAACGTAAACATCAACTGGTTTTATATATTGTTTGAGCTTTGTACAAGAAAAATACAAACATAGACACAATTTTTCAACTTCGCTATATCTAGTTTCTGCATCATTCAAAACTCGACTGAGATAATAAATGGGTCTTTCGACTCCATTCTCATCCTCTTGGGCTAACATACTTCCCAGAGTTTTGTCAGATGCAGCTATGTACAATCTCATACTCCTATTGCTACAAGGAGGCACCAAGATAGGTGGCTTAGTGAGGTACCCTTTGATTTTGTCGAAGGCTTCTTGTTGCTCTTGCCCCCATTCGAACCCCTCCTTATTCAGTCGAAGTAAGGGTGAAAAGGCCTGAGCTTTCCCACTTAGGTTAGATATAAACCTTCTCAAGAAATTTATCTTGCCTAAGAGAGACTGCAATTCCTTTTTATTCGATGGCGCTTTCGCTTCCAAAATTGCCTTCGTCTTGTTCTGATTGATTTCGATTCCTTTCTTGTGGACAACGAAGCCCAAGAAATCTCCAGCTTTTACACAGAACGCACACTTCAAAGGGTTCATCTTCAGACCATGTTCTCTCATTCTTTCGAATGATTGTCGAAGGTGGTCAATGTGACTCTTCCTGGAAACAGATTTTATAACAATATCATCAATATAAACTTGCATAAACGTGTTAATAAAATCATGGAAGATAGTATTCATTGCTCGCTGGTACGTTGCCCCAGCGTTCTTCAGGCCAAAAGGCATCACGACCCATTCGTAAGTGCCTAAGGCCCCAGGGCATCGAAAAGCTGTTTTCGACACATCCTCTTCAGCAATGAATATTTGATTATATCCTGAATAACCATCGAGCATACTCAGGTATTCGTAGCCAGCGGCAGAATCGACTAGCATTTCCGCCACAGGCATTGGATATTCATCTTTGGGGGTGGCAGCATTCAGATCTCTGAAATCTATGCACACCCTTAATGTGCCATTTTTCTTAATTACTGGCACAATATTTGCAATCCATTCGACATACCTTGTAACACGGATGAATTTGCATTTCAGAAGTCTTTCGACCTCCGTTTTGATCTTCGACAAAATTTCTGGAGCGAAGCGTCTTGGATTTTGCTTGATTGGCTTCTTTCCAGGTTTGATTGGCAACTGAAGTTCTACCAACCCTCTGTCGAGACCAGGCATTTCGTCATAATCCCATGCAAAACAGTCTTTAAACTCTTTCAGCAATTGGATTACTTCCAACCTAAGTTCTGGATCAATTTTGGCGCTGATGTAAGTTGGCCTATTCTCTGATCCTTCGCCCAAGTTGATTTCTTCTAAAGGGTCTTGTGCTAACATCTTAATGTTGTTCGCCAAGGGATCCTTTTCGAAGCCCAAAGGCTCATCGTCATAGATGGCGTCGAGCCTCTGTTCCTGCATTTCGTCTGGCATGATATCAGGAGGTCTTGGATCGAAATCCTTTCCTGGGCCAACAGCAGATAATTGTTGATCATTGGCCTGTGTGGCCATGTACTTTACTTCGGCTTCGAGAGCCGTTATCATCTTGGTTTCAGCCACATAGGCCGAAATTCGCTTCAGAGATTGTGACTCAGTCATTATCACTGAATTCACTTCCCCAACCAGTTGGTTGGATACCAGTTAGCCCACTGAATTCTATGTGTGACACGTCCTCTCTGTCCCATTGGAAACCATGCTCAGGATGCAGGTATAGGGAACAAAAGGTGTTTGGCGCTGGCGCCATGTCGAAGTCAGGAGCTGGACATGGCCCTATGTGAGCCAAGTTTTTGTCGAAATCTGTTACACCCAAGTGGTTTACTTCGCCAAGGTAGTAACTCTGATCAGCCTCTATGTTTTCGACCAGCCCATCTGGGCGCCATAGAAGCAGTCTTTGATGCATCGATGAAGGCACAGCACCTACACCATGTATCCACTCACGGCCTAACAAAAGGTTGTAGTTAGGTTTGGCTGATATGACCATGAACATTGTTGGTCGAAGGATCGACCCAACTTTTATGTCGAGCTGGATCACTCCCATGGTGGTCCCAATGCCTCCCTCATAGTTGGATAGGACCATATTGTGAGGTTTAATTTCTTCATCCCTTTTGCCAATCTTTATTAGCACAGAATGAGGGATAATATTGATAGTGGCCCCACAGTCGACCAATATCTTGTTCACAGTGGTCTCTTCGAGCTTGGCCCTTATGAACAAAGGTTTGAGGTGATTCTTCATCGCCTCTGTGGGTGGCTCGAAGAAGCCATTTTGTTCTTCTGTAGTGCCATTGTCCATGACAAAATAGCACACTGGCCTGTGTCTGGCCATTTCTTGTTCCATCTCCCAGTCACTGGTTTCGACTTCTACTTGTCGATTGAATTCCCTAGGCAGCATTGAAACAACGTTCACCATTATATCCAGAGTATCGTCAGACTCAGCATCATCTTCGTCTTCGACTTCGCTCTGGTTAGGCCAAACTAGCCTGTTGGTAACTGGTTCTCTCTCAAGAGGCTTTCTTTGTTTCCTTTGAGGCACATTCGAACTAGTTTCAGCTTTAGGTTCGTTGGTAGCCTCCCTTTCAGCTTTTCGCCTTCTTTGATACCTCCTCCATTGGGATCTCGACATAGGATTTTTTCCCTTGTAGTTGCTGGACACTTGAGCAACCTTGGGTGCAGCAACTTGAGGATCTTTCTTCTGGATTAAGGAGGAACCTCTTGGCACTTCGAAAGAATGCCATTTCTCTTCACTTGGCCTTTTCCGGCCAGATGTTTTGTACCAAGTGTCTACTGGTACATTTGTTGGAGGCCTAAAAGTTAAAGGCCTCTTGTCTTGATTAGAACCCCTTCTGGGATCATGTCGAAGGTCAGAATTCTCCCTTCTCTTGTTTGCTGCTCTCACTCCTTGTATGTGTTCAGCAGCTTTTTTATCAAAGATAGAACTGCATCTTGGACACAGCATAACCTCTGATTTCTTCTTTTGGCATCTTTGTAAAAAATCTGCCAAGTTTTCGTTTTCCTTAGGGAAAGCCGTTTTATTTGCCTGCTCTTGCCTTATGGCTTCTTCTGAAGTTTTAGGGTCAGAAAGTTCAACCATGTTGATATTCATGGTATCCTTATTAGCAAGAGTTAGTTGTTTCATTTGTGTCTCCAGATTCTCCGTCTGGCCTTGTACAGTGGCCAATTGGGAACTGGGCTTTGGTCCAGTTTTTTGTGCTTCAGCAGTCTTCGACTTTGGATCTTCGACCGCTTTCTGGACAGCCTCGATTGTCTTCCTGGATAAGTTTCCAGAAAAACTGCCAAAGATTGGCATGTTGATGTGGTCCTTAGAGACTTCGACCATGTTAATGCCTGGCTTCTTCGACTGGATCTTGGTAGCCTCTATCATGTTCACCTCAGAAGGTTCTGCATAGTGGGCTTCAGCCTTCATTGGATTGGAGTCGACAGCCATGGGGGATTTGTCAGCAAACTTTAATCTCCCTTCCTCAATAGCGTCTTGCACAAGATTCCTGAAAAGAAAACATTGAGAAGTTTTATGGCCCAGAAAATTATGATATTTGCAAAAACCCCTCTTCTTTCTTTGATCAAGAGGAGGCACTTTTACCCCAGGGGGTACTATCATTTGGCCATCTTTAACTAGCAAGTCGAATATTTCATCACATTTTGTGATGTCAAAACTATAAGTCTTTTTTGGGAACCTATCGTTGGTCTTGTCTGGACCAATGGGATTTTTCCCATTTGAGGGGACTAACTGTTTACAAGAGTATGGGGGCCCTTGTTTTAGTTCTGCTAAATCGACTTCTCCTTCTTCGACAGCTAAAGTATCGTCGAAGGATTCTAGCTCTTCGTCATCCATCTCAACGTAAGCTATTCTCTCTCTCTTGTGAGTTTTTGTTGCCTTAGCTTTTTCAGCCTTGAGGCGTTCGACTTGTCGAACTCTATCGGCCAGTTGGGCCATGTCTCTTAGGTACTGGGTATCTAGCTTCTTCCTAATGGAATAGTCTAAACCGCCTGCGGCCATTTCGACCAGCTCATGTTCTGGCACTTGTGTGAAACATCTCGCCTTAAGCAACCTAAACCTATTCAGATATTCGTCTATAGGTTCAGTGAAACGTCTCTTCACACTCGCCAGTTCCTTCAGGCTTATCTTGGTTTGCCCCATATAGAATTGTTCATGGAACAATCTTTCCAATTGGGTCCAATGGTGGATCGAATTGGGGGGTAGAGTTGTAAACCAAGTAAAAGCGTTCTTGGTTAAGGAACTTGGGAAGTATTTGATTCTTAGGTTTTCATTATTTGAAATGTCTCCTGCTTCGATCAAATACCTAGCCACATGTTCGACAGTAGATTCTGTCGTGTCCCCAGAGAACTTAGTAAATTTGGGGACTTTGGTTCTAGGGGGTAAGTCAGTTTGTAACACATATTCTGACAAAGGAGAAGTAAAGTTGGGCCTTCGAAAGCCCATGTTCATCCCATTCTGAGTCATGATCCTTTCGATCATGGTTGCCAGATTGTTTTCCAACCCCATGTTTTGGTATTGGACATGCTGAACCACTTCGTCAGCATTTTGGTTTCTGTTAACTAACCTAACCTCTGGGGCTATTACCCTAGGTTCTTCTACAGGTTGTTCTACAGGCTGTTGGGCCTGATTAATGGTGGTTTCTTCCTCTACAAATATCCCCTGATTTCCTCTTATTTGCGCCCTTTGGGGCTGTCGAATAGGTGGGGGTACTCCAAAGAAGTCAGCCAAACGCGTCATTTGCGCTGTAACTTGCTGATTCGACTGAGTAGTATTTTGTATTAGAGGGTTTAGCACTGTACTCAAAGTTTGTGCCAACATTTGCACCATATCATGGTTGCTTTCGTCCATTTGTTGCCTCAAGACTGCTGTCGAGGCATTTGTAAGGCCATGGGCTACTTGGGACGTTCCTCCTAAGAGTTGGGTCCTATTTCTATTTGCCATGCCTACTCCAGAGCCTTGGAGTGGCGAAGTGGCACTCACGAAAGGGTCTGAATAAGTGGACGCAGCATTCGTCAGGCTTGCCAATTCAGAAGTTGGCATACCATAGAATGGAATAAATCCTGGGGGAACCACTGGCCTTGGGCCAGTATTTCCCCTTGGAGGGAGGGTTCCCAAAGGCATTCTGGGGCCTGTTAACGAAGTTATTGGCCCCGTGGTTGTGACTGACACTGCTGGCATCGAACCAACATTCGTCGCTTCACTAACGGTCATATTAACCGTTGCTCCCACACTTGGTGGTGGAATTTCATTATTGTTTGGCGGATTCGCCATCTCTTCCCTTCTTCTGGCAGTATTATTATCGTTGGTGTATATTCTACCACTCCTCAATAACATACAACTCGAAAAGATGAGATTTTTTCAACAATCAACACACAGTCCCATTAGGTGTGCCAATTTGTTTACCTTGGGATTTGGTAAACAACCGCTGATCCTCCAAATGGTTACTTATTTGGTTACTCGCAGGATCGATCAGATTGATCCTATGGACATAGGTTGATTTTGAAGTTTAATTAATGTGGATAAGGCTTTAAGTAAATTGTTTAAAGTAAGTTGCATAAAGGAAAAGGGGTGGTAAAATAAACAAGGCTTCAATGTAAAGGTTCGACAGGAATCTTAAAGGGAAAAAGCATGTAAAATACTGGAAAAGTAAATGACTTGAATTGATTAAATTGGTGTTTCACACATACATTTCTCAACAATTCGTTCGCTCACACTGGGTACTTGAATCTAAATGAGTGACTATGTATCTATTGTGAACACCCGCGAGAAACTACACGTCTACTCCTATTTATACAAAAACATTCCAAGTAACCGTCGGGCAGTTACACTGCTTCGAGATCAAGCCACTTGTCACGTTCTCCATGCTCGACGCTCCAGATCCTTGCACGTTCGCACGTAGTAACTGCTGGAAACCGTTTTCCCTCCAAAGCTTTGAATTTCAAACTGCTCCACTCTGGACCATCGAACACGTTCGTCAAGAGACGTCTTCGACGAAAACTCCTTCGACGTCGAAGGCAATCAGCCTTCTCCCTTGGAAGAAATCTTCTAAGTATTTGGCCATCTTTCGACGGGCACTTCGACAGGCTTAGCCAGTCGAAAGCATCTTTCAGCTTTTAATGGCTGCTATCAAGCAAAACAAAGGTGTCGAATTTAGGAGCCAACAACAGCCCAACCATAAAGTATTGTCAATCTTAATGGTTGTTCAATGAAATTTTCTTTTAAGCTTAAGAAGAACTATCTATCCTATTTCGCCATATCGTTTAGCTGTAATCTTATAATTTGTATCTCCAAGACACTTAAACTGTAGCATCTTTTATTATTGTATGATCCCCATTTTTTCAAAGTCCAAGCCAATGAATAATAAACCTTCTTTCCATATAGTTCCTCTCTTGATATGTTAAATGAATCACTCAAAAAAGGTTTACAAAAGAAATGAAAAGACTTGTAACAAAATAACAGAATCACAAGTCATTAATAACAACATTTTTCCAATAGACAACTACATATAATACAAACGAAGGATTGAATAATAAATACATAGATTAAGCCATACTCAAGTCAGAATCGAAGGAAAGAGAAAAGAATTGGAAGAATTGGGCGCACCTTGAAGGATTGCAAGTATTTAATATATTCTATTCAATATAGGTTGGTTTTCAGTTTAATATTTTGTCAACTATTTATAGGCTCGAATAAATTATGATTTTAGATTATGCAGTTTTAATATTTATTGTACTTACATTTTTATCATTATTTTAATCTACTACTGATAAATTTGGTTTTTATTTATGGAAATTTTGAATATTATTTAATATCTTAAATATAATTTAATAATACCATTTAGTATAGAAATTTGTATTATTTTATTAATTGATTATCTTTTAATAACACCATTTAACATAGAAATTTGGATTATTTTATTAATTGATTATCTTTTAATAACACAATTTAACATAGAAATTTGAGATATGGAGAAAATATATCTTCTCTACGTGTTCCCAACGCCTACATCTGCATTCCAAAATTTTAAAATAAATATCATTTAATTCAGTAATTATAAGCAATTTGAATCCATAATTAAAGATCATTTAAAACATTGGAATATTTTAATGAATAAAATAATATTTAATAATATTAGTTAACAAGGAAACTTAAGATATGGAGAACATATATCATCTCTATTATCTATATAGAAAAAGTAATAGTCATTTTTATTACATTTATAACCTAATTATATTACTTCCTAAGCCTATTTTCTTGAACATAATTATAATTAGCATCACATTATAATCTCATTAAATCAAAATCAATAATTATGGTCTATTTAAATCATTAGTTAACTTCATATCAGCCACTTTTCGGCAAAACCAATTCACACAATTAAAGTTTTGAGTTTCCAACACTTTCTATGTGTTTTAATATTTCCTTCGCACGTTAACGAAATACTTATTGATTCAAATAGTATGCTTTGACTTTTGGAATTTTTTTCACACATTTAAATACAAACTTCTTGGATTATAATGTATTTATAAACCCTAGCAGACCTTGCCAATTGATTTATTTTTCAATTTTTTGTTAAGTTTCAACATTTTTCACACATTTAAAAAAAAAACAAAACAAACAAGGAAGTCACCATTGAACTTTATTTAACCCAAATAGGGAAAGGTAAATATTAAGAAAATCTCTAAGTGGGAAAAAACATGGTCTCGCGACCAAGAAAAACGGTACGAAAGTCGGTTACGCAAGGGGAAGGTATTAGCATCCCCCATGTCCGTTGTGCTCAATGGAATCCACTCTTGTTATTCTAATCAAAGGGTGTGTTATATATAATGTTTACTTGCTATGGAAAATTCATGAATAAATGATTGGGAAAAAGAAAAGATTTTTATTATTGCGTTCGTCTCAGTTATGAAACCCCGTGCCTACGTATCCCTGGAAGAAATTAGAACACCGTAATTCTTTAAGCCATAAAAACTAATATTAACAACATAGAAACAAAGAGTTCAGTTTTACACCCCATGTAAGAAAAGTGTAAACCACAATTTATTCGAAATTTGATAGCAATTTAAAAACAATCATGAAATATCACATTGTTATCACCTTTGTGCAATTCTACCAACTTTGCTAAATAGGTTTCAGTTCCAAACCTACTTTCAAACTTTCTTATGCGATCCTTATCTAGAACAATATTCTCATATTTTTATTCTACGCACTTGTTTCACTATACAACCCAACCATAAAGCATTGTCAATCTTAGTGGTTAATCAATGAAATTTTCTTTTAAGCTTAAGGATAACTATCTATCTTATTTTGCCATATCCTTTAGTTGTAATCTTATGATTTGCATCTCCAAAACACTTAAACTGTAGCATCTTTTAGTATAGTATGATCTCCATTTTTTTAATGTCCAAGCCAATGATTAATAGACCTTCTTTCCTTATAGTTCCTCTCTTTATATGTTAATAAATAACTCAAAAAAAGGTTTACAAAAGAAGCAAAAATACTTGTAACAAAATAACAGAATCACAAGGAGTCTTTAATAACAACAATTTTCCAATAAACAGATACATATAATACAAACAACGAAATGAATAGCAAAGGCAAATATAGAAATGAAGCCATACTCAAGTCAGAACTGAAGGAAAGAGAATCCAATTGGATGAATTGGACGCACCTTGAAGGATTGCAAGTATTTAATATATTCTATTCAATATAGGTTGATTTTCAATTTAATATTTTTTGCAACTATTTATAGGCTAGAATAAATTATGATTTTAGATTATGCGGATATAATATTTATTGTACTTACATTTTTATTATTATTTTAATCTACTGCTAAGAAATTTTGTTTTTGTTTTAGGAAATTTGGAATACCATTTAATATCTTAAATATAATTTAATAATACCATTTAGTATATAAATTTTGAATATTTTAATGATTAAATATAATTTAATAATACCATTAAACATAGAAATTTGAGATATGGAGAAAATATACATTTCTACGTGTTCCCAACGCCTACCTCTTCATTCTAAAATTTTAAAATAAATACCATTTAATTCAGTGATTAGCAGTAATTTGAATCCATAATTAAATATCATTTAAAATATCGGAATAATTTAATGATGAAAATAACATTTAATAATATCAGTTAACATGGAAGCTTAAGATATGGAGAATTGAGATATGGAGAACAAATATCATCTCAACTATCTATATAAGAAAAGTAATAGTCATTTTAATTACATTTATATCCTAATTAAATTACTTCCTAAGCCTATTTTCTTGGACATAATTATTATTAGTGTAACACCCCGATTTAATTAGAATTGTTTTTAATTAAATAATTACAATTCAGTGTATTCTTATGAGTTAGTTAGAATTATTTTATTTAATAATTGGATGACATGATGTATTTATATGAGTTGATGATATTTATGATGTAGTTATTTGTGTTTTGATGGAATTATTGAAAGATTAGAAGTAGTGAGAATTGTAGAAGTTAAATTGTAGGGGTGTGTGGCTAAAAGTGTAGAGACATGGGGGTGAATGGAGAATATTTACATCATTGTTACTATTATTATTATATATACTATTTCTATTATATGAGATAAATAGTAATTATAAATAATTAAATAATTAGATTAATCCACTAATAAGAAGAGGGGTATGATGGAGATATCTATATTAGAGGTCTAAATGAGAGAAGAAGTTTTGGTTATTCTGATCGATCATAGAAAATGAGAGAAGAAGCGGAAGAGAGAAGAAGAGGAAGAGCATTAGAAAGATATAACAAGGGAAGAATTCACAGTAGAGGTTTGGGAATCTACAACCTAAGGTAAGGGTGGAGTTCTGACTTTCTAATAAGTGGTATACTGGTAGGGATGTAATGATATGCATGTTAGATTTTGGTGTAGATTGTTTGATTTAATCCGCTGAAATTGACTATAATCGATGAATTAATGCTTTGAATTGTGTGGTAATTGATGTATATTGATATCAATGATAATTGGATGTTCGATTGTGTATTATTTCATGAAGTTTATGTTTTTGGAATTGAGACAAAAGGGTTTTCATACCTGACTTTACAGAATTTGTAAAACTATTTTTCACAGGGTGCAATCGATTGCAGCAGAAGAGCAATCGATTGCACTGCTTAAAAATTGGGATTCTTGCTTCTATCTCAGTAAGAAATTGATTGCATCAGAAGGGAAATCGATTGCACTGCTTAAAAATGTGATTTTTGGCCTCTAGAACAAGGTGCAACAATCGATTGCTCATTGTTTGACAGTATTTTTGAAAACATGAAAACTCCATAACCTTTGACTCGGGTGTCCATTTGACGCGTCGTTTGGACCGTTGGACAACTAAAAATATTTTCTACAATTTGGTAATAATTTTGATGACAGTGGAGAAATATTTATTTGTAAGAATAACGATGTGTGCATATGTTGCATGTGTTGTAATGTAAAATGTTGCGATTAATTGTATAGGTGTTGTGTCAATGATGTGTAAAGGAATTAAAGGTGATATTGCGGTATTACAAAGATGATATTGGCCTGAAATTGGTGTGATGTTGATGATTATGCTTGTGGTTACATAATTTTGTTGTAGCATGTCGCATTTCATGCATCGGTAAGGGCTTATGCTTTGGTCTGTATTGGCAATTTGTTGAGGGCTTATGCCCTGGCCTATATTGGCAATTTGTTGAGGGCTTATACCCTAGACTTATATGGAAATTTGTTGGAAGTATGAATAATCAATGTAAATTAGTTTGTTGCATGTCATTTCCGCGTACATTCATGAAGCGATGGCATGTATCAGCGAGCGATAGCCAGTATTGGCATTATGATGTTGCTGCCCTAGGTTGGCATTATTAGGATGAGGGTTTTACCCCAATGGTTCCACATGCATCTTGCATCTGTGTCGGTTGCATTGAATATTGTTTAATTTGTTAATACGATGATGATGTTGAATTGCATATTGTTAAATTGTTAATACGATTATGATGTTGAATTGCATATTGTTGAATTGTTAATACAGTGATGATGTTGAATTGCATATTGTTGAATTGTTAATACGATGATGATGTTGAGTTGCATAATTGGTATGCATTGCATGACGGATGATGATAATTATATATATATATATATATATATATATATATATATATATATTTGTATAGTCATTGTGAATTTGTGGTTGATGATGTTGATCATGAAATCATACATGATATACTTGTCGCATACTTATTATTATATAACTTATTATATGGTTGTGATATCTCACCCTTTCTGTTTGAATGTTTCCTCTACGTGGGTAACGTGCAGATAATACGAAGTAGCTCGAGGTCGAGGTTAGCTGAAGAGTTGCCTTATTTTGCGTAGATTGGTTCGGTGTTAGCTCTGATACATAACACTTGGGGGGTTTTGCGCTTGCTTTGTTTATGTTAGGAGTAAAATTTTGTATAACTCCGTTGTTGAGATCTAGCTATTGTTTATGCTGAATTTTTAAAAGATGATTTTTATCACTCATGTTGAAGAGTTGAAAGTAATTGCTATTGATGTTTTTGTGCTGCGAATAAATGAAATAAAGTTTAAGACTATTGACGTTTTCTCTAAACAGGTTAAGGGTGTCTAATCAAGAACAGGTACCCCTAGTAATTGAGAGAATTCCTCCATTGTGGGTACTAGCTGATAATCTGGGAAAGTGAAGCAGTGATGTGCAAGGTCAAAGAACTGGAATAGAAAACTCATCATGTCTTCGTCAAAACCCAGGGTAACCAAACTGAGTAGTCGACCATGCCTTTTGATGAATGGAGAACTTTCAGGAACCCTTGAGACTAACTCCTTAAGTTGAGGAGGAACTCTTACAAAGTTGATTCGGATAGTATTTCTACGAGCGGAGGCCATAGTCTGTAAAACAAAACAAAGTTAAATCCCTTGGTCATTGAAATGGTTAGTGAAAATGATATTGTATGATGTTATGATGTTATGATGTCATGTTCGAACAATTTAATCATACCCAAACAAAACACACAAGGCCTTAGGTTTAAGCTTGCATGGAGTTTGTAGGTAAGTACCCTCTTGAAGTTTTTAGTTGGCTCAACCTGTCCTAAAAGAAGTAACCGGGTTCTAGGAGTCTCAATATCATTGATATTTCTCCCAGGCATTGTTTCAGCACAAGCATCTGATTTGTGACCGAAATATCCCGAGAGTCCTATTTTAATGAGTGTAGCATCGAGTATCAACCAACTTCATTCTGCAACAAAGCCGACTATCTCACTACTTTCTAATGTCTAAGTTGTGTCAACTAAGATTCTACGGCCTGTTAGTGTTTTATGACACCACGCGGAAGCCCACCATTCTCCTTGACTTAACTCAAGGGACACCGACACCAACCAATGTGTCGCGCTAACATAGCCATCTCTTCAACCGTATCAGTACACATTGTACAATCTTCACGATCTATTGCTACTTACATAAAATTCCCCAGATCTGGGTATAGGATCTTTATAACAAATACCCAAACAACCCTTAAAAATAAACCAGGCAAAACAAAACAAGGAAAGCAAATTAATGGTGATCTAGCTCTAAGGTAACCCCACTTTTAGTTTCCCCTACAGAGTCGCCAGTTCTGTAATACGGTGGAAGAAATGACTTTCGGTTTTGTGTTTTATCACAAATATTGCGGATAGCAAGAGTCGCCATCGAGTTTTCTTCTATTGTTGTCATGATTGAAAAATAAATCAGTTAGCAAGGTCGGCTAGGGTTTATAAATACATTATAATCCAAGAAGTTTGTATTCAAATGTGTTAAAGAAAATCCAAAAGTCATAGAATATTGTTGGAATCAATAAGTATTTGGTTAACGAGCATAGGAAATATCAAAACACATAGAAATTGTTGAAAACTCAACTTTAATCGTGTGAACTTGTTTAACCGAAAAGTGGCTTATATGAAGTTAAGTAATGATTGAAATAATTCATAATTAATGTTTTTGATTTAATGATATTATAAAGTGATGCAAATATTAATTATGTCTAAGAAAATAGGCTTAGAAATTAATTTAATTAGGATATAAATGTAATAAAAACGACTATTACTTTTTCTTAAATAGATAGTAGAGATGATATCTTTTCTCCAAATCTCATATCTCCATATCTTATGTTTCTATGTTAACTTATATTAATAAATGTTATTTAATCATTAAAGTATATATTAACTAATATTATTAAATGTTATTTTAATTATTAAAATATTCCAATGTTTTAAATGATATTTAATTATGGATTCAAATTACCGTTAATCACTCAATTAATGGTATTTATTTTAAGATTTTGGAATGCACTGGTAGGCGTTGGTAACACGTAGAGAATATATAATGTCTTAATATCTCAAATTTCTATGTTAAATGATAATATTTAATGATATTTAATCATTAAAATATTCTAAATTTCTATACTAAATGGTATTATTAAATGATATTTAAGATATTAAATGATATTCAAAATTTCCAAAAGTAAATACAAATTTTATTATTAGTAGATTTAAATAATGACAGAAATGTAAGTACAATAAATATTAAAACTGCATAATCTAGAATCATAATTTATTCGTGCCTTTAAATAGTTGAAAAAAATATTAAATAGAAAATCAACCTATATTGAATAGAATATATTAATACTTGCAATCCTACCAGGTGCGTCCAATTTATCAAATTCTTTTCTCTTTCCTTCGGTTCTGAGTTAAGTAAGGCTTCATCTCTATCTTTGTCTTTGCTATTCATTTCGTCGTTTGTATTATATGTATCTGTTTATTGGAAAGTTGTTGTTATTAATGACTCTTTGTGATTCTATTATGTTGTTAAAAGTATTTTTGTTTCTTTTGTAAACCTTTTTTTGAGTGATTTGTTAACATGTCAAGAGAAGAACTATATGGAAAGAAGGTCTGATAATCATTGGCTTGGACTTTGAAAAAATGGACACACAATACTAAAAGATGCTTCGGTTTAAGTGTCTTGGAGATGCAAATCATAAGATGACAACTAAACGAGATGGAGAAATAAGATAGATAGTTCCCCTTAAGCTTTTAAAAAACATTTCATTGAACAACCATTCAAATTGACAATGCTTTATGGTTGAACAGTATATTGAAACAAGTGCGTACATTAAAAATATGAGAATATTGTTTTAGATGAGGTTCACATAGGAAAGTTTGAAAGTAGGTTTGGCACTTAAACCTATTTAGTAAAGGTGGTGTAATTGCACAAGGGTGATTTCAATGTGATATTTCATGATTGTTTATAAATTGTTGTCAAATTTCTTTTGTTGTCAATTAGAAAGGTCTTCTAGAGTTTATAAATACATTATAATCCAATAAGTTTTTATTTAAATATGTTTTAAAAATTCCAAAATCCATAGAATACTTTTGGAATCAATAAGTATTTGGTTAACGAGCGAAGGAAATATCAAAACACATAGAAATTGTTCGAAACTCAACTTTAATCGTGTGAATTTCTTTAGCTGAAAAGTGGCTTCTATGAAGTCAAGTAATGATTGGAAGAGGTCATAATTATTGTTTTTTATTTAACGATATTAAAATGTAATGTCAATAATAATTATGTCTAAGAAAATAGGCTTACAAAGTAATTTAATTAGGATATAAATGTAATGAAAACGGCTATTACTTTTCTTATATAGATAGTAGAGATGATATCTTTTCTCTAAATCTCATATCTCCATATATTAAGTTTCTACGTTATTATTTAATCATTAAAACATTCCAATGTTTTAAATGATATTTAATTATGGATTCAAATTACCGCTAATCAGTGAATTAAATGATATTTATTTTAAAATGATATTTGTAACGGGTAGAGAATATATAATGTCTCAATATCTTAAATTTCTATGTTAAATGGTACTCCCTCTGGTCTCATTTATAAGAAAAAATTAACTTTTTATATACATTGAATAAGTAATGTATTTGGATAATATATTATCCAAATACATTACTTATTTAATGTATCTAAAAAATTAATTTTTTCTTATAAATGAGACCGAAGGGAGTATTATTTAATGATATTTAATCATTAAATTATTTCAAATTTCTATACAAAATGGTATTATTAAATAACATTTAAGATATTAAATGATATTCCAAATTTCCAAAAATAAATACAAATTTTATTATTAGTAGATTTAAATAATGATAAAAATATAAGTACAATAAATATTAAAACTGCATAATCTAAAATCATAATTTATTCGAGCCTATAAAAAGTTGGAAAAATTATTAAATAGAAAATCAACATATATTGAATATAATATATTAAATACTTACGATCCTTCCAGGTGCGTCCAATTCATCCAATTCTTTTCTCTTTCCTTCGGTTCTAACTAAAGTAAGGCTTCATCTTTGTCTTTGTCTTTGTTATTCATTTCGTTGTTTGTATTATATGTATTCTTCTATTGGAAAGTCGTTGTTATTAATGACTCTTTGTGATTCTATTATTTTGTTAAAAGTATTTTTGTTTCTTTTGTAAACCTTTTTTTGAGTGATTTATTAACATATCCAGAGAGAAACTATATGGAAAGAAGATCTGATAATCATTGGCTTGGAATTTAAAAAAATGGAGATCACACAATACTAAAAGATGCTTTGGTTGAAGTGTCTTGGAGATGCAAATCATAATATGATAACTAAATGAGATGGAAAAATAAGATAGATAGTTCTCCTTAAGCTTAAAAGAAAATTTCATTGAACAACTATTAAGATTGACAATGCTTTATGGTTGGGCAGTATATTGAATCAAGTGCGTAGATTAAAAATATGAGAATATTGTGTTAGATGAGGATCACATAAGAAAGTTTGAAAGTATGTTTGGCACTTGAACATATTTAGTAAAGGTGGTGGAATTGCACAAAGGTGATTTCAATGATTCTTTGTAAATTGTTGTCAAATTTTGACTAAATTGTGGTTTACACATTTCTCACGTTGGGAGTAAAAATGAACTCTTTGTTTGTCTTGTTAATTTAAGTTTTTATGGATTAAAAAATTACGGTTTTCTGATATCTTCCTGGGATACGTAGGCACGAGGTTTATTAAGCGAGGTGAACGCAATAATAAAAATCTTTTCTTTTTTCCCAATAATTCATTTATGCATTTCTCTTAGCAAATAAGAATTAGATATAACACACTTTTTGATTATAACAACAAGAGTGAATCCCATTGAGTACAACGGACGTGAGGGGTACTAATACCTTCTCCTTGCGTAATCGACTTTCGTACTCTGTCTCTTGGTCGTAAGACCATGATCTTTCCCATCTAAGAGGTTTTCTTCATATTTTCCTTTCCCTATTTGGGATAAATAAAGTTCAATAGAGACTTCATTGTTTGTTTTAGTTTTTTTAAATGTGTGAAAAAATATTGAAAATTAACAACAAATTGAAAAATAAATCAATTAGCAAGGTGTGTTAGGGTTTATAAATACAATATAATCCAGGAAGTTTGTATTTAAATGTGTGAAAAAAATCCAAAATTTATAGAATATTGTTGGAATCAATAAGTATTTGGTTAACGTGCGAAGGAAATATCAAAACACATAGAAATGGTTGGAAACTCAAAACTTTAATCGTGTGAATTAGTTTAGCCAAAAGTGGCTGATATGAAGTTAAGTAATGATTGGAATTGGCTATAATTATTGTTTTTGATGTAATGAGATTATAATGTGATGCCAATAATAATTATGTCCAAGAAAATAGGCTTAGGATGTAATTTAATTAGGATATAAATAAAATAAAAATGGGTATTACTTTTCTTATATAGATAGTAAAGATGATATTTGTTCTCCAAATCTCAGCTCTTCATATCTTAAGTTTCTATGTTAACTTATATTATTAAATGTTATTTTAATCATTAAAGTATATGCTAACTGATATCGTTAAATGTTATTTTAATCATTAAAATATTCCAATATTTTAAATGATATTTAATTATAAATTCAAATTACCGCTAATCACTAAATTAAATGGTACTTATTTTAAAATTTTGGAATTCAGAGGTAGGCATTGGGAACACGTAGATAAGATATATTTGTTGGAAATCCACCAAATTCTATGATGAATTTCTACCACAATGATAATTTAATTATGAGACAAACAAAGAAAAGAAGACAAGATAAATAATTTCTGCAGAGTTTCTCTCTGCCCACAAACCGTGGAAAACTTTCTTAATCACTTGCAACTGCAAATTCTGTGATTACAATGAATTGACTTACTTGACTTCTTTGGAAAAATAGGGGTTACTCCTTCTATTTATAATTGAGCTTACACCCTAAGCCCAAAGCCCAAAATATCTTTTTGTTACTAAATCAAATTAAATCAAATCTATTCTGGACTTAAATCAAATCTATTTAAATGTAAAATAAATCAAATCTTCTTTGACACTATGAATTACAATTTAACACACCACCTAATTCATTGTGTCTAAACTGTTTATGTTCATCATGGCTCTTAGCTTTCTGAATACTTCGACTTGCACTCCCTTCGTCATGATGTCTGCAATCTGATTCTCAGTTCTGCAGTGTTCCAAATTCATCTTCCCATCTGCTACCTGCTCTCGAAGATAATGGAATTTCATTTCGATGTGCTTACTTCGACCATGTACTATTGGGTTCTTTGCCAGATTAATAGCTGACATGCTGTCTATCTTCATGGTAATTGCTCCATGATTTTTCCCTGTTATCTCTTCGACCAAGTTCACCATCCAAGTTGCTTGACATGCACAAAGAGAAGCAGCTATGTATTCTGCTTCGCATGATGATAATGCCACTACTGGTTCCTTTCTTGAATTCCAAGCAATTGGTGCACCACCTAGCATAAACACATATCCTGCTGTTGACTTTCGATCTTCAGCATCACTACACCAACTCGAATCAGTGTATCCCACTAACTTGCATTCTTTTCCTTTATCAACTGCAGGAAACAAAATGCCATAATCGAAAGTTCCTTTGAGATACCTTAGTATCCTCTTCACTGCTGCTAGATGTGATACCTTTGGCTTCTGCATAAATCTACTTACCATACCTACACTGTATGCTAAGTCAGGCCTTGTATGACAAAGATATCTTAATGATCCAATAAGTCTTCTGTATTGGGTTGGATCAACATCATCTCCATCTGCATCTTTCGACAGTTGCAGTCTTGGTTCTGCAGGTGTCGAAGTTGAGTTGCATTCTTCCATCTCAAACCTCTTGAGAATTTCTCCTGCATATCTTCTTTGATGCATCATCAAACCTCTACTGCTTTTGTAGAATTCGATACCAAGGAAATATGAAATCTCACCCAAATCAGACATTTCGAATTCCTTGCTGAGATCACCTTTGAAGTCTTCGATCTCACTTTTACAGCTACCTGTTATCAACAAATCATCTACATAGAGACATAGTATAAGCAATTTACTCTTGCTTCTTCTTACATATACTCCATGTTCAGTTGTGCACTTCACAAATTCCTTCTCCCTTAGAAAACTATCAATTTTCTTATTCCAAGCCCTTGGAGCTTGTTTCAATCCATACAGGGCTTTATGTAGCCTGTACACCTTTCTTTCTTCGTCATGTTTCACAAACCCAACTGGTTGTTTAACATAGACTTCTTCATCTAAGGGTCCATTTAGGAATGCACACTTCACGTCCATCTGACATATGTGCCAACCGTTTATTTCTGCTAGACCAACAACCAACCTGATTATTTCGATCCTAGCAACAGGTGCAAAAACTTCGTCGAAGTCTATTCCTTCTTTTTGTAGAAATCCTTTCACCATAAGTCTTGCTTTGTGTCGAGTTACTTCAACTTTCGAATTCGTTTTCACTTTGTATACCCACTTGACATCAACTGCCTTCTTGCCTTGAGGCAATTCGACAAGTGACCAAGTGTTGTTGTCTTCAATAGACTTTACTTCTTCGTTCATTGCTTTCACCCACTTCGAATCTTTTAATGCTTCAGCTGCATTAACAGGTTCGACATCTGCATAGAAAGCATAATGTACCAGCTCACCTTCATTATCTATTACATCATCTGATGTAATCACACAATCTTGCAATCTTGCAGGCATGCGTCTTGTTCTTTGAGGTCTGCTTATACTTGGTATATCTGCTGGTTCCTCTTGTCGAACTTCTCTTTTGACTTGAGTTTCTGGCTCTTCGAATAGGATTCCCACTGAATCTTTCTTGACATTTGCAGTCCAATCCCATTCTTTAAACTCATCTATGATCACGTCCCTGCTGATCACAATCTTCTTGTTCTCTGGATCGAACAACTTGTAGCCTCCTGTCGAATGATATCCAACTAGGATCATTTGACTTGACTTGTCATCAAGTTTTCTTATCAACTGATCTGGCACATGTCTATGTGCAATAGATCCAAATACCTTCAGATGACTCAAGCTAGGCTTCACACCAGACCAACATTCTTCTGGAGTAATTCCTTCTAGCTTCTTTGTAGGACATTTGTTCAAAATGTATGTTGCAGTTGAAACAGCTTCACCCCAAAACTCTTTAGGTAAACTCTTTCCTTTTAACATACTTCTCACCATATTCATGATGGTTCTATTTTTCATTTCTGCAATTCCATTTTGGTGTGGAGTATAGGGTTGCACCACCTCATGCACAATCCCTTCCTTTTCACATAATCTGTCGAAGTCTTTCGACACATATTCTCCACCACCATTAGTTCTCAAAACTGTGAGCTTTCGACCACTTTGTCTTTCGACCATAGACTTAAACCTGGTAAATACTTTGATCACTTCACTTTTCTTCTTGATCAGGTAAGTCTATAGCTTTCGACTGAAATCGTCTATGAATGTAACAAAGTATTTGTTACCTCCCATCGAATCCACCTGGATTGGTCCACATACATCAGAGTATATGACTTCAAGACTAGCCTTCGATCTGCTTCCTGCATCCTTGCTGAAGCTATTCTTGTGTTGCTTCGCCTGCACACATTCCTCACATACCTCGTTTGGAATGTCAATTTCTGGCAATCCTGAAACCATATTTCTTCTCTTCAAATCTCTGATGTCTCTGAAGTTGAGATGACCTAGTCTATAATGCCATATCCATTCATCTCTGCTAGCTGCAGTCGAAAGGCACTTGTGCTCCATCACATTTAGTTCAATCTTGAAGGTTCGATTCTGACACATAGGAGCCTTCAAGATTACTCTCCCATTTGCATTAACGACTCTCATCAACTTATCTTCGATTGACACTTTATAATTCTTTTCGACCAACTGCCCTATACTGAGCAAATTGCTCTTCATGCCTGGTATGTACAACACATTGGAGATTACTGACCTTTTTCCATCTTTCCTCATAATTATAACATCACCAATACCTTCAGTTGCCAGGGTATTGTCATTTTCAAATTTTACCATATTTTTCTTTGAGGGCTTTATATTGACAAACCAGTCTTTCCTTCCAGACATATGTAATGAACATCCTGAATCTAAGTACCATTGGTCCTTGAATCTATCTTCACCTCTTGTTGTAACCATCAGCATCATCTCTTCTTCTTCATGTTTTGCAAGCTTTGCATCACTTTCTTGATTCTTTCGTTTTTCTGGACAATCACTCGAATAGTGTCCATATTTCTGACAATTGTAACATTGAATGTGACTCTTATCAGGTTTTCTACCACCACCTCTTCCTCTATTTGCAACACCACCTCTTTGGTTGCCTTGGTATGGTCTTCTTTGATTCGACATGTCTCCTTCGATTTGGTTTCCTCTACCATTCGATTTGTTGTAGCCACCTCTACCTCTGTCGAAACACTTTCCTTTGCCTTTGATCTCTTTTGCTGAATGTGCCTGCAAGGCCACATCACTCTTCGATTTTCCTGCAGCTCTTTCGTTCATTCTTTGTTCATGAGATTCAAGCGTCCCTTGAAGCTCTTCCTTTGTCAATTTTGACAAGTCTTTCCCCTCTTCTATCGCCACCACTATGTGGTCGAACTTAGGAGCTAAAGATCTCAAGATCTTCGACACAACAACTCTTGTTGTTAACGCTTCTCCACATATCTTGATTTGATTTACTAGTTTTGTAACTCTAGTGAAGAAATCAGATATGTTTTCACTATCTTCCATCTGAAGCAGTTCATAGGTCCTTTTGTGAGTTTGTAACCTCACTTCTTTCACCTTCTCAGAGCCTCCAAAAGACTTCTCAAGGATCTCCCAAGCTTCTTTTGCAGATTCTGAATCACTAACCTTTTCGAAATTGTCTGGGCTGACACATTGATGAACTATAAATAATGCTTTATAACTCAGCTTCTCAGATTCTGTGTATTTCTTCTTTTCTTCTTCTGAAGCGTTTTCGCCAAGCGCTTCGACTCCATCTTTTACAAGGTCCCAAAGACCTTGACACCTGAATAAGACTTTCATCTGTTTGCACCAATTCTCATAGTTGTCAACTTTCAGAATTGGTAGCGTTGCTGGATAGTTTGCATTCCCATAACTTGTCATCGTGAATTCTTCAATCGTTCTTGATTGACACTTCCCTTGAATCGAAACAAAAGCTCTTGATACCAGATGTTGGAAATCCACCAAATTCTATGATGAATTTCTACCACAATGACAATTTAATTATGAGACAAACAAAGAAAAGAAGACAAGATAAATAATTTCTGCAGAGTTTCTCTCTGCCCACAAACTGTGGAAAACTTTCTTAATCACTTGCAACTGCAAATTCTGTGATTACAATGAATTGACTTACTTGACTTCTTTTGAAAAATAGGGGTTACTCCCTCTATTTATAACTGAGCTTACACCCTAAGCCCAAAGCCCAAAATATCTTTTTGTTACTAAATCAAATCAAATCAAATATATTCTGGACTTAAATAAAATTTATTTAAATCTAAAATAAATCAAATCTTCTTTGACACTATGAATTACAATTTAACAATATTTTCTCAATATCTCAAATTTCTATGTTAAATGGAGTTAAAAGATATTTCATCATTAAAATATTCCAAATTTCTATACTAAATGGTATTATTAAATGATATTTAAGATATTAAATAATATTCACAATTTCCAAAAGTAAATACAAATTTTATTAGTAGTAGATTAAAATAATGATAAAAATGTAAGTATAATAAATATTAAAACTGGATAATCTAAAATCATAATTTGTTCACGCCTATAAATAGTTGTAAAAATATTAAATTAAAAATCAACCTATAGAATAGAATATATTAAATTCTTGCAATCTTTCCAGCTGCGTCCAATTCATCCACTTCTTTTCTCTTTCCTTCGATTCTTACTTTAGTATGGCTTCATCTATGTCTTTGTTTTTACTATTCATTTCGTTGTTTGTATTATATGTATCTGTCTATGGGAAAGTTATTGTTATTAATGACTCCTTGTGATTCTGTTATTTTGTTACATGTCTTTTTGTTTCTTTTGTAAACCTTTTTTTGTGTGATTTATTAACATATCAAGAGAGTAACTATATGGAAAGAAGGTCTATTTATCACTGGCTTGGACTTTGAAAAAAATGGAGATCATACAATACTAAAAGATGTTACAGTTTAAGAGTCTTGGAGATGTAAATCATAAGATGACAACTAAACGAGACGGCGAAATAAGATAGATAGTTCTCCTTAAGCTTAAAATAAAGTTTCATTGAACAACCATTTAGATTGACAATGCTTTATGGTTGGGAGTATATTGAATCTAGTGCGTATATTAAAAATCTGAGAATATTACGTTAGATGTGGATCGCATTAGAAAGTTTGAAAGTAAGTTTGACATTGGAACCTATTTAGTAAAGGTGGTTGAATTGCACAAAGGTTATCTCAATGTGACATTTCATAATTTTTTGTAAATTGTTGACAAATTTCGACTAAATTGTGGTTTACACTTTTCTCAGAAGGGGAGTAAAACTGGACTCTTTGTTTCTATCTTGTTATTTTCAATTTTTATGGCTTAAAGAATTATGGTGTTTTGATTTCTTCCGGGGATATGTAGGCACAAGATTTCATAAGCGAGGCGAACACAATAATAAAAAAAAATTATTTTTCCCAATAATTCATTCATGCATTTTTCCTTAGCAAGTAAGCATTAGATATAACACACCATTTGATTAGAACAACAAGAGTTGATCATGTTGAGTACAATTAACGTGAGGGGTTCTAATTCCTTTCCCTTGCGTAATCGACTTTCGTACCCTTTCTCTTGGTCGCAAGACCATTTTCTTTCCCATTTATGAGGTTTTCTTGACAGTTTCCTTTCCCTATTTGGAATAAATAAAGTTCAGTGGTGACTTCATTCTTTGTTTTAGTTTTTTTAATATGTGAAAAAATATTGAAACTTAACAAAAAATTGAAAAATAAATCTATTGTACCCCAAAATTTTCCCTCCCATTTTTCTTCAAGACATGCTCACAAAGGTCTTAAGTACTCAAAGCTACTCAAGAGTTGACCAGTCAAACCTCCTCCTAAGCAAGGGGTCTACAACTATGGTTTTGAGTTCCACAAGGAAATTTGGTTTGCAAAGTGTGATCGGTGGATCTGGAACTGACTGTTTAACGCTGGTTCGCGAAATGTCGCGGAAGCAAGAGTCGCCACCGTCTTTTATTTTCTCCAACATGGACAGGACAAAAGCACAGCAAAATTCCTTATGAGATAGTCTCTCGGTTCGGGAGGTAGATTTATAGAAAGGGAAGGTGTTAGCACCCTTTCTATCCATGGTTAACCATGGGCTCTTAGATACTTGCTCATTTGTGTTTTCAAAAATGGTTTGTTTGCTTTTCAACTGTGGGTTTAAAAAGTTTCTTTGAAAATTCTAGTTCGACTCTTGTATCGGTCCTCAAGAGTGTTTGAAATATTGCTTTCGAAAGCTTTTTGAAAATGTGTTGGTGTGAAAAGTATTTTTGATTTGTTTTGAAATTAGAGCAAGTATCTAGAGTCGTCTACCTATCCTAAGGAATTCGTCTGTGTAAATGTCCTTTAAAGTAGTGCCATCCCACCATTGAGAGGTAGGTAGCACCACCATTGGAGGTGTTCGGGTCAATTCGAAGGTTCGGGACTTGGTGATCACCAGAGCAATGGGAAGACACCTTAGAAGCTACCCTCATGCCATGTTCATGGACATGAGGACTTACTAAAACGTCCTCTACTCGACGATCACCTTTCGAGGGGCAAGGCAACAGTGAGGCGTACTGTGATACGGTGGGAGAACTGACTTGAGGTTTTGCGTTTGTATTCGCAAATGTTGCGGTTAGCAAGAGTCGCCACCGACTTTTTATTTTATCCTAAGGAAAGGTTAAAAAGCACAGCAAAAACCTTTTGAGATGTTTTCTTGGGTTCGGGGAGTAGATTATAGAAAGGGAAGGTATTAGCACCCTTTCTATCCATGGTTATCCATGGGCTCTTAGTTACTTGCTTAGATCACTTGCCTTTTGTTTTCAATTGTTTTAAATGGTGCTTGAGTGTGTGGGTTTTGAAAATGTTTTTGAAAAGAGGCCAATGTGGTGGAAACCTTTGTAATGATCCATGTGGGGATGTATACAAAGATGTATGTCTTTTGAAAAAAGTTTTCATTTTATTTTTTTGTTTTGAAAGTGTAGTGATGTGTGATTTTGGAATTAGGCAAGTGTTTTGTTTTGCAAGTTGATTCAAGTAACTAAGAGATTATCTACTCCTAAATTTCTCAAAAGATTATTGCTATACTTTAACCCTTTTAACAAGTTTGCTCCACCATTGTATTTGGTGGGCAACCTTGTGTTAGGATGTGAAAGGGACAGGCACGGGTCATCGTATGGACCATAATTGCAACGACGTTAAATGTCTTTGAGCAATTTCTCTAAGGGACTTGATCATTTGTTTTTGTTTGTTTTTGAAAAGTTTTATCGAGGGACTATGATCATTCAAATTGCTTGCTTTGCCCAAAGAAGTTTAACATACAATATGGCCCATTTATTTGAAGGCAACAAGTGGGATACCCTAGGGGGTGCAAGTGTGATTTGTGTGTCCATTTTCATGCTTGTTTATCTTGTATTAGGTCAAACTATTTTTTATCGTTTTTTCGCATACAAACCCTAATTCTAACATGTTATCTTTAGAAAGCAATAAAGTGCGAAATTAAAATTACTAAGCTATTACAAAACCAAATATGGGAAGGGGGGTACAAAGGTTCAAATGGGGATATTGACAAGAATTTAAATCTAAATTATTACAACATTTGAATATTTGCAATTTAAATAATGCATAATTAAATGTAAATTAAATAAATGTGTGAAATGCAAAAAGAAAGTTTTTATATGTATGAGAAAATATTATTTATGTAAAAGGGAAAAGAAAATAAAAATGTATTTATTTTGAGTATTTTGAACTTAGGGTAAAAAACCCTAATTTTTAAAGAAAAGGTATTATTATCTAATTTAATTCTACTATTTATTTATTATTTATAAAAATAAAATAAAATGAAATGTATTGTGAAAAAAGGTATTTTTTGTATCAAATATTAAATAAAATGAAAAATCAAGTATTTTTATATTTTGTCTTAAATATATTAATAATTATATATATATATTTATATTAAACCCTAAATATGTATTATACAAAAAATAAGTATTTTATTTAATATTTTAATAAAATAAATAAAAGAGTATTTTTTGTGTGAAATATTTTCAGAAGATAAATAAAAATAAAAATTGTATTTTCACTATTTTTATACTTATTCTAAATAATAGTATGTATATCTATTTATGTATAAATAAAGGAAATAAACAAATAAATATGCAATAAATGCAAAAAATGATGAAAAAAAATATTTTTAATTTTTAAATGTCATGAGAAAAAATAAACAAAGCCAGCCAAAAAAGAAAAAGTCAAAAATGTTGAAAAATAAACAAATGGGCTCAGGGGGGTGTGAATCAAGAAAGATGGTGTGAAAAGAAAATATATCCAGGCCCAGCCCAGACCACTTCTTCTTCAACCTCTGTACAACCTTCTTCAAGCAAAAACACGCGTTTTTTATCTCTGGATTCCTGGACTTTCAAGCAAAACTCATAACATGAAAAGTGTAGAGCATTAAGAGACGGTTTCAACCATATAAAGAACATGACCTATCTCTCTAAGATGAGGGAGAATTTCTCTCCCCCTCTTTTCTGACCTAGTTTTTCTACCATTTTCAGAGCTCAAATTCTCTCTACTCAGATAAAAGAAATGAAAAGTAAAGCTATGTACATGTTCAGGGCTATGAGTAGGACCTTGTTTCTTCACAAACTTAAGACTAAAGATGCATAATAAGAGAGATACGAATTCAAACTTTTACCTGTGCAGTTGAACTTCTATGTGGAGAATGAGAGACTTTCAGTGCAATGTAATGATTGGAAAAGCTTCCTTGAGGTCCAGGGATGCTTTTTCAATGCTTACTTTGTCTTGAACCTTCTTGTATCAAGCTGTAGAACTTCACCTGCAAGTCAAAGATGTGAAAATGGTGGAAGTGGTTAGAGCAACTACAGATCGTGCCTTAGCTTCTGGATAGCTTGCATAGGTTGTAAGGAAGGTAGAGGAACAGGTTTTGATCAAAATGCTCGAAGGGATTGAGAGATAGCACTCAATCTGCAGGGCTTGCTCTGTTTGAGCAGTTTTGTGGTGTTTCTGAGATGGAGAGTGTTTGAAAGGCCAAAGGCTCGTGCAAAAGCTTGGTTGGGTGATCTTGAATGTGTTTGATATCTTTTTTGTTGTGTGTCCAAGCTGAGATGAGAGATAGCATATGTTATGGACCTTTCTTCACACTTAAGCTACAAAAGCAAGTTGGTGGTTTTAGGTTAGTAGGGAGCCTCCTAATGTGCTGCATAAGCCTCTCTTGATCAGTGTGTTATGCACATAATCTTGTGCAAAGCAGATCTTTCATGTACTTGTTTGATTTACCAATTGACATAAAGCAAACTTTTGTAAAAATGGAAAGTTCACTTTATCCAAAAATGGATCAATCTTGTGTATAATGCTTGAATTCATGGAACAACACTTAGACACAATGAACAAGCATTAAATTAAGGAGTGTAATGTGGTTTAAGGACCTGCAAAGTAGCACAAACTATGCTGAGTTCAAATTTGCCAAGTTTATGAACATGTCTTGATGAAGAACAAAAGTGAATTTTTGCCAACTTGTGAAATTCGAATCTCTCAAGTTATGAGGTTGTTTGATGAGTTCTTGGACATTTTGGAAAGCTTGGAATGTGTACTACAATCCATCTTTGAAATGCAAATCAAAATTCCAAGTGGAAGGGTATGAAAAGTGGCCTTGAAGTAGGGTAGAAAACCTTGTCAAAATAGGTCAAATTTCACTAAGTTAAAAGATGGTTTAGTGCCCTTATTCAAAAAATCATAACTTGAGATACAAGCTTCAAATGAGAAAACTTTGTGAATCAAAGTTGTAGATTATGCAACAAGCTACAACTTTCATGTTTTGACTTTTGTTTGAATCCCAATGGATCATGGTGAAAAGATGGGGCAAAGTTGGGAAAAAATTAGGGTTTTCCATAACTTAGAAAAATTCTAAGTTATGAAAAATTCCATTTTCTAACCCTAATTTGCATTTTGTGATTTCTTGGTGAACAAGTTTCATGATTTGGAATGTTTTGATGAAAAATGAATCTTGACTTTTGATTTTGACCAAAAAGTCAAAGTTTGACTTTTCAGTATACAGTCAAAATTGATCAATTGACTGGGAAATTCAACTGTCAATCTTGTGTACTTGGGATCTTTTGAGCTTGATGAATGTGTCAAGATCATTTCATTGAGTCCTTGAATCCATATGTGAACTTGGTTTGCCATTGGCTAGGTCAAACAGTCAAAAATTGCCTTTGTGCAGTCAAAACCCTAAAAATGACCATTTTGCCCTTTTGGTGATCTGATCAAATTTCTTGTGGAATTGTGATTCAAACTTGATCAAATGGTCCATGTGAGTTCATAATGTTGATGTGGATCAAATTTCATGAGGTTTGACTGTCAATTGGCCACAGTTGACTTTTTTCCCCAATACAGCTGATTTCTAGGTCAACTGTCCAATTGACTGGGTAAAACTTGGAATCAAGACTTGAAACTTGGCATGGGTAAACTTGGGAGTCCAACATGAAGCATGAAAGTCATTTTAGGCATTTTAGGTCAAAACATCCTAGGGCAAACACAAACCCTAATTTGAGTCCACAGTGCAAGGAGAAGTCTTGAGCAGAGGAAACCCTAACTGTATCTTGATCTTCAAAGGTCTTGTGATGAGAAAATGTTGAGGAAATGGGAGGGCAAATTTTGGGGTACAACACGTACCCTAGGGGTGGTGTGTGATTTGTGTGTCGTTTTCATTTATTTTTGTCTTGTCATGCATTGGTGATCTACGCGTTGCTTTTATTTTGGGCATTCATTCTTTCATGTGAATTATTAACGGTTAAAAAGATGCAGAAATTAAAAGTTCCTAGACTATTACAAAGGCGCGGGTCCACATCGCCAAATTTAATCCAGGACCCGATTTGACAGAAAATAAAGGAAAGTGCGAGAAATTAAACTTACACGGCTTTGGGAGAATTACATCAATATTATACGAAATAAAATAAAATGCGCGAATTGAATTCAAATTGAAAGCGAGGGCGTTGGACCCTTTTTTAAAGGAATTAAATTATTATTATTAAATTAATGAAATTAAAATGAAAAAAGAAATTATTTTTGAGATTTTGGTATTTATGATTTAATGAGAATTAAATGGAATTAAAATATTAATTAACCCTAATTCTAGCTATTTTTTAATTTATTAAGAAAATATGAAAATTACCTAAAATTAAATCTAATTAATTAATGCAATTTGATTTATAAAAATAAATAATTAATTATTAGTGATGAGAAAATAAAAGAAAAAAAGTAATTAAACTAATTAAACCTAATTCTACAAGTTTTTAATTTATTAAGAAAAGATATTAAAATTAACCCTAGAATAAAAACTAATTAATTGATACAAGACTTTATTTACAAAAATATTAGTTAAATAAAATATATTTAATTTTTTTTTGTCTTTTCTGATTTTTATGTTATTTTTTATATTCTATGAAAATAAACTAAATTAAAGGAATTAATTAAAAAGAGGTAATTGAAACAAATAAAATAAAGAAAAGAAAAGAAATACAATACCTTGGGGGGTTCTGTCCCCAATTGGAGGTAAAGTCCTAACAATTCTGGCCCATTAAGCCTTGGCCTTATTGACTTTTTGGCTAGCGTGTAGGTGCGTTGACTGCAGCGTTTCATGGGCCTCAGATCCTGGCCATTGGATGGAGGTTGTTGGACGTGTGGCACGTTTGGATCATTGGGCGTAGGATGAGCCTCAGGAGGTAAACTGCACAAAATAACGTTAGAAAAAATATTATGGAAAGGGAGGGGGGACCTGGGGTTCGAACCCAGGTCCAAGAGGTTACCAGTGCTTCGCTTGACCAGTGGAGCTATTGATGCGCTTTGAATATATAATAACAGACAAATAATATAAGATAAAACAATGGTTAGTGGCTGATTTAGCGCGAAAATTCAAATGCTCCAACCAGATGGTGCCACCTAGCTTTCTTCTTCGTTGGCTTGCTGCATCTGAAAAAAATAAAAAGAATTAGCGGGGGTTTTGAACCCCCCCAAAATATGCCTTTCTCAGGAATAGCGAATAGCTCGTCTTGGATCAGAAATTAGGCGCGACCATGCCAATCGATTCGTCCAAGTGTCCTGATTTTGATCATGGTATTGGGAAGTCCCAAATTTACAGTATATAAAAATACCCAATTCGAAGCTTGAAGAACCCTAGTTGGCATCAATGGTGAAATCTCCAATAGTGCACAAAAACTCAATTAAAGTATGCAGTTAGCTTTAAAATCCATCAATTAGTATGAATCCATAAAAGAAATGCAATGAAAATGCTTGAATATTGAAATACGAATATGCATAAAGTTGGAAACAGTTTGAGTTTTGTATACCAATTTTGGGCGTGTAAGGGTTGGAAAACAATGCAGTAAGCTTCCTTGACACTTTTGCAAGCTATTGGAATCAAAGTTTTCCTCTGAATCGTCCTCTAAGGCCACTTTCAGTTTTCAATTTTTTGACAAAAAACTCAACCTTGGTTCTTGATGTATGGCGCAGCCTGGAGGTCCTTTGGAATAGGGTTTGCATGAGTATATATGTGTGAATGATTAGGGTTCAATTTTTGGTCCAAAGAATCAATGAATTGATGGAGAGAATATTTGATTTTCCATGCATATATTTTCAATCTTTTTCATGCATATTTGCTTCAAATCATGTCCAATTACCATGATTCTTTCCAAATCTGATCATGCACGAAATCTTGAGGCTATTTCATGTATAAAAAGATTTGATTGCATTGGTTTGGTATTTTCCACATATTTATTTTAATTAAATGAATTATTGGCAATTAAAAATTCAAATAAATAAATAAAAATGATGAAAAACTTCCCTTTGGGCCAAATGGTCGTGCACATGTTTTGGATGATGAATCTTGGAAGAAAAGGAGGCCCATTAGCAATTTTAAGACATTTGAAGCAATGTTGACATTTCAAAATATCCAAAAATTTCCCAACTTTCACAAGGCATAACTTGCTCAATTTTTAAGCTTTGCTCATGTTCTTGGACATTTTGGAAAGGTCTTTGAGTCCTCTAACCAATGTATTTGGTCCCATGTCATTTTTATTTACCAATCTCAAGTTATGGCCTTTGACTTAAAGTCCCTTTTTGTTGACTTTTGAAAATGACCTATAATGTTGAAATTGATAACTTTTTGTGAGAGCATTTCTTGGACTTGAAGTGTGAAGAGGAGTTGTAGGAAATGTCTTTCTCTTCAAAATGAGCCTTGGATGGAATTTTTCTGATAAACCATATGAAAGTTATGCCTTGGTCAAGTTACAGTTGACTTTTTCAACTGTCCAAATATGGAAACTTTTGCATCTTGAGACTTTTTGAGCCATACTTTGAGAATCATGATCAAGCATTGATCAAATGATGTTTGTGGCTTCAAAATGAGATGTTGACCAAAAATTTGAACTTTTGACTGTCAAATGACCATTTTGCCCCTGCAGTTGACTGTAGTGCAATTAGGGTTTTTGACTGTGCAACTTTGTGCTGTAAGTCTTGAAACTTGGTATGAGGATGCTTGACCATATTTGTAGGCATGTGGGACTTGATTGGACCCTTGGAAAGTTCATTTTCTTTGTCAGAACCAAAACCCTAGCTTTGACTGTTAGGAGGCCCTTGAACTGTGCAACCCCTTGGGGAATTTTGAAGCATGCTCTTGGCAATTCTTGAAGAATATGGGAGGGAAAATTTTGGGGTACAACAGTTGCACCTGTTCAATCTTCTTAGACCTGAGGATGCAGATTGGCTGACGTGCCTTTCGTAATCCAAAGGTAGAAGATGATTGAACACTAGAGTGCCCAGAAATTTGCGCTCACATAGTAGTGTGATGGGAATGGGCTTACAGATGCCATTTGGAGATTGATGGATAGGATGATGGGCTTATAGATGCCATGCTAAGAGATGATGGATAGGTGGATGGGCTTATAGATGCCATCTGGATGTTGATCTCGTAAGAGATTCCTTAGCGAGAACTTGCGTACCTGCAAAAGAAAAGGATTACCTGACCTGTTACAGGAGCTGGTCTTCAGATTCTTTGTATAGATGTGTCCTGACTGGTTACAGGAGCTGGATCTGGAGCTTCAAACGGTGATGAATGAACCAGGGATGGTTACTACCTCAACAGGAACGGTGAGAGAACCTTGGGAGATTACTACCTCAACAGGAACGCTGAGAGAATCTGGGGACGATTACTACCTCAACAGAAACGCTGAGAGAATCTGGGGACGATTACTACCTCAACAGGAACGCTGAGAGAATCTTGGGGCGATTACTACCTCCGCAGTAACGGGGAGAGAACCACAGGCGACTTCAAACTCAACAGTGACGCTGAGAGAATCTTGGGCGACTTCAACCTCAACAGTAATCATTGAGAGAATCTTGGGCGACTTCAACCTCAACAGTAATCATTGAGAGAATCTTGGGCGACTTCAACCTCAACAGTAATCATTGAGAGAATCTTGGGCGACTTCAACCTCAACAGTAATCATTGAGAGAATCTTGGGCGACTTCAACCTCAACAGTAATCATTGAGAGAATCTTGGGCGACTTCAACCTCAACAGTAATCATTGAGAGAATCTTGGGCGACTTCAACCTCAACAGTAATCATTGAGAGAATCTTGGGCGACTTCAACCTCAACAGTAATCATTGAGAGAATCTTGGGCGACTTCAACCTCAACAGTAATCATTGAGAGAATCTTGGGCGACTTCAACCTCAACAGTAATCATTGAGAGAATCTTGGGCGACTTCAACCTCAACAGTAATCATTGAGAGAATCTTGGGCGACTTCAACCTCAACAGTAATCATTGAGAGAATCTTGGATATCTTCTACTGAGTCTTTATCAGGAAAATCTGTTAGGGGTCGATTTAGCTGGACTAGAGAAGGCCTTTGACGGGATAAGAAACAGGAAAATCTTAGGGTCAATTTAACTGAACCGGTCTAGGTCTTGAAATCTTCAACTGGATAAGAAACAGGGAGATCTTAGGGTCGATCTGACTGAACCAGAAAAGGCCTTTGACTGGATAAGAAACAGAAAAATATTAGGGTCGATTTAACTGAACCGGTCTAGGTCTTGAAATGTCTTCAACTGGATAAGAAACAGGGAGATGTTAGGGTCGATCTGACTGAACCAGAGAAGGCCTTTGACTGGATAAGAAGCAGGAAAATCTTAGGGTCGATTTAACTGAACCGGTCTAGGTCTTGAAATGTCTTCAACTGGATAAGAAACAGGGAGATCTTAGGGTCGATCTGACTGAACCAGAGAAGGCCTTTGACTGGATAAGAAACAGGAAAATCTTAGGGTCGATTTAACTGAACCGGTCTAGGTCTTGAATATAGTTGAGAATTTAACTGAATCTTTCCTGAAAGGTAAAGGTCAGTCACATGCAATGCATGATATGGATCAAGCAATGATGTTCTCAATATGAGATTTGTGAGATATGATGCATAAATGCATGCTATAATGATGTATGTGATGTTTACGAATGTATGTTTTCGTCTTAGGAAAATAAATCCTTGACGGATGCCGGGAAGTCCTATCCTGGGCTGATGTTGGAGAATAGATTTTTGCTTCCGCTGGGGATGATAGTTGCAAGAATACCAGTAGGAGAAGATGACTCCGTTGGGGAATGAACTTGGCGAATGGATTACTCTGCGGGGAGAAAAGTACTCTAGCGATCTTGCTGGGAAGCAATACTCTATGGGGAGAGAGATGCTTTGCTGAGTTGTTGATAATAACTTGCTGGGGATACCCTTGTTGTATTGGAAGTGTTAATGGACTCCGCTGGGGATAAGAAGACTTCGTCGAGGACGCTCTTTCCGTGGCTTTTGGCTGAGGATAACCCAGTTATACCCTGGTAAGAAAATAACTCTTTGAATAAAGCCGGGAGACGCGTTCGTGCTCTGCGAGGATAAGCTTCCAGAATCTACTGGGGATAAGCTTACTGCTTGGTGGAGATGGATTCCAACTTTCCTGGGGAACTAGATTGGACTCTCTTGGGGAAGTTTTGAACTGTGTCGGGGAAGTGACTCCACTGAATGTCTGGTATACCGCCGGGGAACAATCTTTAGACCAAGACTGCCGGGGATGCTTGTTAGGAATATCCGTATATGCTGGGGAATGTTTGAGATCTGCTGGAGGATACCCAACTTCCTTAAGTTTGAACAATAGCTTTGCTCGAGGAGAGTGCACTTACTTGCTGACTTACTCTCTGGGGAATTAAGATACCTGGTTGTGTTCTTCAGCTGAACCCACCTTGGTACCTTTGGAGGACAGGACAATTAGATCGCTTGGACGACTCATCATTGCCCCTGTTTCTGAGGTGAGAGAGGAAGACCTGTGAGGGGCTGATAGCTTGTTGATGGACAAACCTTCTTCTGGTAGGCAAGTGACAAGATGCCAGGACATAGTCGTACGCTTTGATCCCTAATTTTTGCCTGGACCGCCCTTTCGGGTTTTCAGTCCATCGGGATACCCTTTTTTGCCCAAGCCGCCTTTTCAGGTTTTCAACTTGCCGGGTGTACAGATTTTTTCATTTCATCCCTTATTTTTGCCCGAACCCTTTTGGTTCGCCGGGAAGCCCTTATTTTTGCCTAGGTATGTCAACCTAGCGGGTCTTTGATTGCGCGTAGTATTTTTTTCGACTATGTCCATGTTCTCAGAGTGTAGGGATTTGCCCCTGTTAGAAGTGTTTTGTCATGCCACCAGAAGGTGTTTGGTCAGGCAAGATTCGTTGTTGGGATGCCCCAAGTGACTCAGGCGGAGATTTGCCCTAGGCTATTTGGCCTTTGAGAAATTCTCTGAATCTTGACTTAACTGCCCCAGATGACGGATAATGATCATGTCATGCCCCTAGATTGGAAGTGCTTTTGTTCACTAGGTATTCATCGTGCAAATTTCCCTGCTGTTCAAACAAATAGTCATATGCAAACAATGTTATGTTAAAAATGCAAAGCTTATGTCTGTCTTGAAGTTTTTGAAAAATGCATTTTTCAGTAAAACCAGCAAATTTTGTAAAATGTGATGTCAACTCGATATTTTATAGTAAGCCTTAAGGAGTCAGGATACCTTTGGTAACAGTATGCTTTCGAACTAACCCATGTGTTGTACCCCAAAATTTGCCCTCCCATATTCTCCAAGAAATTGCCAAGCCAAGCTTTAAATCTCCCCCAAGGGTTGCACAGTCAAAGATCCCCTATACAGTCAAAACTAGGGTTTGTGTTCTGATCAAGAAAAGGAAGTTTTCAAAGGCCCAATCAAGTCTCATGTGCCTACAAATATGGTCAAGTATCCTCATATCAAGTTTCAAGGCATTCAGCTCAAAATTGCACAGTCAAAAACCCTAATTGCACTGCAGTCAACTGTAGGGGCAAAATGGTCATTTGACAGTCAAAAGTTCAAATTTTTGGTCAACATATCATTTTGAAGCCACAAACATCATTTGATCAATGCTTGGTCATGATTCTCAAAATTTGGCTCAGAAATCACCAAAGATGCAAAAGTTACTATATTTGGACAGCTGAAAAAGTCAACTGAAATTGACTAGGGCATAACTTTCACATGGATTGTCAGAAAAATCCCATCCAAAGCTCATTTTGAAGAGAAAGACATTTCCTACAACTCATCTTCATACTTCAAGTCCAAGAAATGCTCTCACAAAAAGTTATCAATTTCAACATTATAGGTCATTTTCAAAAGTCAACAAAAAGGGACTTTAAGTCAAAGGCCATAACTTGAGATTGGTAAATCAAAATGACATGGGACCAAAGACATTGGTTAGAGGACTCAAATACCTTTCCAAAATGTCCAAGAACATGAGAAACGCTTAAACATTGAGCAAGTTATGCCTTGTGGAAGTTGGGAAATTTTTGGATATTTTGAAAAGTCAACATTACTTCAAATGACCTAAATTTGCTAATGGGCCCATTTTTCTTCCATGATTCATCATTCTAAGCATGTGCACGATCACTTGGCCCAAAGGGAAGTATTTTCTCATTTTTTATTTATTTATTTGAATTATTATTCATATTAATTCATTTAAATCAAATTAAATATGTGAAAAATGTCTAACCTAATTTTTTCAATCTTTTTATACATGTTTTGAGCTCAATATTTCGTGCATATCCCAATATAGAAAGATTTGGATGGAATTGATCTTAATTGATACAAAGTAGCATGAAAAAGATATGAAAAGATCTTAAGAAAATCAAATATGCAAAACCATTAATTCATTGGATTTTATTGAGTTTTCTTAACCTAATTGCTGCACTACAAATGCCTGATCATAAACCTAATCCTAGGAGACTAGAAGCTGCGCAAGAAATACATTTGCAAACTTGAAAAAATTGCCATAAAACTCAAATCTGAAAACGTTGTTAGAGGTGGTTTCAAGCCAAGATTTTCATCCCATTGGCTTCCTGAAGCTTCAAGGAAACGATTCCAATCCAGATCATCCATTATAACGCCAAGAATTGGTAAAACGAGGGCCAACTGTATCAAGAAAAACTCATAGTCGTACACAACGATTCATGCATCCATTATCACTTTTAATGCTTGATTTACGTTCCTTGTGAAGTTCTAAAGCTAACCATTGTATTTGATTGAATTATTATGCATCGTATGTGATTTCACCATAGTTGATTTCTAGGGTTTTGCAGGACTGGAATTTAGGGCTTTTGCAAAGAGGAAAAATTAAGCCTCAAAACCATGACCATTAGACTCAGCGCTTGAAGACGAAGAGGAAGGAACCCTCGCGCTCAATTTATGAGCGTTGAGGGGCTAATCGCTATTTTCTTAAAACGTCCTTAAAACCACGCTATGAAAACCGTTGCTTTTGTTTGTGTATTACAGGGACGAGGAAAGAGATGGAGTCGTGGCACAAGCTGACTGGCTTATTCAAAATTCGCGCGCGTTTCCAAAGCCATTAACAATTTCCTTTTATAATATTTACGCGTTATATTACTTTACAGATGAACAAAGCGCTTCAGTGGCAAGGTGGTTGTGCTGGCAACGTTAAAGACCTGGGTTCGAGTCCCAGGTCTGTATAATTTTCCATGTTATTTTGCCATATAGGTTCATGTGCAATTTCCAGGTTGAAGCACACCATATTCCATCACCATCAAGCCAGCCACGTGCCTAGTGGAATCAAACCAAAGGCTGAGATTGAAAGAACACGCTAAGTCCTAGTCAACTATCCAACACGCTGCCTGGGAAAGTCAATGGATCTGAATATTAAATGGGCCAGAATTTCACAAATTTAACCTCCACTTTGGGGCCTGAACCCCCCCCCCCCTGGTTTGCAATTCTTTTTATCTTTTTATTTTTATTTTTAATTGCTATTTTATTTTCCTGATTGTTTTAATTTAATTAATTATATTTTTTCACAAAAATACAAAAATACATAAAAATTCAGAAAAGACAAAAAATGCAATAAATATTTTAGTTTAATATTTTCTTGTAAATAAATGCTTGGAATTTAATTAGTTTAAAATAGGTTTTAATATTAATTCTTTTCACAATAAAAATCTAAAAAATGAAGAATTAGGTTTAATAAATTTTATTCCTTTTTAATTTTCCTTTTTACCCTAATATTATTTATTTATTTATTTTCATAATTAATTGTACATAAATAATTTAGGTTAAATATTAATACTTTCATAATAAATTTAAAAGCCATTAGAATTAGGGTTTGCGTCGTACTTTGATTAAATCTTTTTCTATTAAATCTTAAAAAACATAAAAATACCAAAATACATTTTCTTTTAATTTTAATTTTAATTCCTTATTAATTTTAATTTTGCAAAAGGGTCCAACGCCCATATTTTTAATTGTTTAATTTCGCATATTTATTTTATTGCTTAAATAATTATGTATCTCTCCCAAAGCGTTGTAACTTAAACTTCTCGCACTTTTCAATTTCGTTATTTACTTTGCTTTATTTACTTTTCTGTCAAATCGGGTCCGGTTTAATTTTGGCGATGTGGACCCGCGCCATTTGTAATAGCTTAGAATTTACTTTTCCGCAAATATTTTTAACTGTTAACAAAAGCATGAAAGAATGAATGACTAAAATAAAAACAAACACATAGATCACTTTGACATGACAAGACAAAAATAAATGAACATGACACACAAATCACACACCACCCCTAGGGTACGCCTCACTGTTGCCTTGCCTCGAAAGGTGATCGTCGAGTAGAGGATGTCTTAGTAAGTCCTCATGATCCGGGAACCTGGCATGAGGGTAGCTTCTAAGGTGTCTTCCTATTGCTCTGGTGATCACCATGTCCCGAACCTTCGAATTGACCCGAACACCTCCAACGATGGTGCTACCTACCTCTCAATGGTGGGATGGCACTACTTTAAAGGACATTTACACAGACGAATTCCTTAGGGTAGGTAGACGACTCTAGATACTTGCTCTAAACTTCAAAACAAATCAAAAAAATACTTTTCACACCAACACATTTTCAAAAAGCTTTCGAAAGCAATTTTTCAAACACTCTTGAGGACAGATACAAGAGTCGAACTGGAATTTTCAAAGAAACTTTTTAAAACCCACAGTTGAAAAGCAAACAAACCATTTTGAAAACACAAGTGAGCAAGTATCTAAGAGCCCATGGATAACCATGGATAGAAAGGGTGCTAACACCTTCCCTTTCTATAACCTACCTCCCGAACCGAGAGCAATCTCTTTAAGGAATTTTTCTGTGCTTTTGTCCTTTCCATTTGGAGAAAATAAAAGACGGTGGCGACTCTGGCTTCCGCGACATTTCGCGAACCAGCATTAAACAGTCAGTTCCAGATCCACCGATCACAGAACTGGCGACTCTGCTGGGGAGACCTTTATAAAGTGAGGTGTACCTTAGGGTTAGTTCATAACTGTGTTTTCAATTGTATTCTTTGCTTGCTTTACTATTGTGGGTTGTATCGGAGTTACATAGATCCTAACCCGGATCTGGGGATACCCTGTTTAGGTAGCATAAGCTGTGAGGGACCTGTCCGGCGTATACCGACATGGGTGAAGCAGTGGCTACGTTGGGGTGGCGCCTTGGTCTGTACCGATATCCCTCGTGTTGAAACGGGGAGAATATGGGTCTTCTAAGGAGTCATTAAGCACCAACAACCTTAGAACCTTAAATGACACAACTTGGCCATTAGAACAGTAGCAGTATGCTACGCCCATTGAGGCTAAACTCTCGTGATGGTTCTGGCCGTAAGAAAAGATTGTGATGCTGGAGTTATGACCGATTGAGGGTAGTCAGTGATATTAGGATCCTCTAGAACCCGGTTACTTCTGATAGGACAGGTCTTAACCAACAAACTGAAAGAGGGTAATACCTAGACCCCATGCTGGCCTAAACCCTAAGGGTTTCTCTTGTGTGACTTGTGTGCCTTTGTACTTGCCTACTTGCATGCTTGTTAGCTGACACATGAAATTTCTTACAGGTTTTGTTTATAGTCCTTAACTGGGACTCATAACAGGGTTTACCAAATTTCTTGCAGGTTTTGTTTATAGTCCTTAACTGGGACTCATAACAGGGTTTACTAGATATCTCGCAGGTTTTGTTTATAGTCCATAATTGGGACTCATAACAAAGTATACTGAATTTCTTGCAGGGTTTGTTTATAGTCCTTAATTGGGACTCATAACATGGTTTACCTACATCACCCCATGCATAGCATGACATCATACCATTGCATACATCCTAACCCATTTCAAGGATCTCAAGGGCTTGTGATGCAGATCATGGTGAAGCAATTATCCCAGCAAGGGGCAAAGAGGATTTATTTTCCTCTAGACAAAGTTGTCAGGGGCTATGACCCACTGGATATGGTGAGCCTTTGACCCTTGACGAAGGACTCTCAACAACATGAAGTACCTTCAATCAAGTTACCAATTTCCAATTCTAACAAGTTTCTCTGTTTATCCCGCGAGATCCTTGAAAACATTGCATACATGTCATACATCTCATTGCATTGCAGGTATCCCTTCGACAGGTTGCTTACCCTTCTTCGCTGTTTATTTCAGCCGATCGTCATGAATCCTGAATCATCAGCTGAGCAGTCCATCAAGGCCCTCCAGGCTCAGAACGCCCAGTTCCAAGGGCTGATTATGAATTTGACCCAGGGGCAACAAGATCTGAAGGCTCTGCTCTTGAAGAAAGAAAAGAAGAAGAGGAGGACTGTTTTGTTCAGCCCTAGACACAGATCTGGGAATGCACCGCAAATTGAAACTGAGAGGACAACTCCATCTGTGGGGAAAGGTAGTCATCAGGAGGAAAGGGTTCCCAGTCCAGTGGTCTCCGACAACGAGACAGATTTCGATGAAGAACAATACCCTCCTGCCGAAGACAAGTACAAACAGTTGGAGGATAGGTTGAATGCTATGGAGATCCAACAGGTACCTGGGCTGGATTTTGGAGATCTGGGTTTGTCAACTGGTGTGATTATTCCTCGGAAGTTCAAAGCACCATCCTTTACCAAGTATGACGGGGCGTCTTGTCCCAAGTTACATCTCAGGTCCTATGTTCGGAAGATTCAACCATATACGGTGGACAAGAATTTGTGGATCCACTTCTTTCAGGAGAGTCTTTCAGGGACTCATCTCGAATGGTTCTATCAGCTAGAGGGGACCAAGGTTCGTAACTGGGAGGAGTTGGCTACTGCTTTCTACAAGCAGTATCAATATAATGCCGACCTTGCTCCTACGCGTACCCAACTCCAGCGTATATCGTTAGGATCAAGTGAAGGTTTTAAAGAATATGCGCAGAAATGGAGGGATCTCGCTGGAAGGGTACAACCACCTCTGACTGATCGGGAACTTGTCGATATGTTCTTGGGGACCCTGTCTGGTCCGTTCTACAACCACCTAATTGGGAATTCGTCTGCTGGATTCACAGATCTTATCTTGACTGGAGAGCGAATAGAAGCTGGCATCCGGTCTGGGAAAATTCAAGAGGCTGCACCTTCTGATAAAAAACCTCATCATGGAAAGAAAGAATCCAATGCTGTGCACGGTAAAAAGAGCCGTCATGAGGTAGGGGCAATCCAGATCTCCAATCCTGGACCTGCTCAACAAGGACAGGGGCAGCAGCGCAAGGAGAAACGACAGTATACCAAACTCAACATGTCGCTGGATCAAGCACTACAACAAATGTTGAAGGCAGGGCTGATCACCTTAAGGGCTCCCCTTCGGAATCCGAACACTTCGGCTCCTAACTATCATCCCAACGATAGGTGCGCATATCATTCTGATAGCCCGGGGCATACTACGGACAACTGCTGGCCTCTCAAGAACAAAATTCAAGACATGATCGACGCCGGGGAGATTCAGTTTGAAGTGCCTGAGACTCCGAACATAATCACTGCTCCGTTACCCAATCGTTGAAGACCTTTTGTTTATTTGAATTTCTGAGTTGTGTTTTTCTTTGCTTATATAAACAATTAATGTCATAACAAACTCTTTTATTCTATTAATGCATCGCATATGTCTGTTTTGGGAATTAATACAATTGTTTTCATTATATTCAAAATTCTTTTCATATTTTTTCTGATGATCAACTCTCGGTTAATAATTTCTAAGCCTCTTGAGGGAGGATGACGAAAACGATACCATAATCTACAGTATGCTTTTGAACAGACCCCGCTGATGAGGTACAGGCATTGTTTCAATCCCTAAACACTGGAGTTATAAGGATGATAATCCCTCGTCAACCCATCTGAGCCAAAGAAGTAGGAGTTTTATTTTCGAAAATTGAAACCCTTAATCATAACCTGGGGCAGGGTAGGCTTCTCAGTTGATCCAAGTGCACAATGAATGGCACCAAATGAGTCTTTCCAAAAACAAAAGACAGTGATGGTTCAGAACAATCATAAAGACAGGCAGTCGTTATCAAAAATCATAAATGAAAAGCCCAATAAGTCAAAACCCATGAAGGCGACTTACAAAACTGGGGCATCCCGCTGACTGTAATTCCAAAAAAGGAAACAGTTCAGGCAAAAAAAGAAAGGGATAACAAAAATCAAGAAAGAGGTCTCACAAACCCTCAACAAAAACAAAGATGACTGCCTATTCAGAATAAATCATCAATATCTGAACCATCCTTGGAACATCAGGACAAAAACTCAAAAAAAGGTCTAACGCACGATCAACTGAGTTTAGGTTTGGAGAACATCACGAAGAGCGGGTGGGTACAAATAAAATTTGAGCCTTTATCCTTTGTTTCTTAAACCGTGAACCAAGCCACGTTATAACCCTTAAAAGTCCTAGCTGAAGCCTGGGTTAGCTCGAAAGCATACTGTCACGAAAGGTATCCTGACTCCTTAAGGCTTACGGTAAATACGGAGTTGACATCACGTTTTACAAACAATCATTTGTTTTATGAAAAAGAATGCATTTTCAAAATCCTTGAGACAGACATAAGCTTTGCATTTTTAACATAACTTTGTTTGCATATGACTTTTTGTTTGAACAGCCTAGCAATTCGCATGACGAAAGTCTAATGAACAAGAGTATCTCCAATCAAGGGGCAGACATGATCATGGTCCATTATCTGGGGCAGTCCAATCAAGATTCGGAGAATCTCGCAAAGGCCAAAAAGCCTGGGGCAAATCTCTGCCTGAGTCACTTGGGGCACTCCAGCAACAAATCTTGCACGATCAGACACCTTCTGGTAATATGACAACACAAGCAGCCAGGGGCAACTCCCTACATTCTGAGAGCGTGGACATAGTCGAAAAGATACTACGCAAAATCGAAGACCCGCTAGGTCAACATACCTAGGCAAAAATAAGGGCTTCCCAGCGAACCAAAAGGGTTCGGGCAAAATGAAGGGATGAAATGAAAAAATCTGTACACCCGGCAAGTCGAAAACCTGAAAAGGCGGCTTGGGAAAAAATGGGTATCCCGGTGGACTGAAAACCCGAAAGGGCGGTCCAGGCAAAAGTTAGGGATTAAAGCGTACGACTATGTCCTGCCATCTGTCTACCAGAAGAAGGTTTGTCCATCAACAACTATCAGCACCCCACAGGTGCCTCCCCCATAGAAACAGGGGCAATAAAGAGTGGTCTAAGCAATCTGATTGTTCTATCCTCCAAGGTATCAGGGTAGGTCCCGTTGAAGAACATAACCAATGCATATCAAAACTTCCCCAGAAGAGTCCAATCCAGCTTCCCCAGGAAAGTTGGAACTCACCTCCCCAAGCAGTAAGCTTTTCCCCAGTAGATTCTGGAAGCTTATCCTCGCAGAGCACGAACGCGTCGTCCGACTTTATTTAAAGAGTTATTTCCTTAACAGGATATAACTGGGTTATCCTCAGCCAAAAGCCACGGAAAGGTCGTCGTCAACGTAGTTCTTTCTTATCCCCAGCGAAATCTATTCACACTTCCAATACAGCAAAGATATCCTCAGCAAGTTATTACTAACAATTCAGCAAAAGCATCTCTCTCCCCCACAGAGTAATGTTCCCCAGCATGGTCGCTAAAGTATCTTTGCTCCCCGCAGAATCTTCCATTTGCCAAGTTCATCCCCCAACGGAGTCATCTTCTCCTACCGGTATTCTTGCAGTTATCATCCCCAGTGGAAGCAAAATCTATTCCTCAACATCAGCCCAGGATACGACTTCCCGGCACCCGTCAAGGATTTATTTCCTTAGACAAATATACATTCATAAACATCACATCTTCATACATTATAGCATGCATATGCATCGTACTACACGAATCTCATTAATTTTGAAGACATACAGTTCATGCATCATGATTTTGCATACAATTATGTTTTGTCTTTTCAGGAAAAAGATCAATGCAAAAATGATTGCTATCAACTAACGCAATTCTTTCTAGATATAGTTTCAGATATGAACCAGATATGGTGACGTTCTGATACTGCTTCCAGATTTCTTTCTAGATATAGTTTCAGATGTAAACCAGATATGGTGACGTTCTGATGCTGCTTCCAGAATTCCTTCTAGATATAGTTTCAGATATGACCCAGAGATGGTGACGTTCTGATGCTGCTTCCAGATTTCCTTCTAGATATAGTTTCAGATATGACCCAGAGATGGTGACGTTCTGATGCTGCTTCCAGATATCCTTCTAGATATAGTTTCAGATATGACCCAGATATGGTGACGTTCTGATGCTGCTTCCAGATATCCTTCTAGATATAGTTTCAGATATGACCCAGATATGGTGACGTTCTGATGCTGCTTCCAGAATTCCTTCTAGATATAGTTTCAGATATGACCCAGAGATGGTGACGTTCTGATGCTGCTTCCAGATTTCCTTCTAGATATAGTTTCAGATATGACCCAGAGATGGTGACGTTCTGATGCTGCTTCCAGATATCCTTCTAGATATAGTTTCAGATATGACCCAGATATGGTGACGTTCTGATGCTGCTTCCAGAATTCCTTCTAGATATAGTTTCAGATATGACCCAGAGATGGTGACGTTCTGATGCTGCTTCCAGATTTCCTTCTAGATATAGTTTCAGATATGACCCAGAGATGGTGACGTTCTGATGCTGCTTCCATATATCCTTCTAGATATAGTTTCAGATATGACCCAGATATGGTGACGTTCTGATGCTGCTTCCAGATTTCCTTCTAGATATAGTTTCAGATATGACCCAGAGATGGTGACATTCTGATACTGCTTCCAGATTTCCTTCTAGATATAGTTTCAGATATGACCCAGATATGGTGACGTTCTGATGCTGCTTCCAGATTTCCCTCCAGATATAGTTTCAGATGTAAACCAGATATGGTGACGTTCTGATGCTGCTTCCAGATTTCCCTCCAGATATAGTTTCAGATGTAAACCAGATATGGTGACGTTCTGATACTGCTTCCAGATCTCCTTCCAGATATAGTCTTAGATGTAAACCAGATATGGCGACATTCTGACACTTATTCCAGTTGAAGATATTCCGAGACCTCCTCTAGTCCAGCTAAATCGATTCCCAACAGATTTTCCTGATAAAGACTCAGCAGAACCTATGGTTCCCTCTCCGACGGTGTGTGAGGTGGTAAGTCCTTTTCAGATGTTTCCCTCTCCGACGATGAGTGTGAGGTGATAGTCTTCTATGGTTCCCTCTCCGACGGTGTGTGAGGTGGTAAGTCCTTTTCAGATGTTTCCCTCTCCGACGGTGAGTGAGGTGATCATTCCTTTCAGATTATAATGGCCTATGGTTCTCGTTCCGATCCTGCAAAGATGGTATTTCCCACCAAGATTTTCTCAACGAGCGTTGTTGAAGTTAAAATCACCCAAGGTTCTCTTACCATTCATGCCAAGGCAGTAACCATCCCTGGTTCATTCATCGCTGTTTGAAGCTCCAGACTCAGCTCCTGTAACCAGTCAGGACACATCTATACCAAGCATCTGAAAACCAGCTCCTGCAACGTGTCAGGTACTCATTTTTTCTTTTGCAGGTATGCAGGTTCTCGCCAAGGAATCTCCTTATGCGATCAACATTCAGATGGCATCTATAAGCCCATCATCCTATTCATCAACCTCTAAATGGCATCTATAAGCCCATTCCCCCATCACACTGCTAACATGTGAGCGCAAATTTCTGGGCACTCTAGTGTCCAATCATCTTCTACCCTCGGATTACGAAAGGCACGTCCGCCAATCTGCATCCTCAGGTCTAAGAAGATTGAACAGGGGCAACTGTTGTACCCCAAAATTTGCCCTCCCATATTCTCCAAGAAATTGCCAAGCCAAGCTTCAAATCTCCCCCAAGGGTTGCACAGTCAAAGATCCCCTATACAGTCAAAACTAGGGTTTGTGTTCTGATCAAGAAAAGGAAGTTTTCAAAGTCCCAATCAAGTCTCATGTGCCTACAAATATGGTCAAGTATCCTCATATCAAGTTTCAAGGCATTCAGCTCAAAATTGCACAGTCAAAAACCCTAATTGCACTGCAGTCAACTGTAGGGGCAAAATGGTCATTTGACAGTCAAAAGTTCAAATTTTTGGTCAACATATCATTTTGAAGCCACAAACATCATTTGATCAATGCTTGATCATGATTCTCAAAATTTGGCTCAGAAATCACCAAAGATGCAAAAGTTACTATATTTGGACAGCTGAAAAAGTCAACTGAAATTGACCAGGGCATAACTTTCACATGGATTGTCAGAAAAATCCCATCCAAATCTCATTTTGAAGAGAAAGACATTTCCTACAACTCATCTTCATACTTCAAGTCCAAGAAATGCTCTCACAAAAAGTTATCAATTTCAACATTATAGGTCATTTTCAAAAGTCAACAAAAAGGGACTTTAAGTCAAAGGCCATAACTTGATATTGGTAAATCAAAATGACATGGGACCAAAAACATTGGTTAGAGGACTCAAAGACCTTTCCAAAATGTCCAAGAACATGAGAAAAGCTTAAATATTGAGCAAGTTATGCCTTGTGGAAGTTGGGAAATTTTTGGATATTTTGAAAAGTCAACATTACTTCAAATGACCTAAATTTGCTAATGGGCCCATTTTTCTTCCATGATTCATCATTCTAAGCATGTGCATGATCACTTGGCCCAAAGGGAAGTATTTTCTCATTTTTTATTTATTTATTTGAATTATTATTCATATTAATTCATTTAAATCAAATTAAATATGTGAAAAATGTCTAACCTAATTTTTTCAATCTTTTTATACATGTTTTGAGCTCAATATTTCGTGCATATCCCAATATAGAAAGATTTGGATGGAATTGATCTTAATTGATACAAAGTAGCATGAAAAAGATATGAAAAGATCTTAAGAAAATCAAATATGCAAAACCATTAATTCATTGGATTTTATTGAGTTTTCTTAACCTAATTGCTGCACTACAAAGGCCTGATCATAAACCTAATCCTAGGAGACTAGAAGCTGCGCAAGAAATACATTTGCAAACTTGAAAAAATTGCCATAAAACTCAAATCTGAAAACGTTGTTAGAGGTGGTTTCAAGCCAAGATTTTCATCCCATTGGCTTCCTGAAGCTTCAAGGAAACGATTCCAATCCAGATCATCCATTATAACGCCAAGAATTGGTAAAACGAGGGCCAACTGTATCAAGAAAAACTCATAGTCGTACACAACGATTCATGCATCCATTATCACTTTTAATGCTTGATTTACGTTCCTTGTGAAGTTCTAAAGCTAACCATTGTATTTGATTGAATTATTATGCATCGTATGTGATTTCACCATAGTTGATTTCTAGGGTTTTGCAGGACTGGAATTTAGGGCTTTTGCAAAGAGGAAAAATTAAGCCTCAAAACCATGACCATTAGACTCAGCGCTTGAAGACGAAGAGGATGGAACCCTCGCGCTCAATTTATGAGCGTTGAGGGGCTAATCGCTATTTTCTTAAAACGTCCTTAAAACCACGCTATGAAAACCGTTGCTTTTGTTTGTGTATTACAGGGACGAGGAAAGAGATGGAGTCGTGGCACAAGCTGACTGGCTTATTCAAAATTCGTGCGCGTTTCCAAAGCCATTAACAATTTCCTTTTATAATATTTACGCGTTATATTACTTTACAGATGAACAAAGCGCTTCAGTGGCAAGGTGGTTGTGCTGGCAACGTTAAAGACCTGGGTTCGAGTCCCAGGTCTGTATAATTTTCCATGTTATTTTGCCATATAGGTTCATGTGCAATTTCCAGGTTGAAGCACACCATATTCCATCACCATCAAGCCAGCCACGTGCCTAGTGGAATCAAACCAAAGGCTGAGATTGAAAGAACACGCTAAGTCCTAGTCAACTATCCAACACGCTGCCTGGGAAAGTCAATGGATCTGAATATTAAATGGGCCAGAATTTCACAAATTTAACCTCCACTTTGGGGCCTGAACCCCCCCCCTGGTTTGCAATTCTTTTTATCTTTTTATTTTTATTTTTAATTGCTATTTTATTTTCCTGATTGTTTTAATTTAATTAATTATATTTTTTCACAAAAATACAAAAATACATAAAAATTCAGAAAAGACAAAAAATGCAATAAATATTTTAGTTTAATATTTTCTTGTAAATAAATGCTTGGAATTTAATTAGTTTAAAATAGGTTTTAATATTAATTCTTTTCACAATAAAAATCTAAAAAATGAAGAATTAGGTTTAATAAATTTTATTCCTTTTTAATTTTCCTTTTTACCCTAATATTATTTATTTATTTATTTTCATAATTAATTGTACATAAATAATTTAGGTTAAATATTAATACTTTCATAATAAATTTAAAAGCCATTAGAATTAGGGTTTGCGTCGTACTTTGATTAAATCTTTTTCTATTAAATCTTAAAAAACATAAAAATACCAAAATACATTTTCTTTTAATTTTAATTTTAATTCCTTATTAATTTTAATTTTGCAAAAGGGTCCAACGCCCATATTTTTAATTGTTTAATTTCGCATATTTATTTTATTGCTTAAATAATTATGTATCTCTCCCAAAGCGTTGTAACTTAAACTTCTCGCACTTTTCAATTTCGTTATTTACTTTGCTTTATTTACTTTTCTGTCAAATCGGGTCCGGTTTAATTTTGGCGATGTGGACCCGCGCCATTTGTAATAGCTTAGAATTTACTTTTCCGCAAATATTTTTAACTGTTAACAAAAGCATGAAAGAATGAATGACTAAAATAAAAACAAACACATAGATCACTTTGACATGACAAGACAAAAATAAATGAACATGACACACAAATCACACACCACCCCTAGGGTACGCCTCACTGTTGCCTTGCCTCGAAAGGTGATCGTCGAGTAGAGGATGTCTTAGTAAGTCCTCATGATCCGGGAACCTGGCATGAGGGTAGCTTCTAAGGTGTCTTCCTATTGCTCTGGTGATCACCATGTCCCGAACCTTCGAATTGACCCGAACACCTCCAACGATGGTGCTACCTACCTCTCAATGGTGGGATGGCACTACTTTAAAGGACATTTACACAGACGAATTCCTTAGGGTAGGTAGACGACTCTAGATACTTGCTCTAAACTTCAAAACAAATCAAAAAAATACTTTTCACACCAACACATTTTCAAAAAGCTTTCGAAAGCAATTTTTCAAACACTCTTGAGGACAGATACAAGAGTCGAACTGGAATTTTCAAAGAAACTTTTTAAAACCCACAGTTGAAAAGCAAACAAACCATTTTGAAAACACAAGTGAGCAAGTATCTAAGAGCCCATGGATAACCATGGATAGAAAGGGTGCTAACACCTTCCCTTTCTATAACCTACCTCTCGAACCGAGAGCAATCTCTTTAAGGAATTTTTCTGTGCTTTTGTCCTTTCCATTTGGAGAAAATAAAAGACGGTGGCGACTCTGGCTTCCGCGACATTTCGCGAACCAGCATTAAACAGTCAGTTCCAGATCCACCGATCACACCATGCTTCAGCTAGGACTTTTCAGGGTTGTAGCGTGGCCTGGTTCACGGTTTAAGAAACAAAGGATAAAGGCTCAAATTATTTGTACCCACCCGCTCTTTGTGATATTCTTCAAACCTAAACTCAGCTGATCGTGCGTTAGACCTTGTTTGAGTCTTTGCTTTGATATACCAGTGATGGTTCGGATACTGACGATTTATTTTGATTAGGCAGTCATTTCCTTTTTTGTTGAGGGTTTGTAGGACCTCTTTCTTTTTGATTTTATTATCCCTGTTTTTTGCCTGAACTGTTTCTTTTGGAATTACAGTCAGCGGGATGCCCCGGTTTTGTAAGTCTCCTTCATATGTTTTGACTTATTGGGCTTTTTATTTTGATAGATAACGACTTCCTGCCTTTAATTATTCGGAACCATCACTGTCTTTTGCTTTGTAAGGACCTCTTTGGTGCCATTCGTTGTGCACTTGGATCAACTGAGAGAACTACCCTGCCCCAGGTTATGATTAAGGGTTTTAATTTTCGAAAAGAAAAAAACTCCTACTTCTTTGGCTCAGAGGGGTTGACGAGGGATTATCAGCCTTATAACTCCAGTGTTTAGGGATTAAAACAATGCCTGTACCTCATCAGCGGGGTCTGTTCAAAAGCATACTGTAAGTTGCGGTATCGTTTTTGTCATCCTCCCTCAAGAGGCTTATAATTATTAATTGAGAGTTGATCATCAGAAAAATATGAAAATAATTTGCATTTAGTGAATACGAATATATTGTTTCAGAACAGACATATGCGATGCATTAATGAAATAACAATGTTTAACATGAGTAAATGTTTGAACAAAAGAAAATTGCAACTTGAACATTCAACTGAACAAAAGTTTCTCAATCCTAGCCATGTTTTGGCAAGGGAGCAGTGATCACGTTGGGAGTCTCGGCGGGCTCGAACTCGATCTCTTTAGCATCGATCATGTTCTGAATCTTGTACTTCAGTGCCCAACACTCCTCAGTATCGTGCCCCGGGCTACCAGAATGGTAAGCGCACCTTGCTTCTGGGTTGTAATTTGGAGAGGAGGTCTTTGGATTTGCAGGAGGGTTGATCACCGCAATCAGGTTCATCCTTAACATGTGCTGCAAAGCTCGTGACCATGGCATGTTGATGTTGGTGAATTGTCTCTTAGGCTCACCCGACCTATTCTGATCAACCCACTGTTCTTGGCGAGGTCGTTGTTAGACCTGTGAAGTAGTAGCAACTCGGAGAAGTCTATTCATTGGACCCGACCTTTGCCCTTTTGGAAGTTGTTCCATAACCTGGTCCCTGATTTGGGCTGGTTGCTTCATGCCTTGAGGAAGCTGACTGATCATGGCCCTCAGCTCTCCTTGCTCCTGAGCTAAACCTTGAATGAGGGCCCTTTGCCCCAGCATCTGGGTTTTCAATGTGTCTACCTCAGCTTGTAGACATTTCAGCTGCTCGTCCTTGTCATCTTCAGGACTCTTTCTGATCAGATTCCCCATGAGGAGTGTCCTCAACTCTTCCTGCCCCTTGGATAGGCTTAGGAAGATCTCCTTGAACTGAGTCTCTTGAGTGTGGAGGTCCTGGTTATCTTGTTGGGAAGCCATTGCTGAAATAAACAGCGAGAAAGGTAAGTGACCTGCAACAAGGGTACCTGTAATGCAATGATACGTATGACATGCATGTAGTGTTTTCAAGGATCTCGCGGGGTAGACAAGAAAAAATTGTTAGCATTTTAATTTGGGTAGCTTGATTGAAGGGACTTCATGTTATTGAGAGTCCTTCTTCAAGGGTCAAAGGCTCACCATATCCAGTGGGTCATAGCCCCTGACAACCTTGGCTAGGGCAACCTTCTTCAAGTGTCAAAGCTCACCATATCAAGTGGGTCATAGCCTCTGACAACCTTGGCTAGAGGAAAATAAATCCTCTTTGCCCCTTGCTAGATGTTTGATTCATCATGACCTGCATCACAAGCCCTTGAGATCCTTGAGATGGGTTAGTCCTTATGCAGGATGTATGCAATGGTATGATGGTATGCTATGCATGGGGTAACGTAGGTAAACCCTGTTATGAGTCCCGATCAAGGACTGTAACCAAAACCTGCAAGAAACTCAGTAAACTCTATTATGAGTCCTAATTAAGGACTATAAACAAAACCTGCAAGAAATTCAGTAAACCCTGTTATGAGTCCTAGTTAAGGACTATAAACAAAACCTGCAAGAAATTCAGATGTCAGATAACAAGCATGCAGGTAGCCAAGTTGGAAGGCACACAAGTCACACAAGAGAAACCCTTAGAGTTTAGGCCAGCATGAGGTCTAGGTATTACCCTCTTTCAGTTTGTTGGTTCATACCTGTCCTATCAAAAGTAACCGGGTTCTTAGAGGATCCCAATATCATTGACTACCCTCAATCGGTCATAACTCCAGCATCGCAATCTTTTCTTGCAGACAGAACCATCACGAGAGTTTAGCCTCAATGGGCGTAGCATGCTGCTACTGTTCTAATGGCCAAGTTGTGTCATTTAAGGTTCTAAGGTCTGTTGGTGCTTAATGACTCCTCAGAAGACCCATATTCTCCTCGTTGCGACACAAGGGATATCGGTACAGACCAAGGCGCCACACCAACATAGCCACTGCTTCACCCATGTCGGTCTACGCCGGACAGGTCCCTCACAGCTTATGCTACCTAACAGGGTATCCCCAGATCCGGGTTAGGATCTATGTAACTCCGATGCAACCCACAATTTAAAGCAACCAAGTCAATACAATTGAAAACATAGTGATCTTAGTCCTAAGGTACACCTCACTTTATAAGTAGTCCCCAGCAGAGTCGCCAGTTCTGTGATCGGTGGATCTGGAACTGACTGTTTAACGCTGGTTCACGAAATGTCGCGGAAGCAAGAGTCGCCACCGTCTTTTATTTTCTCTAACATGGACAGGACAAAAGCACAGCAAAATTCCTTATGAGATAGTCTCTCGGTTCGGGAGGTAGATTTATAGAAAGGGAAGGTGTTAGAACCCTTTCTATCCATGGTTATCCATGGGCTCTTAGATACTTGCTCATTTGTGTTTTCAAAAATGGTTTGTTTGCTTTTCAACTGTGGGTTTAAAAAGTTTCTTTGAAAATTCCAGTTCGACTCTTGTATCGGTCCTCAAGAGTGTTTGAAAAATTGCTTTCGAAAGCTTTTTGAAAATGTGTTGGTGTGAAAAGTATTTTTGATTTGTTTTGAAATTAGAGCAAGTATCTAGAGTCGTCTACCTACCCTAAGGAATTCGTCTGTGTAAATGTCCTTTAAAGTAGTGCCATCCCACCATTGAGAGGTAGGTAGCACCACCATTGGAGGTGTTCGGGTCAATTCGAAGGTTCGAGACTTGGTGATCACCAGAGCAATGGGAAGACACCTTAGAAGCTACCCTCATGCCATGTTCATGGACATGAGGACTTACTAAAACGTCCTCTACTCGACGATCACCTTTCGAGGGGCAAGGCAACAGTGAGGCGTACCCTAGGGGTGGTGTGTGATTTGTGTGTCGTTTTCATTTATTTTTGTCTTGTCATGCATTGGTGATCTACGCGTTGCTTTTATTTTGGGCATTCATTCTTTCATGTGAATTATTAACGGTTAAAAAGATGCGGAAATTAAAAGTTCCTAGACTATTACAAAGGCGCGGGTCCACATCGCCAAATTTAATCCAGGACCCGATTTGACAGAAAATAAAGGAAAGTGCGAGAAATTAAACTTACACGGCTTTGGGAGAATTACATCAATATTATACGAAATAAAATAAAATGCGCGAATTGAATTCAAATTGAAAGCGAGGGCGTTGGACCCTTTTTTAAAGGAATTAAATTATTATTATTAAATTAATGAAATTAAAATGAAAAAAGAAATTATTTTTGAGATTTTGGTATTTATGATTTAATGAGAATTAAATGGAATTAAAATATTAATTAACCCTAATTCTAGCTATTTTTTAATTTATTAAGAAAATATGAAAATTACCTAAAATTAAATCTAATTAATTAATGCAATTTGATTTATAAAAATAAATAATTAATTATTAGTGATGAGAAAATAAAAGAAAAAAAGTAATTAAACTAATTAAACCTAATTCTACAAGTTTTTAATTTATTAAGAAAAGATATTAAAATTAACCCTAGAATAAAAACTAATTAATTGATACAAGACTTTATTTACAAAAATATTAGTTAAATAAAATATATTTAATTTTTTTTTGTCTTTTCTGATTTTTATGTTATTTTTTATATTCTATGAAAATAAACTAAATTAAAGGAATTAATTAAAAAGAGGTAATTGAAACAAATAAAATAAAGAAAAGAAAAGAAATACAATACCTTGGGGGGTTCTGTCCCCAATTGGAGGTAAAGTCCTAACAATTCTGGCCCATTAAGCCTTGGCCTTATTGACTTTTTGGCTAGCGTGTAGGTGCGTTGACTGCAGCGTTTCATGGGCCTCAGATCCTGGCCATTGGATGGAGCCTCAGGAGGTAAACTGCACAGGATAACGTTAGAAAAAATATTATGGAAAGGGAGGGGGGACCTGGGGTTCGAACCCAGGTCCAAGAGGTTACCAGTGCTTCGCTTGACCAGTGGAGCTATTGATGCGCTTTGAATATATAATAACAGACAAATAATATAAGATAAAACAATGGTTAGTGGCTGATTTAGCGCGAAAATTCAAATGCTCCAACCAGATGGTGCCACCTAGCTTTCTTCTTCGTTGGCTTGCTGCATCTGAAAAAAATAAAAAGAATTAGCGGGGGTTTTGAACCCCCCCCCCCCAAAATATGCCTTTCTCAGGAATAGCGAATAGCTCGTCTTGGATCAGAAATTAGGCGCGACCATGGCAATCGATTCGTCCAAGTGTCCTGATTTTGATCATGGTATTGGGAAGTCCCAATTTTATAGTATATAAAAATACCCAATTCGAAGCTTGAAGAACCCTAGTTGGCATCAATGGTGAAATCTCCAATAGTGCACAAAAACTCAATTAAAGTATGCAGTTAGCTTTAAAATCCATCAATTAGTATGAATCCATAAAAGAAATGCAATGAAAATGCTTGAATATTGAAATACGAATATGCATAAAGTTGGAAACAGTTTGAGTTTTGTATACCAATTTTGGGCGTGTAAGGGTTGGAAAACAATGCAGTAAGCTTCCTTGACACTTTTGCAAGCTATTGGAATCAAAGTTTTCCTCTGAATCGTCCTCTAAGGCCACTTTCAGTTTTCAATTTTTTGACAAAAAACTCAACCTTGGTTCTTGATGTATGGCGCAGCCTGGAGGTCCTTTGGAATAGGGTTTGCATGAGTATATATGTGTGAATGATTAGGGTTCAATTTTTGGTCCAAAGAATCAATGAATTGATGGAGAGAATATTTGATTTTCCATGCATATATTTTCAATCTTTTTCATGCATATTTGCTTCAAATCATGTCCAATTACCATGATTCTTTCCAAATCTGATCATGCACGAAATCTTGAGGCTATTTCATGTATAAAAAGATTTGATTGCATTGGTTTGGTATTTTCCACATATTTATTTTAATTAAATGAATTATTGGCAATTAAAAATTCAAATAAATAAATAAAAATGATGAAAAACTTCCCTTTGGGCCAAATGGTCGTGCACATGTTTTGGATGATGAATCTTGGAAGAAAAGGAGGCCCATTAGCAATTTTAAGACATTTGAATCAATGTTGACTTTTCAAAATATCCAAAAATTTCCCAACTTCCACAAGGCATAACTTGCTCAATTTTTAAGCTTTTCTCATGTTCTTGGACATTTTGGAAAGGACTTTGAGTCCTCTAACCAATGTCTTTGGTCCCATATCATTTTGATTTACCAATCTCAAGTTATGGCCTTTGACTTAAAGTCCCTTTTTGTTGACTTTTGAAAATGACCTATAATGTTGAAATTGATAACTTTTTGTGAGAGCATTTCTTGGACTTGAAGTGTGAAGAGGAGTTGTAGGAAATTTCTTTCTCTTAAAAATGAGACTTGGATGGAATTTTTCTGATAAACCATATGAAAGTTATGCCTTGGTCAAGTTACAGTTGACTTTTTCAACTGTCCAAATATGGAAACTTTTGCATCTTGAGACTTTTTGAGCCATACTTTGAGAATCATGATCAAGCATTGATCAAATGATGTTTGTGGCTTCAAAATGAGATGTTGACCAAAAATTTGAACTTTTGACTGTCAAATGACCATTTTGCCCCTGCAGTTGACTGTAGTGCAATTAGGGTTTTTGATTGTGCAACTTTGTGCTGTAAGTCTTGAAACTTGGTATGAGGATGCTTGACCATATTTGTAGGCATGTGGGACTTGATTGGACCCTTGGAAACTTCATTTTCTTTGTCAGAACCAAAACCCTAGCTTTGACTGTTAGGAGGCCCTTGAACTGTGCAACCCCTTGGGGAATTTTGAAGCATGCTCTTGGCAATTCTTGAAGAATATGGGAGGGCAAATTTTGGGGTACAACACAAAGGTATCAAATGGTTTTCATGGTTTATTATAGGTCCTCAATAGTGCTCATGTCAAGTTTTAAGTCTTGCAACACAAGTTTGCTCAGTCAATAGCTCAGATGATTGAAAATCAACTATATTGGGTAAAAAGTCAACTATGGTCAACATACAGTCAAACTTAAAGATTTTTTGTCAACATCAACATTTTGAAGTGACATTCATCATTTGATCAAGGTTTGATCATGATTTCTCAAGGAAAGCCCTCAAACCATCAAAAGTCCAAAATTGCCAAATTAGGGTTTTCCTTATGATAAGTCAACAAAACTTTGACCAAGCATAACTTTCACATGCTTTATCAACTTTTCCCAAACCAAAGCCTATTTTGAAGGAATTTCAATTCTATACAACTTTGTATTTATTATCAAGTCCAAAAAGTGCCTCATTTGAAAGATATGAGCTCATACATTATAGGTCATTTCAAAAGTCAACCAAAAGACACTTTTTGTCAAGGTAACTTACATCAAGATAAATTCTCCAAAGGCAAAAATGATCAAAAGAGAAATTGTAGAGGATATCTTTAGTTTTTCAAAAAGTCCTAGATCTCCTTCAAAATATGAAAATTCAGTACGTTACGAGTTGCACAAGTTGGGGAATTTTAAGGAAATGCATGAAATGCAAAATGAGCAAACTTGAAATTTTTGACTTGTAACCTAACTTTTTTAGGTTTCAAACATGTCCATGACCATATGGAATCCGTCTAAACTAATTCATACCTTTTCATGATTTTTATTTTTATTTACTTTGATTTTTATTCAATTAAATACAAAGTAAATTAAATAAAATCACAAAATAATGGATTAATGCATATGGGTTTGGTCTTTGATCATATTTGAAGCCCATAAACATGATGGTCAACTAGCGAAACCGTGTAGACCAAGAAGGGAGGGAAATATTCACAAATTTGGAAACATTTCAAGTTATTTTGGAATAAAATCACACTTTAATTCCATTTGATTAGGTATCATATTTGTTAACCTAATGTGATGCCTTATATAAACATTAGCTTCAGATCACAAAGACAACAGAAAGACACGAACAAGCTGCCTCAAGGAAATAGGGTTTAAATCACAAAATTTCTCAAAAAAGTGCAAGCATTCGAGTTGCAAACTCCAAGCGATTTCAGTCTAAACTAAGCCTTGAAATCATCTCCTGAACATCCATAGGGTAAGTATGAGTAATTTTCAATGATTTCCCAGACCTGAATCGTGTTATCCACCACCTCCATTTGTATTTTTTCATCATTCATTTTTTTTTAAATTCGCGCTTTGTTGATTGTTTATAACTACATGGATCTTCATATATGAATGTTTAGAACACGTTTGGACCAAAAAATTTAAGCTATAACGTAAGAATCGAGTTTTTCCATGGTTAGGGAAAATGTTTTTGTGTCTTTGTATCAATACTTCCAGACCATTACAGGAAAAACTAATAGCACCATTGGATTCGCAGACCTTGATTTAGGGGGGTTAGAGTTAATTCGGGGATTTCATTTTTGTTCTTTTGCAGGTTTGAGTTTTGGACCAACTGGAGAAGAAAGAGTTGACCATTGTGAGGGGTGGTCTAACTCGCCTGAAGTGTTGTGTGGCATATGGTTATTTTTTGATTCACTGATTCAAAAACCCAGGGCCCCACCAAGCACGCGGTTCTTTTGTTTGACTGACATTAGTTTCCATTTTAAAATATAATGATTTTGTTTGATTTACTTATCGTATGTAATAACCGCCCCAGCAGTATGTGTTTGTGTGTGTGTGTAAAGGAATTAGTGTGCCAAGGCATGGGTTCGATCCCTGCCTATGGCATGTTATTTTTCCAACTTTTCCTTTGCATATCCAATGCAGGTCATGTCCAGCGCGCAATCATGCACCCCCCCACATCATCACCATCTGATCCAGATCCAAGAGTCCGAATCAGATCTTCAGGCAACACCCTTAAGGGCATCCCACACAGGATCAGGCACTAGAGCTTGATGGGATTTAGGTCCGGATTATATCTCACATCCCCCCTTTGATTTATTTCAGGCCCATTTCTTTTGTTTTTTTAACAATTATTTTGTTTTGAACAAATTAAGTTTTTTAAAATTAATTAATTAAATCAGAAAAATCACAAAAAATCATTCAAAGTTAGATTTAGGTTTTTGATTAATTAATTTAATTTTTATTAAATAAAAATTGATTTAATTTAATCACGTTTTGATTTTATTTCATTAATTAATTTGTAAATTATTTAGAATTAGGGTTAATCACTATAAAAATATTTTTCTAAACAAAACCCCAAAAATATTTTCCTAAACGCTTAGAATTTTTTAGGTTTTAAATATTTGTCCCTTTTTCACCATCTTCGTGCGCTTATTTGTTTTTCGCATTATTATAATTATGTAACTGTTAAGGGATATAATAGATAAATTAGGATTTACTTTAATTTTTCCCATATTTATGGTTTGTACTCCCCATCCCCGAAGCATTGTAATAGCATAGGTTTTATTTTCCCGTATTTTACTTCCCGCACTAATTATTTATGTATATATATAACTGCTAGTTTAATAGGATTGTATGGTAAAGACTAAAAGAAAACGCTAGATAACCTTAAATCCAAGACAAATTAACTGAATCTCAACACACTTTGCACACGCACACCTCTAGGGTAACCCTCACTCGTTGCCTCAGATAAAAACAATCATGTCCCTCGAACGTGGGATGCTTTAGAAAACACCCTTTGGTTAAAAGATCGTAGTCCCTCGATGACCCTTCAATGCTGCCTCGGTAAACGATCTTAGTCCCTTACGAGAATTGCTAAAGCGTCCTACGAGTTGCCTTTATGATTGTACGATGACCCGCGCTTTTCCCTCAACTAATGGTAGGATATCACTATCTAAGGGAAAGGAGGAAAAGAACAAATACTTTTTGAGTAGGTAGATAGCTCGTAGTCGCTTGCTCATAAACAAAAACATTTTTCACACATACACTCTTTCTGAAATATTTGCAAAATAAACACTTTGTATGCATTTTCAACGATACGAGAATCACTACAAAGTTTGCCGCACTTAGGCGTTTTCAATATATTTTCCAAAAAACACACAAACACAAAGAATTTTCAAAGTGAGCTAGCAGTTAAGAGGGTGATAATACCTTCCCTTTTCATAACCTACCCCCCTTACTCAGAAAAATTGTCAAAAGGTATTTCCTGTTCTTTTCACCCTTTCCTTTATTGGATAAAAGAAAACTCGATGGCGACTCTTTCTATCCGCAATATTTGTGATAAAACAAAAAACCGAAAGTCAGTTCTTCCATCGTATTACACAACTGGAGACTCTGATGGGGAAACTAAAAGTGGGGTTACCTTAGAGCTAGATCACCATTAATTTGCTTTCCTTGTTTTGTTTTGCCTGATTTATTTTTAAGGGTTGTTTGGGTATTTTTTATAAAGACCCTATACCCGAATTTGGGGCATTTTAAGTAAGTAGAAATAGATCGTGAAAATTGTACAATGTATACTGATACGGTTGAAGAGATGGCTACGTTAGTGCGACACATTGGTTGGTGTCGGTGTCCCTTGAGTTAAGTCAAGGAGAATGGTGGGCTGCCGCGTGGTGTCATAAAACACTAACTGACCGTAGAATCTTAGTTGACATAACTTAGACATTAGAAAGTAGTGAGATAGTCGGCTTTATTGCAGAATGAAGTTGGTTGATACTCGATACTACACTCATTGAAATCGAACTCTCGGGATATTTCGGTCGCAAATCAAATGCTTGTGCTGAAACAATGCCTGGGAGAAATATTAGTGATATTGAGACTCCTAGAACCCGGTTACTTCTTTTAGGACAGGTTGAGTCAACTAAAAACTTCAAGAGGGTACTTACCTACAAAATCCATGCAAGCTTAAACCTAAGGCCTTGTGTGTTTTGTTTGGGTATGATTAAATTGTTCGAACATGACATCGAAACATCATAACATCGTCCAATATCATTTTCACTAACCATTTCAAGGACCAAGGGATTTAACTCTATTTTGTTTTACAGACTATGGCCTCCGCTTGTAGAAATATTATCCGGATCAACTTTGTAAGAGTTCCTCCTCAACTTAAGGAGTTAGTCTCAAGGGTTCCTAAAAGTTCTCAATTCATCAAAAGGCATGGTCGACTACTCAGTTTGGTTACCCCGGGTTTTGACGAAGACATGATGAGTTTTCTATTCCAGTTCTTTGACCCTGCACATCACTGCTTCACTTTCCCAGATTATCAGCTAGTACCCATAATGGAGGAATTCTCTCAATTACTAGGGGTACCTGTTCTTGATCAGACACCCTTCACCGGTTTAGAGAAAACTCTGAAACCAGAGGTTATTGCAGCAGCCTTACATCTGAAGCGGTCCAACATCGTATCTAATTGAGAAACGAGAATTGGAGTCAAAGGTTTTCAGGATAAATTTTTGATAGAGAAGGCTCAACTATTTCTGGATGCTATGAGTTTTCAGGATTTCGAGGAGATCTTAGCTTTGTTAATCTATGGATTGGTACTATTCCCTAATCTAGACCAACTCATAGATGTGAACACCGTAAAAATTTTCCTCGCTCATAATCCTGTGCCTACCTTGCTCGGAGACATTCTGAATTCCCTTCACACTCGTACTATGAAGAGGCGAGGAACTCTCATGTGTTGTATACCTCTGCTGTCCAGGTGGTTTATTTCGCACCTTCCCCGCTCGGTAATGAAGAATGAAAAAGGTTTGAGGTGGTCGCAAATAATAATGTCACTTTCTCATACAGACATCTATTGGTATTCCCAGTCTCATGAGGATATTACTATCATTGACCGCTGTGGGGAATTCCCTAGTGTTTCACTCCTCAGCATTAGGAGAGGTATTACTTATAACCCTTCTCTGTCTCTATGTCAATTTGGTTATGCTGGAAGAGATGGTCCTCATGACGCACTTATCCAGGGTATTGTGTTTGATTACGAAAATGATCCTCAAGGTTATCGTCAAAGGTCTATACATGCTTGGGGCATGGTAAGCAAGATTGATGGTAAGGCTTTAGGACAGAAGAACTACATCCCTCTGGAGGCCTATCTCAAATGGGTACGAGCTCATGCTTAAAACCTCATGATGCCATATCCAATTGTCCTACCAGTGAACATGGAGTCTGTTGTCGAAGCATACGTTTCTCACACCATCCTCCATATGGACATGGCCACTGACCTTGAAGAATTGCAGAAGTCCTGGATTCGACTCAAGGAAAAATGGGACACCTTTGAGACTCAATTCTATGCAAGTGAAAACAAAGTCTTAGAACTCACAAAGCAACTTCACGAGGAGCAGAGTCCTAATGCATACATCAATACGAAGAGGAAGGTACTTGGGATACTTGAGTCTTAGGTTTTAGGAGTTCATATTGTTGTCTCTTTGATACTCTTTGGTTTTCATTGTAAGCCTAAAAGGCAATTGTAATTTGAACTCACTAATAAAATCTTTGTTTTTGTTTCCTCTTGGTTAGCAAATTTAAATCTCCTAAGGTCCTTGAAAACATTGAATTTTACATATCATGCATCATTACATAACATGTTTTTCATACAAGTTTTCTCATCTACTTACTGTTTATTTAAGTATAAAATGGCCCTCGAACAAACTGTTAAGGATCTCTAGGCTCAGCATGCATAATTTTAAAAGACTCTTCTGAATCTGGCACAGGGACAAAAAGACATGATGGCGCTCATCGCCAAGAAAAAGAAGACTAAGAAGACGTTTTTTATTCTCAATATGGGGAGAAGATTAAAGGGTCATGCTCAACCAATTCAAGTGGATGATATTTCCTCTGAGGAAGACAACAACCAAGAAGAGGATGGTAGAAGCATCAAGCTGGAAGGCAGAAATAATCAGGTTTCTGAAGATAAAGACTACTCCGATGAACATTATCCTCCTGCAGATGACAAGTACAAGTAGTTGGAAGACCGACTCAAAGCTATGGAAATCCAGAAGGTGCCTGGATTAGATTTTGGAGAACTAGGTCTGATTCTAGGGGTGGTCATCCCTCACAAGTTCAAGATCCGCATCTTTGATAAATATGATGGAGTCTCTTGTCCCAAACTCCATTTGAGGTTGTATGTTCGAAAGATCCAACCTCATACTGCTTACCGAAAATTATGGGTCCATTTCTTTCAAGAGAGATTGACTGGAACTCAACTTGAATGGTTCTATCAGCTTGAGGGAACCAACATCCATACATGGGAAGACTTGGATGCTGCTTTCTATAAGAAGTATCAATATAATGTGAACCTGGCATTGACTCGAGTGCAACTGCAAAACATGTCCATGGGATCGAATGAAGGGTTCAAGGAATATGCACAAAAACGGAGAGACTTGGCTGGAAGGGTGCAACCTCCCTTTATTGACTGGGAGTTGGTAGATATGTTCATGGGCACTCTGACAGACCCATTATTTAATCTGTTGATTGAAAGCTCGTCATATGGTTTTACGAAGCTGTTTATGACTGGGGAAAGAGTTGAAAGTGGTATTAAGAGTGGGAAGATTCCGATGGATACATCTTCTAATGCTATGAAGAAGCCATTTGGTAGTAAAAAGAAACCAATGTTGTCTATGTCCAGAAGATCCGTAGTAAAAATGACTGCCATTAGTCTGTGGGAGAGGTGTTGATCTCTAATCTGGCGCCTGTTTAATAACAACAACAACAACAGGGCAACCGAAGAAGGCCAGGCGCTCTGTTAAGGAAATTTACCAATATCGGCATGCCTTTATCTCAGGCATTGCAACATTTGTTAAAGGCTGAACTCATTTCACTACGGGATCCTCCTCAGAATCCCATCACATCCTCTCCAAAGTATAATCCAAATACGAGGTGTACCTATCATTCGAACAGTCCTGGGCACGACACCAACAATTGTTGGGCCCTGAAGAGTAAGATTCGGGATATGATCAATAGTAAGGAAATTGAGTTCGATCCTCTGGAGACTCCGAATGTGATAACTGCACCTATGCCCAAGCATGATAAGGGCATAAGTGCTATTGAATATTTTCAATATGTTACCTCTGTAAGTGATGTGGTTACTCCTCTCTCGATGATCAAAAATAATCTGTTACAGGCCAGTTTATTTCCGGGTTATGTTAAATAATGTTATTGTTGTGCAGTCCAACCCAATGGATGTGGGTTACTGAAGAAGGCGTTCAACGCCTGATGGATTAACATATAATTTTGATTGAGAAAGTTCTGTCTACTGAGAATTTATGTCAAGATTTGTCTGTCGTATCTGGTACTCCTTTCAGGATCACTTCCAAGGGTCTTGTAAAGATTACCTCCAATCTAAAAGTTGCTCCTTTGATTATCACTACACCTGGACCCATCCCATATTCCTCGGAAAATGCTATTCCATGGAATTATGGGTCTGACGTCTATTACCACGACATTAAACAAGAGTTGTCTGATGAAGATAATGAAGAGGCCGATCCCATCATTGTCAATATTGTGGGGACTAGCAAAGTTACTAAAAGTGGAAGGATTTTCTCCCTGGAAATCTCTCCACCTTTTCAAGTCACAGTTACCAAGTTAACTGTCGAGGCTCGGGGTAAAGAGCCAATGATAGAGCATGTCCAGATGGAGGCACCAAAATAAATTACAGTCAAGGACACCTCTGGACAAGAGTTGGAAGAGGTTTTGAAGATCATCTGTAGGAGCGACTATAAAATTATTGAACAACTGGGGCAGACCCCGTCTAAAATTTCCATGTTATCTTTACTGATGTGTTCTGAAGCCCATGCGCAGGCTTTAGTAAAATTCCTGAAGACTGCTCATGTTCCACAAGAAACTTTCGCAGATCAATTTGGAAGTTAGGTGGCTAGTTTAACAACTAATAATGGGTTAGGCTTCTCCGATGCTGACCTGACTCCAGAGGAGAGAAATCATAATAGGGCCCTATACGTCTCCATTGAATGCAGGGGCACTACGATGGCTCATGTGGTAATTGATATTGGCTCTTCTCTAAATGTTCTGCCAAAAGGCGTTGTTGACATAATGGATTGTGAAGGGGTCATGCTGAGACCCAGTAACTTCATAGTCTGAGCCTTTAATGGGTCCAAAAGAATTGTGCATGGAGAAGTGGACCTCCCAATAAAAGTGGGTTTACATATATTTGAGTCCACCATCTATGTAATGGACATCCAGCCGGCCTATTATTGTTTATTGGGACGCCCCTGGATCCATGGGCCAGGTGTCGTCACCTCCATCTTGAACCAGAAATTAAAGTATCCTATAAAAGGGAAGGTTGTTACGGTCTACGGAGAAGAGGAGTACATGGTCAACCACCTTAATTCATTCTGGTACATGGAGATGGACAGAGAATTTATCGAGACTTATTGTCAGACCTTTGAAGTGATTTCCCCTGCTTCTATTAAAGATGTTTCTATCATTCCAAAGACCACCAGGACTCTGCACAAGATGGCTTCCTTGAAAGATGCCAAGGCTACTATAGAAGAAGGTGGTTGTACTATTTGGGGTCAAATTCCTGATATCCCTTATAAATTTGACAAGTTTGGTCTAGGATTTACTACATAAGGTCAAAGGGCTGTTTGTCGTGCTCGGGCTGGAAGACCTCTATTCCGTATCAACAACAGTAGAGTCAACATTGTAGAAGATGCTGGCAGTGATTGTGACTTCGACATCTGGATATTCCCTACCATTGGTGATGGACTTGACAATTGGAAAGCAGAAGACATCTTCCCTATCTCCTTTAGTCAGGAGTAATAGCTATATTCCTGTCTTATTACTTTTAAAATATTTTTGTTATGTAATAAACAATGAATTTAAACCTTGTGTCTTACCCGGGGCATAATGGTTCATTTGTTAAGGGTTGATAATTCATAAACATTGTTCATTTAATAAAAACATTGGACGTTATGCATTCAAATTTTGTGATCTCTGTATTTCTTTTATACTATTTCATTTTCAAATAGCTATATGTTCTTACACACACCCACACACTACATTGCAAATCCTCATCCACTATGGATCTCGCTAATAACAATTCTGCTATTGCCACTTATGACTTAAAAATCTGATCTACCAAGTCAAGGACGAAGGTGAGGAAGATTGTGAAATACCTGGAGAACTTGCCAGACTCTTAATACAAGAAGAAAAGGCCATCCAACAACATGAAGAGCCAATTGAAGTTGTAAACTTAGGTACCGATACAGACAGAAAAGAGGTCAAGATAGGTTCCAACTTAGAGAGTAGTTCCAAGAATAGATTAATCTAGATGTTGCATGAATATGTTGAAATCTTTGCTTGGTCATACGAAGACATGCTAGGGCTCGATACTAATATTGTGGTTCACCGTCTTCCAATGAAAGAGGGTTGTTCTCCGATTAAGCAAAAGGTTCGTCACATGCGTCCCGAGATGTTGGAAAAGATCAAAGCCGAAGTTATGAAACAATCTAATATAGGGTTCTTAGCAGTGACATCATATCCTCAATGGGTGGATAATGTTTTTTCGATGCCGAAGAAAGATGACAAGGTACGTATGTGTGTAGACTACAGGGATCTAAACAGGGCGAGCCCCAAAGATGACTTCCCAATGCCACATATTGATGTCTTGGTCGACAACACCACTAAGCATAAGGTATTCTCCTTCATGGATGGTTTCTCAAGTTATAATCAGATCAAGATGGAACCTGAAGACATGTAGAAAACTACCTTCATCACACAGTAGGGTACTTTTTGTTACAAGGTGTCATCGGTGGGAATGAGAACTGACTGTTTTGGAATGCTGGTTCGCGTTTTGTGTTTGTTTTCGCAAAATGTCGCGGTAAGCAAGAGTCGCCACCGTCTTTTATTTTATCCAACAAGGAAAGGACAAAAGCATAGAAAAATTCCTTTTTGAGATATTTCTCGGGTTCGAGAGGTAGATTATAGAAAGGGAAGGTGTTAGCACCCTTTCTCCATGGTTATCCATGGGCTCTTAGGTACTTGCTCATTATGTTTTCAAAAATTTTCTTTTCTTTGTGTTTGTGGGTTTGAAAAGAGTTTTTGTTTGAAAGAGAGTGTAAGTGCGAAAAGTTTTGTTTTTGTTTTCAAAAGAGCAAGTACTTAAGAACATCTACCTACTCAAAAAGGAATTAGACTATACAAGTGTCCTTTAGACAATGCCATCCCACTATTGAGGAGTAGGTAGCATCACCGTTGGAGTTTTCAGGTCAATTCGATTAAGGGACGTGTGGTCACTAAAGCAATGTTAGGACGCCTTAGCGGTAACCCTAATGTCTTAGATCATTTTATCCGAGGCAACCATTTCGAGGCAACTTATGATCTTTAGACAGGAGGGCGACCTCTAAAATATCCTATACTCAATGACCACGTTCGAGGCAACCAAGTGAGGCGTACCCTAGGAGTGGCATGTGCAAGTGTGTTGTTTTTCAGTTATATTATCTTTGTACATGTCATGGTGAGCTACTGTTTGATTTTAAATTAAAATTGATCTTGTCATGCATAGCCTATTATTCAAACATCTAACAGTTAATAATTGCGGAAAATAAATTGCGGAATTTTAAATCTAAGCTATTACAAGGCGTCGGGTATTTACATCGCCAAAAACAAACCCTTGAAAATTAAATTGCAAAAAGTAAATAAAAGCGGTAAATAAAATCCTAAGTTAAAACTATTACATCCTCGGAGCAATTACAATTATATGGATCAAAGATAATTCGCGCGAGAAAAATTGAATCAGAATGTTCTAGGGTTTTGACCCATTTTTCATTAAATAAAGCATATTTTTGTTATTTTTTTGAATTAAAAATTAAGTCTAGATTAATAATTTGAATTAATTAAAAAAAGAAAATATTTTTGAGTTTTATTTTAATTAAGGAAATAAAAATAATGGTTAAAAATATTAAAAACCCTAATTCTATATTGATTTTAATTTAATGCAAAATATATTGAAATTGAACCTAATTAAAACTAAATTAATTGGTTAATTTTATTTACAAAAATAAATAATAACATTAATGGAGTTTAAATAAAAATATTTTTTGTTTTCTGATTTTTTATGAAAAAAGTTAATTTGTTAATTAATTAATTAGTTTTTAATAATAATAATAATAATAAAAAGCAATAGAAAAATAATGAAAAGAAATAAAAATAAAAATATAAGCAAACTCAGGGGGGGGTGTTGGGCCCAATTTGGAAGTAAGATCAGCAATTCTTTGGCCCAAATCCAATTAGCCTGCTTTGACTTTCTGAATAGCCCACATGCTTGTTGACTCTGGCCTATGGTAGTCCTTCCATCTAGACCATTGGATCTGCTTTGTGAGCCACGTAGCATTTAAGATCTGCAAGCGCATAGTGGTCCACTCTTTGAACGTCACATGGGAATACCTGAAGAAGAAAAACAAAAAAGGTTTTGGGGGACCTGGGATTCGAACCCAGATCCCAATGATCATATGCCAACGCGCTTGCCACTCAACCAAGTTGCTTCATTCGTTAGTAAAATGCAAAACAAATAATATATGGACAAAACAATTATTATGCTGGCAAAATAAAAAAACGCACTAAAACTTTTGAATTGGCCAATGGAGACAAGCCACGTCTTCATCTTCTTCCACAAACCCTGTATTTTTTCCTGCGGATTTGATTCCACATCAAAATCCATGGCTTATTTCTAAAATCCACCCTAGGCTATGAAAATGAATTCTAAGACCAAGGCTTGCTTCGTCTCTTTCCATTGAACACCAATATGGCCATGGTTTGCCTTGATTGTACCTGTACAAGGAATGCCTAAAAACAAAACTTTGAAACCCTAGGTTCGGGCATCAACATATAGGGCATAAAAATGAAATTGAATATTGCAGTCATGTTAGAAATTTGACATTAAGCATAATTATTCAAAAGGTTTGGCAAAAGGATGCAAGATGACTGATTCACGATCTCAGTTACAGGGCCAAGTTCGTGATGACTTACAGGGTGTTTTAGGCAGTGAAAGGCTTGGTTTTTGATTGGTCTCGGTTCAGGAGGTTGCTGGCAAGAGGGCTATGTTGTTCTTTTGGATTGAATTCGCCTCTAAGGTTGTTTTCAATCTCATACTTTTCAAGTTTTTTTCTCAAAGTGGTATGGCCGTTTCTGCAGACTTCTATGCGTGTTTTTGATTTGTGAGGTTTGCTTCCATATAATGGAATGGTTTTAGGTTAAAACATGGGCCAATATCCTTGTGTATTAAAGAATCAAGATTGCACTTTGATCACCATTAACATGTTTCCAAATATGGGCAAGATCTGATTTTTTTATGCTTGAATGAGCCATGATGCGATTTGATTGAGTGAATAATGATAATTGCAAGTTGTACAAATCACAAAGATCCATTTACATCAATTTTTAGATTTTATTTGATTTAATATTGATTTAAAATGAATTAAATCAATAAAAATAAAATAAAATAGAAAAATAAATGAATGGTCATGAAATTAAGTATGGGACACGTGTGTGGCATGACAAGACCAAATCAAGTGGAAAAAAGTGGGCCCTTTTGTCAAAAATTGGAGTTTTGAGGATAGTTGACTTTTGGCAATTTTGGAAAAATGCCCAACTTCAACAATGCATAACTTCTTCAATTTTGAACTTTTGGAGGTGTTATTGGACTTTTTAGAAACCTTGAGATGTCCTATAATCAACCCTTTTGGTCTAATCTCATTTTGATGTTCCATGTTCAAGTTATAAGCTTTGGCAAAGAAGGTGTTTTTGTTGACTTTCAAAAATGACCTATAATGTCCAAATTTTTAACTTTTTATGAGAGCACTTTTTGATCTTGGGGTGTGAAGATGGATTGTATGAAATTGCATCCTCTTCAAAATGAGCTTTGTATGGGTCATTTCTCATAAAGTATGACAAAGTTATGCTTGGTCAAAGTTGAGTTGACTTTTCCTACAAAACACTAATTTAGCAACTTTTGAATCTTGATGAATCTTGAGCAATCCTTGATGAATCATGATAAACCCTTGATCAAATGATGAATTATACTTCAAAATTATAATGTTGACAAAAAATATTGAGGTTTGACTATTTGTAGGTCACAGTTGACTTTTGCCCTAGCACAGTCGATTTTTGGGCCTCTTGAGCAATTGACTGACCAAACTTCCTCTGCAAGGCTTGAAATTATACATGGATGAACTTAAGAACATATTAAGACATTGGGAAGAACCTGGGGCCATTTGGATATGAGGAACTTAGTGCAACACAAAACCCTAATTTGACTTGACTGCCTTAGGAGGTGATTTGACTGTCCAACCCTTGAGCCATCTTGAGCAATTTGAAGATTAATCTTGGAAAATCTTGAAGAATATGGGAGGGTAAATTTTGGGGTACAACAGTTGCCCCTGTTCAATTTTCTTAAACCTGGGGATATAGATTGGTTTGGGAGCCTTTCGTGATCCAAAGGTGGAAGATAGTTGAACACTAGAGTGCCCAGAAATTTGCACTCGCATGGTGTAGTATCAACATTGTGATGTCGGGAATGGGCTTACAGATGCCATTTGGAGATTGTTGGTAGGAGTATGGGCTTATAGATGCCATCTGCAGGAGCGTCGAGCACATAAGAGATTCCTTAGCGAGAACTTGTATATTTGTTATTGTAGAAGATTCCGCTGGGGAAGTCTAATTTTTGTTGAGATTTAGGAACTGGCATGTACTTCAACTGAGAGAATTCCTCGACTGAGTTTTAAGAACCTGTCCATAATTCAACTGGGGGGAAACATCTTCATCAAGATCTAGGAACTTTCTCGTGCTCACCGGGAGTATACCGTTGAGGTTATAGAACTTGTCCACACTATGACGGAGGAAAACATCAAGATCTAGGAACTGTCTCGTGCTCACCGGGAGTATACCGTTGAGGTTATATAACTCGTCCACACTATGACATAGGGAAGCATCTTCATCAAGATCTAGGAACTGTCTCGTGCTCACCGGGAGTATACCGTTGAGGTTATAGAACTTGTCCACACTATGACGGAGGAAAACATCAAGATCTAGGAACTGTCTTGTTCTCACCGGGAGTATACCGTTGAGGTTATAGAACTCGTCCACACTATGACGTAGGGAAGCATCTTCATCAATATCTAGGAACTGTCTTGTGCTCACCAGGAGTATACTGTTGAGGTTATAGAACTTGTCCACACTATGACGGAGGAAAACATCAAGATCTAGGAACTGACTCGTGCTCATCGGGAGTATACCGTTGAGGTTAGAGTACTCATCCACACTATGACATAGGGAAGCATCTTCATCAAGATCTAGGAACTGTCTCGTGCTCACCGGGAGTATACCGTTGAGGTTATAGAACTTGTCCACACTATGACGGAGGAAAACATCAAGATCTAGGAACTGACTCGTGCTCATCGGGAGTATACCGTTGAGGTTATAGTACTCGTCCACACTATGACATAGGGAAGCATCTTCATCAAGATCTAGGAACTGTCTCGTGCTCACCGGGAGTATACCGTTGAGGTTATAGAACTTGTCCACACTATGACAGAGGAAAACATCAAGATCTAGGAACTGACTCATGCTCACCGGGAGTATACCGTTGAGGTTATAGTACTCGTCCACACTATGACGTAGGGAAGCATCTTCATCAAGATCTAGGAATTGTCTCGTGCTTACCGGGAGTATACCGTTGAGGTTATAGAACTTGTCCACACTATGACGGAGGAAAACATCAAGATCTAGGAACTGACTCGTGCTCACCGGGAGTATACTGTTGAGGTTATAGTACTCGTCCACACTATGACGTAGAGAAACTGTCGAGATTGAGAACCTTATCTGAAATTCAATCGAGGATAATTCAATTGAGATTTAAGAACTGGTCAGATCTTCTACTAAGCTGAGAACTTAACTGCATTTTTCCTGAAAGGTAAAGGTCAGTCACATGCAATGCATGAGATGAATCAAGCAATGATGTTCTCAACATAAATGAGATTGTATGGTATGATGCGTACATGCATGTATTATGATGTATGGAAATGTGATGTTTTAGCTGGGGAAAATAAATCCCGGAGCCACTGGAGAATAGAGTTGAGTTCTTCGTTTCCGCTGGGGATGATGAACGAAGATGATTGTGAGAAGAAGCCTGCAAGAGAAGAGAACTCCGTTGGGGAATAAGCTGAAGAAGAGATTACTCTGTGGGGAATTACTCTGTGGGGAAGAGATACTTTGCTGAGATTTTAACGATAAACTCCATTAGGGATTCCGTTGATAAGCTCTGTTGGGATTTTAATGATGAACTCCGCTGGGGATTCCGTTGATAAGCTCTGTTGGGGATTTTAATGATGAACTCCACTGGGGATAGAAAGAATTTCGCTGGGGATGATCCTTCAGTTGAAACTTGCTGAGGATAACCCGGTTAGACTCTTGAGAGGATAACCTTCTGAATTTGGCTGGGGAGATTTACTTGTGCTCTGCAGGGGATAAGCTTCCAGAATCTATTGGGTAAGATGATTCAACTCTGGCGGGGAAGCCTGTTTAGACTGCGCTGGGGAAATGACTCCACTGTGGTACCTTGTATTCCGCAGGGGAACATTCTTATATTCTGTTGAGGAATATTAAGACTGCTGGAGATGTTCTTATACTTGTTGGGGAATGTCTTTATACTCCGTTGAGGAATATTAAGACCTTCTGGGGATACCCAACCTGCTCATGGCTGATGGTAGATTAACTCTTCTTGGGGAGAGTATTGTTGATTCGTTCATAGTTGCAAGGCTCAGTGGGGAGAGCTACCATTACTGTTTTACTCTATGGGGAGTGACGGTATCTTGGTCATATTCTTCAGCTGAACCTCCCTTGGTACCTTGGTGGACAGAGTAACTACACAGTTTGGATGTTTCTTATGCCCCTATTTCTGATATCACCCGTAATTCGTCCTTTGTTTCACATGTAAATTTTTATGAGCAGCAATTAATGTCAAATGCATATATCAAAAATGAACATTGGACGTTCTTTGCAAAACAAAACGGATAAAGGAAATACAATTTGAAATTTGTCTGAAAATGAATTTGTATTGATTTTGAAGTTTGGCCTGTAAATAGGCATTTTTGTACAAGAGGCTGACGTCCTAGTAAGAGAACGCCGCTGAACAAATAGAATTTATACAATCTTGTGAAAAGAAAACAAAACAGCTATGTGAATAATCCCACTGGGTTCCAACTCTGCTATTGCCTTTACATCTTCAAGCGTCTCATCACTTTGCTGCTTAGTTGTAGATGAATCTGATTGATTGGTGTCGTCCGAGCCTGATAGTTGATACCGAAGTCTGGATGCGAGGTGATCCAATGAGACATAGCGTTACGCTTTAATCCCTAACTTTTGCCTGGACCGCCCTTTCGTGTTTTCAGTCCACCGGGATACCCATTTTTGCCCAAGCCGCCTTTTCAGGTTTTCGACTTGCCAGGTGTACAATTTTTTTTCATTTTCATCCTTTATTTTTGCCCGAACCCTTTTGGTTCGCCGGGAAGCCCTTATTTTTGCCTAGGCCAGTCAACCTAGCGGGTCTTTGATTATGCGTAGTATCTTTTCACTATGTCTGTGTTGACGGGGTGAGGAAGGTCGTCACCATCCATGGTGGTTAGAATCATAGCTCCTCCTGAGAAAATGTTCTTAACCACAAATGGCCCTTCGTAAGTAGGGGTCCATTTGCCCCTGGGATCACCTTGAGGTAGAATAATGCGCTTGATTACCAGGTCCCCAACTTGATACTCTTGTCGTCTGACTTTTTTGTTAAATGCGTTGATCATCCGTTTTTGGTACGTCTGACCATGACAAATAGCAGTAAGTATTTTTTCGTCGATTAGATTCAGTTGATCAAGTCGGGTCTGAATCCAGTCATCTTCGCTCAAACCTGCATCCTTCATGATCCGAAAAGAGGGTATCTGAACTTCAATCGGCAAGACTGCCTCCATGCCATAAACCAAGGAATAGGGTGTTGCCCATGTTGACGTTCGTGCTGAGGTACGCTACCCGTGAAGAGCGAATGGTAACATCTCATGCCAGTCTTTGTAGGTCACTGTCATCTTATGCACAATCTTCTTAATGTTCTTATTAGCCGCTTCGACAGCCCCATTCATCTTCGGCCGGTAAGGAGAAGAGTTATGATGCTGTATCTTGAATTGCTCGCAGAGCTCAATGATCATCTTGTTGTTAAGATTGGTACCATTGTCCGTAATGATCCTTTCTGGTACACCGTATCGACAAATCAGGTTGTGCCGAATGAACCGTGCCACGATGTTCTTGGTTATGGTAGCAAAGGAAGCTACTTCAACCCACTTCGTAAAGTAATCAATAGCTACAAGGATGAAGCGATGCCCGTTGGATGTCGTAGGTCTGATCTCGCCGATCATATCAATGCCCCACATTGCAAAAGGCCACGGTGCCATCAAGATTTTTAGAGGAACTGGAGGTACGTGCACCTTATCAGCATAGACTTGGCACTTGTGACATGTCCGAGAGTGCTGATAACAGTCAGCTTCCATTGTGGACCAGTAATACCCTGCCCGTAGGATTTTCTTTGCCATGGTATGTCCACTGGAATGAGTTCCAAAAGTACCTTCATGCAGCTCTGTCATAATCCTTTCTGCTTCAATCTTATCAACACAACGCAGTAAGGTTGAATCATGGTTTCACTTGTAAAGAATGCCATTACTGATGAAGAACTTTGCTGCGAATCTCCTCAGGAACTTCTTGTCATTAACAGATGCCTCCTCGGGGTACTCCTGAGCTTCAAGGTACCTTTTCACTTCATGATACCAGGGCTTTTCTGTCACCTCTTTAGTCTCAAGATCACAATAATGTGCAGGTTCGTCCAATTTCAAAATAATGATTCGGGGGGCCTCGTTGTCCCATTTGACTTTGAACATAGAAGACATCGTAGCTAACGCGTCCGCCAACTGATTCTCTTCTCTAGGGAAATGTTCAAAGGTTATCTCCTCAAAGTGGGGAAGCAACGTCAACACATACTCCTTGTAAGGAATAAGATTTAGGTGTCTCGTATCCCACTCGCCTTTGATCTGACTGATCACGAGAGCGGAATCTCCGAAAACACTTAGAAACTTAACCCTTAAGTTAATTGCAACTCGAAGACCCATGATGCACGCTTCATACTCCACCATGTTGTTGGTGCAGTTGAAACATAGTCGGGAGGTAAACGGAGTATGAGAGCCTTTAGGAGATATGATCATGGTGCCAATGCCATTACCCAAAGCATTTGAAGCTCCATCAAAGTACATACACCATCGGGATCCTTCCTCTGGTCCTTCATCTGGTCTAGGTGTCTCACAATCAGTCACTACCATGATATTCTCGTCCGGAAATTCAAAGTTCATAGACTGGTAATCATCCACTGCCTGATGTGCCAAATGGTCTTCCAATACACTTCCCTTGATTGCTTTTTGAGTTGTGTACTGGATGTCATACTCAGTCAAGATCATCTGCCATCTTGCTATTCTCCCGGACAAGGCGGGCTTTTCGAAGATATACTTGATTGGATCCATCTTTGAGATCAACAGAGTAGTGTGAGTCAGCATATACTATCCCAGCCGGCGAGCAGCCCATGCCAAAGCGCAACAAGTTTTCTCAAGCAGTGAGTATCGGGTCTCACAGTCGGTAAACTTTTTGCTAAGGTAATAAATAGCATGCTCTTTTCGACCAGACTCGTCATGCTGCCCCAGCACACACCCCATTGAGTTGTCAAGTACTGTCAAGTATAAGATCAGAGGTCTCCCTTCAACTGGTGGCATTAGAATGGATGGCTCCTGGAGATACTCTTTGATTCTTTCGAAAGCGGCCTGGCATTCATCGTTCCAACATACCACTTGATCTTTCTTCAGTAACTTGAAGATTGGCTCACAAGTAGCAGTTAGGTGCGAGATGAATCGGGCAATGTAGTTCAGTCATCCTAGAAAGCCTCTGACCTCCTTCTCTGTCTTGGGAGCTGGCATCTATTGTATGGCTTTCACTTTGGCAGGGACCACTTGAATACGTTTGTTGCTCACGACGAAACCCAGTAGCTTACCAGACCTCACCCCGAAGGTGCACTTGTTCGGGTTCAATCTCAGCTTGTACAAATTCAACCTGTCAAACAGCTTCTGTAGATGGTCAAGGTGTTCTTCCTCAGTCTGGGACCTGGAAATCATATCGTCGACGTATACTTCAATCTCATGATGGATCATATCATGAAACAAAGCAACCATGACACGCTGATACGTTGCCCCATCATTTTTCAACCCAAAAGGCATGACCTTGTAACAAAAGGTTCCCCACTGAGTAACAAAAGTGGTCTTCTCCATGTCTCCGGGAGCCATCTTTATCTGATTATAACCGGAGAAACCGTCCATGAAGGAGAATACCTTATGCTGAGCAGTATTATCAACCAGAACGTCGATGTGAGGTAGAGGGAAGTCATCCTTAGGGCTTGCCCTGTTCAAATCTCTGTAGTCAACACACATTTGAACCTTACCATCCTTCTTCGGTACCGGAACCACATTGGCAACCCACTGAGGGTAAATAGTCACTGCTAGAAAACCGGCGTCAAACTGTTTCATAACTTCGGCCTTGATTTTCTCAGACATCTCTGGGCGCATACGACGAACCTTCTGTTTTACGGGAGGATAGTCTTCCTTGGTAGGCAGGCGATGAACCACAATGTCAGTATCCAAACCAGGAATATCTTCGTAAGACCAGGCAAAGATTTCAACGTAGTCATGCAGCATCTGAATCAACCGCTGTTTCACACTAAGCTCCAGGTTTGCACCAATCTTGACTTCCTTCTTGTCTGTTTCAGTACCCAGATTCACTGTTTCCACCGGCTCTTCATGTGGCTGAATGGCCCTCTCTTCCTGTTGTAGCAGTCTTGCAAGTTCACAAGGCACTTCACAATCATCTTCACCTTCGTCTTCGGCTAAGTTGATCGGATTTTTGAAGTCATAACTGGCAGTAGCAGAATCGTTGCCAGTGAGATCCAGAGTGGATGTGGACCTGTATATGTGAGTGTGTGTAAAATAGCTGTTTTGCAATATATAACAAGGAGCGTAAAATTTGAAATGCAAAAGACGTCCAATGTTTTTATTAATGATATATGAAAATGGCACACAAAAGCCCTCACAAATGAAGCCACGGTGTCCCGGGTAAGACACCGGGCCATAAAGTTTCAAAACATTGTCTGTTACAAATCCAAAACAAAAAGTTCATTATTGGGTAACAAAAGTAATAGGGATGAAGTCCTTTGCTGTCCAGTTGCTTGGTCCACCGTTGGTCGTAGGATAGATCCAGTTGTCGAATTCAAACTCCTCCACATCATCTTCTATGGCATTTACTCTCGATTTACTGATGAACACATGAGGTCTTCCAATCCTTGCACTACGAACAACCCTTTGAGCTTCTGCAGTGAAACCCAAACCGAACTTGTTAGTCTTCTGAGTAAAATCAGGGAGTCGGCCCCAATTTGCACACTCACCCTTCTCAATAACAGCCCGGTCATCCTTTAAGGAAGCCATCTTCATAGGAGAATCTTCAAACACAGTCTCAGTTGATGCCAGTGTCTGAGGAACCTCTTCAAAGTGCTGAAATGGGGTCTCAATGAACTCCCCATCCATCTCTACGTACTTGAACGAGCTGAGGTGGCTGACCATGTACTCTTCCTCTCCCTGTACTGTCACAATCTTCCCTCTGATTGGGTACTTCAGCTTCTGGTGAAGCGTCGAGGTTACGGCCCCGGCTTTGTGGATCCATGGATGACCCAGCAAACAAGAATAGAATGGCCGAATGTCCATTACATAGAATGTAGAATTGAAGACCTGAGAACCAACTTTAATTGGAATATCCACCTCACCATGCACCATCCTTTTAGACCCGTCAAAGGCCCTGACAACGATGTTACTTGGTTTTAGCTCCAACCCTTTGCAATCCAACCTGTCTAGAGCTTTCTTGGGCAAGACGTTCAATGAGGAACCAGTGTCAACCAACACATGTGCAAGAGTAGTGCCCCTGCATTCAATGGAGACATGCAAGGCGTCGTTGTGGTTCTTCCCTTTAGCAGTCAGATCAGCGTCGGAGAAACCCAAACCATTATCAGTAGTTAAATTGGCCACACAATTGGTAAACTGATCAGCTGATATCTCTTGTGGCACGTGGGCAGTTTTAAGGAAGGTAATCAGGGCCTTGGCATGGGCCTCTAAACACAACAGCAATGACAACATAGAAATCTTGGATGGGGTTAACCCCAGCTGTTCAACTACATTATAATAACTCTTTTTAATAATCTTCAAAATCTCTTCCATCTCCTGTTTGGAAGCTTCAACAGTAATCGTCTTCGGTGCCTCTGTCTGGGCAGGCACATCAGTGGTGATGCCTTTGCCCCGAGCATTAGATGACTCGGCGACAGGGTTAGGACTAAGGACTTGATCAGGAATGGCAGTAGTACGCTTGCAGGTGTAATGACAACAGGTCTTCGGCCAATTGATGGAGCAATATCAGGTGAGAAAAGTCTACTGCTGCGGGTGACTTTAGCAGGTCCAGTAATGTTGTTGACGCCGGTATCAGTATTGAACTCTTGCTTAACTCCTAGAACATAAACATCTGCCCCATAGTGCCAAGGGACAACTTTGTCAAAGGTGTAGGGGATGGGCCCTAGAACAGTGATAATTACAGGTGCGATCTTCAGAGTAGATGTAATTCTAACAGGCTTCCTTGAGGGAGCCTTGGAAGAATTGTCAAAAATGGTAATGATGGCAAATTATTCAGAAGGAATGGAGGGAACATCGGTCTTCTCAAATAGGATCTCCTTGCTATCCATCAGGTTTTGGATACCTGACTTCAGCAATGGGCAACCAGTAGCTAAATCAGAACACATATGGCAACCTTCGCCACAGCCCGGAAATAAATCGGCTAGCAACAGGTTCTTCTTGACAGTCGTTAGAGGAGTAACAATATCATCCACAGAAACTACAAACAAATCTTCCTCTACATCATTCATTTCATGCTTGGGCATGGGAGCGGTCACAACATTAGGCCTCTTGGGCGCCTCAAACTCAATCTCCTTTGCATCAATCAAGTCTTGGACCTTGTTCTTCAAAGCCCAACAATCATCCATATTATGCCCTGGGCTCTCAGAGTGATAAGCGCAGTGGGCGTTAGGGTTATACCTTGGTGACGTTGTATTTGAATTCTTTGGAGCTTCTTTTATAGTCACCAGATTGGTCTTCAGCAACTGTGGCAGGATCTGAGACAAAGTCATGCTGAGACGGGTGAATTACCTTCAAGGTCTCTCGTCCCTTTGTTGGTTGTGATGCTGAGGAGCACCGGCAGGTTTTGAAATAACAACCGCATTGACAGCTTGGCGGTGTTCAGGTCTATTTTGTCTTTTCAAACTGTAGACAGCACTGGATTCTTTCTTAAATGGTTTCCTCTCAGTGCTCGATGAGGCACCCTTCTGTATCTTCCCGGCCTTAATACCAGCTTCAATCCTCTCACCAGTCAAAATAAGATCTGTAAACCCAGCTGAAGAGCTTCTAATTAGATGGTTAAAGAATGGACCAGACAGGGTCCCCAAAAACATGTCAACAAGTTCACGATCAGCCAAAGGTGGTTGCACCCTTCCGGTAAGGTCTCTCCACTTCTGCGCATACTCTTTAAATCCTTCACCCGTTCCTATTGACATACCCTGGAGTTGGGTATGCGTAGGAGCGAGGTCGGAGTTGTACTGATACTGCCTATAGAATGCAGTAGCCAAATCTTCCCAGCTGCGGATACTGGCTCCGTCCAACTGATAGAACCACTCAAGCTGAGTCCCTGAGAGATTGTCTTGAAAGAAATGGATCCACAAGTTCTTATCAGCAGTGTAAGGCTGGATCTTCCTCACATATGACCGGAGGTGTAGCTTCGAACAGGAAACTCCGTCATACTTGGCAAAGGAAGGTGCCTTGAATTTATGGGGAATCACCACCCCAGATGATAGACCCAGATATCCGAAGTCTAGACCGGGCACCTTCTGTATTTCCATAGCGCTCAAACGGTCTTCCAGTTGCTTGTACTTATCCTCAGCAGGAGGATACTGTTCTTCGTCATAGTATGTCTCGTTGTCAGAGACCATAGGGCTAGGTGCCCTCCTTTCTTGTGGACTATCTTTCCCTCCAGATGAGGTGGTCAGATCAACTTCATTCTGCAGCCCGTTTCCAAACCTACGTCCAGTATTGAACAGGATGGTCTTCTTCTTCTTCTTCTTCTCTTTCAGAATCAAAGTCTTCAGGTCCTGCTGACCCTTAGCCAGATTCATGAACAGCTCTTGAAACTGGGCATTCTGGGCCTGGAGGGCCTTGATAGCTTGCTCAGTGGAAGGTTCAGCAGACATGATGATTGAGCGCTGAAATAAACAACGAAGAAGATAAGAGACCTGTAATGGGGTACCTGTTTATGAAGTGCATGGGATGAAATGCGTATGATTTATGATTTCAAAGACAATCGGGATTCAAATTTGTAAACAAGAAAGGAAACACACTTTATTAGATTTGAACTTCAAAATTTAAATTGTTCAACAAATTTCCCTTAGGCGTTACAAGAATGGAAATACTGAAAAGTAAATGAAAACTGTAAAAGAAGTCATCAAAAGTCCATCAATGCTCCCATGGTCTCTTCTTCTCAGTGCGGACATAATCATTCAGGATCCGCTCATTCTCCAGTTGCCTAGTCAGCTTCTGGATCTTCTGCTCCTGTTCATTGAACCTTTCTATGTAGGAATCCCGTTCATCCCTCAACTGTAACCAAGACCTCTTCAGTGTCCCAATATCAGTGGGCATATAGGGTTGGAGGATAGTTGGAGGAACCCCCTCCTCATTAGTAACTTCAAGAGTAACAGGCCTGACAGCTTCGTATGGCATACCTAACTTCTGGGCACGGATGCGGACCCATCTGAGATATGGCTCCATTGGCAGAGAAGTCTTTGGTCCCAACTCATGTGGGTCAGATCGGTGAACTCTGTCCCAAGCCTTTATGAACTTAAGACGCAGCTCGTCGCTATCTCCCTGAAAATCAAAGATGATATGAGGCATCAACATCTCATGAGGCCCCTCTCTTCTGGCCCTTCCAAACTGACGGAGAGCTAAACATGGGTTGTAAGAAATCCCTCCATGGAGTGCGATCAATGGAACATTAGGATACTCTCCACAGCGATCAATCACAGTCACCTCATCCATACCTTTGAGAGTCCAGGTAATGTCATCACTAGAAAGAGCCATCACCCTATAAGCCCAGCCTATTCCTTCTTTGTTTTTCAGCACGGACTTAGGGAGGTGTGAAATAAATCACCTCGACAATAAAGGAACACAACATATCAAAGTTCCCCACTTTCGGGAAGTACGAGCATAGAGCTGATGCAGCATATCACCCAAGAGAGTGGGTACCGGATTCTGAGAGATGAAGATCTTTATAGCATTAATACCAACAAAAGTGTCAGGATTCAAAAACAATACCAGACCATAAATCAAGAGAGCCAGAATGTCCTCGTATGCCTTGAAGTCTAGGCTGTCCCAGAAGTAATTAGCTTTGTCAACCAAAAACTTAGTCAGAAAACCCTTAGCTCTGCTTCTAGTTTCCCAGTTAGCCATTACCTCCTCCTTGGTCAAGTGAAGGGCTGCAGCAATTTCATCGGGCCTAGGAGTCTTTTCCCAACCAGTAAATGGAGTTTGCTCCAAAACAGAGATACCAAGCAACTCAGAGAATTCTTCCAAGGTAGGAACCAGCTGGAAGTCTTGAAAGGTGAAACAATGGTATAGCGGATCATAAAACTGGACCAGGACGCTCATCATTTGTTCGTCCAACTTCGAGGTGACCAAACTGAGAAGAGAGCCATGCCTTCTAATGAAGGAAGTAGTGTCTAGAATCCTGACAACCAACTCCTTAAGCAAGATAGGTACTTGGACAAAGTTGATCCGGATAGTATTCCTATGCATGGGCATCATGATGACCTACAAAATAGAGCAAAGATGAAACCCTCTTATCCTTGAAATAGGTTAGTCCTTATGCAAAATGTATGCAATGTTATGATGTCATGATGTCATGGTAAAGGCACACCACAAGTATTCACAAAAAGCAAACATGGTAAAGGCACACAAGTCACACTGAGAGCCCTTAGATTTCAGGCTGGCATGAAGCTTAGGTACTACCCTCTTTCAGTTTCAGTTGGTTAAGACCTGTCCTAAAAATAGTAATCGGGTTCTAGAGGATCTCAATATCACTGACTACCCTCAATCGGTCATAATTCCAGTTTAGAAACCTTTTCTTGCGGCCGGAATCATCGCGAGAGTTTAGTCTCAATGAGTGTAGCATACTGCTACTGTTCTATGGCCAAGTTGGTCAATTTAAGGTTCTAAGGTCAGTTGGTGCTTAATGACTCCTTAGAAGACCCATATTCTCCTCGTTCCAACACAAGGGATATCGGTACAGACCAAGGTGCCACACCAACGTAGCTACTGCTTCATCCGTGTCGGTCTACGCCGGACAGATCCCTCACAATTTATTGCTACTTACCTAAAGGGTATCCCCATATCCGGGTTAGGATCTATAGAACTCCGATACAAGCCCACAAAATTAAAGCATACAAAGCATACAATTGAAAACACAAGTGATCTAATCCTAAGGTACACCTCACTTATAATGTTCCCCAGTAGAGTCGCCAGTTCTATGATCGGTGGGAATGAGAACTGACTGTTTTGGAATGCTGGTTCGCGTTTTGCGTTTGTTTTTGCAAAATGTCGCGGTAAGCAAGAGTCGCCACCGTCTTTTATTTTATCCAACAAGGAAAGGACAAAAGCATAGAAAAATTCCTTTTTGAGATATTTCTCGGGTTCGGGAGGTAGATTATAGAAAGGGAAGGTGTTAGCACCCTTTCTATCCGTGGTTATCCATGGGCTCTTAGGTACTTGCTCATTATGTTTTCAAAAATTTGCTTTTCTTTGTATTTGTGGGTTTGAAAAGAGTTTTTGTTTGAAAGAGAGTGTAAGTGCGAAAAGTTTTGTTTTTGTTTTCAAAAGAGCAAGTACTTAAGAACATCTACCTACTCAAAAAGGAATTAAACTATACAAGTGTCCTTTAGACAATGCCATCCCACTATTGAGGAGTAGGTAGCATCGCCGTTGGAGTTTTTGGGTCAATTCGATTAAGGGACGTGTGGTCACTAAAGCAATGTTAGGACGCCTTAGCGGTAACCCTAATGTCTTAGATCATTTTATCCGAGGAAACTGTTTCGAGGCAACTTATGATCTTTGGACAGGAGGGCGACCTCTAAAATATCCTATACTCAATGACCACGTTCGAGGCAACCAAGTGAGGCGTACCCTAGGAGTGGCATGTGCGGGTGTGTTGTTTTTCAGTTATATTATCTTTGTACATGTCATGGTGAGCTACTGTTTGATTTTAAATTAAAATTGATCTTGTCATGCAAGCCTATTATTCAAACATCTAACAGTTAATAATTGCGGAAAATAAATTGCGGAATTTTAAATCTAAGCTATTACAAGGCGTCACGTATTTACATCGCCAAAAACAAACCCTTGAAAATTAAATTGCAAAAAGTAAATAAAAGCGGTAAATAAAATCCTAAGTTAAAACTATTACATCCTCGGAGCAATTACAATTATATGGATCAAAGATAATTCGCGCGAGAAAAATTGAATCGGAATGTCCTAGGGTTTTGACCCTTTTTTCATTAAATAAAGCATATTTTTGTAATTTTTTTGAATTAAAAATTAAGTCTAGATTAATAATTTGAATTAATTAAAAAAAGAAAATATTTTTGAGTTTTATTTTAATTAAGGAAATAAAAATAATGGTTAAAAATATTAAAAACCCTAATTATATATTGATTTTAATTTAATGCAAAATATATTGAAATTGAACCTAATTAAAACTAAATTAATTGGTTAATTTTATTTACAAAAATAAATAATAACATTAATGGAATTTAAATAAAAATATATTTTGTTTTCTGATTTTTCATGAAAAAAGTTAATTTGTTAATTAATTAATTAGTTTTTAATAATAATAATAAAAAGCAATAGAAAAATAATGAAAAGAAATAAAAATAAAAATATAAGCAAACTCAGGGGGGGTGCTGGGCCCAATTTGGAAGTAAGATCAGCAATTCTTTGGCCCAAATCCAATTAGCCTGCTATGACTTTCTAAATAGCCCACATGCTTGTTGACTCTGGCATATGGTAGTCCTTCCATCTAGACCATTGGATCTGCTTTGTGAGCCACGTAACATTTAAGATCTGCAAGTGCATAGTGGTCCACTCTTTGAACGTCACATGGGAATACCTGAAGAAGAAAAACAAATAAGGTTTTGGGGGACCTGGGATTCGAACCCAGGTCCCAATGATCATATGCCAACGCGTTTGCCACTCAACCAAGTTGCTTCATTCGTTAGTAAATGCAAAACAAATAATATATGGACAAAACAATTATTATGCTGGAAAAATAAAAAAATGCGCTAAAACTTTTGAATTGGCCAATGGAGACAAGCCACGTCTTCATCTTCTTCCACAAACCCTGTGTTTTTTCCTGCAGATTTGATTCCGCATCAAAATCCATGGCTTATTTCTAAAATCCACCATAGGCTATGAAAATCAATTCTAAGACCAAGGCTTGCTTCGTCTCTTTCCACTGAACACCAATATGGCCATGGTTTGCCTTGATTGTACCTGTACAAGGAATGCCTAAAAACAAAAATTGAAACCCTAGGTCCGGGCATCAACATATAGGGCATAAAAATGAAATTGAATATTGCAGTCATGTTAGAAATTTGACATTAAGCATAATTATTCAAAAGGTTTGGCAAAAGGATGCAAGGTGACTGATTCACGATCTCAGTTACAGGGCCAAGTTCGTGATGACTTACAGGGCATTTTAGGCAGTGAAAGGCTTGGTTTTTTATTGGTCTCGCTTCAGGAGGTTGCTGGCAAGAGGGCTATGTTGTTCTTTTGGATTAAATTCGCCTCTAAGGTTGTTTTCAATCTCACACTTTTCAAGTTTTTTTCTCAAAGTGGTATGGCCGTTTCTGCAGACTTCTATGTGTGTTTTTTATTTGTGAGGCTTGCTTCCATATAATGGAATGGTTTTAGGTTAAAACATGGGCCACTATCCTTGTGTATTAAAGAATCAAGATTGCACTTTGATCACCATTAACATGTTTCCAAATATGGGCAAGATCTGATTTTTTATGCTTGAATGAGCCATTATGCGATTTGATTGAGTGAATAATGATAATTGCAAGTTGTACAAATCACAAAGATCCATTTACATCAATTTTTAGATTTTATTTGATTTAATATTGATTTAAAATGAATTAAATCAATAAAAATAAAATAAAATAGAAAAATAAATGAATGGTCATGAAATTAAGTATGGGACACGTGTGTGGCATGACAAGACCAAATCAAGTGGAAAAAAGTGGGCCCTTTTGTCAAAAATTGGAGTTTTGAGGATAATTGACTTTTGGCAATTTTGGAAAAATGCCCAACTTCAACAATGCATAACTTCTTCAATTTTGAACTTTTGGAGGTTTTATTGGACTTTTTAGAAACCTTGAGATGTCCTATAATCAAACCTTTTGGTCTCATCTCATTTTGATGTTCCATGTTCAAGTTATAAGCTTTGGCAAAGAAGGTGTTTTTGTTGACTCTCAAAAATGACCTATAATGTCCAAATTTGTAACTTTTTATGAGAGCATTTCTTGATCTTGGGGTGTGAAGATGGATCGTAGGAAATTGCATACTCTTCAAAATGATATTTCGATGGGTCATTTCTCATAAAGTATGAGAAAGTTATGCTTTGTCAAAGTTGAGTTGACTTTTCCTGCAAAACCCTAATTTAGCAACTTTTGAATCTTGATGAATCTTGAGCAATCCTTGATGAATCATGATAAACCCTTGATAAAATGATGAATTATCCTTCAAAATGAGAATGTTGACAAAAAATCTTGAGGTTTGACTATTTGTAGGTCACAATTGACTTTTTCCCTAGCACAATCGATTTTTGGGCCTCTTGAGCAATTGACTGACCAAACTTCCTCTGCAAGGCTTGAAATTTGACATGGATGAACTTAAGAACATATTAAGACATTGGGAAGTACCTGGGTCCATTTGGATATGAGGACCTTAGTGCAACACAAAACCCTAATTTGACTTGACTGCCTTAAGAGGTGATTTGACTGTCCAACCCTTGAGCCATCTTGAGCAATTTGAAGATTAATCTTGGCAAATATTGAAGAATATGGGAGGGAAAATTTTGAGGTACAACACAAGGTTATGCCTTTTGGGTTGAAGAACGCCAGTGCAACTTATCAGCGTGTCATGGTATCCTTATTTCATGACATGATTCACCATGAGATAGAGGTCTACGTCGACAATATGATAGCCAAGTCACAGACTGAAGAAGAGCATCTTGATCATCTGCATAAACTATTTGAAAGACTGAATAAGTACAAGCTAAGGTTAAATCCGAACAAGTGGACTTTTGGGGTGAGATCCAGTAAACTCCTGGGTTTCATCTTCAGTGGTAAAGGTATTGAAGTTGATCCTGCAAAAGTTAAAGCTATTCAAGAAATGTAGGCTCCCCGTACTAAGAAGGAAGTCATAGGTTTCTTAGGACAGCTGAATTACATCGCCCGCTTCATTTCTCATTTGACTGCTACTTATGAGTCAATCTTCAATCTGCTGAAGAAAGATCAAGTAGTAAAATGGAACGAATAATGTCAAATAGCCTTTGATAAAATTAAGGAGCACCTACAAGAACCTCTGGTTCTGATGCCACCAATTGAAGGAAGGCCTCTTGTGATACGGTGGGAAGAACTGACTATTTTTTGGAATGCTGGTTTGTGTTTTGCGTTTGTCTTTGCAAAATGTCACGGTAAGCAAGAGTCACCACTGACTTTTATTTTATCCAACAAGGAAAGGAAAAAAGCACAGAAAAATTCCTTTTTTGAGATATTTCTCGGGTTCGGGGGGTAGATTATAGAAAGGGAAGGTGTTAGCACCCTTTCTATCCGTGGTTATCCACAAGCTCTTAGGTACTTGTTCAATTGTTTTCAAAATTGTTTTCTTTGTACTTGTGGGTTTGAAAAAGTTTTTGTTTTGAAACTTCAATTTAACTTTTGCTTCTGTCCTCAAGAGCGTATGAAGTGTTTTTGAAAACTTTGTTCGAAAAGGAGTGTAAGTGTGAAAAGTTTTTGTTTTTGAAAAAACAAGTATCTAAGAACCATCTACCTACTCGAAAAAGGAATCGTTCTATGCTATTTTCCTTTAGACAATGATATCCTACTATTGAAGAGTAGGTAGCACCGTCGTTGGAGTTTAAGGGTCAATTCGAATTTAGGGACTTACGGTCACCAAAGCAATGTTAGGACGCCTTAGCGGTAACCCTAATGTCTTAGATCATTTGTTTGAGGCAATCATATCAGAGGAAACCATTTCGAGGGGATTGACTTCTGTTTGTGAAAGGAAAGAACTCCGTTGTCCCTGTTTTGAGAAAACTTGGAGATTTTTCTTGCAATGTTTTGAGAAATATGAGAGGGAAAATTTTGGGGTACAACAGTTGCCCCTGTTCAATCTTCTTAAACCTGAGGATGTAGATTGGCTTTCGTGCCTTTCGTGATCCGAAGGTGGAAGATGATTGAACACTAGAGTGCCCAGAAATTTGCACTCGCATGAAGTGGTATCAGTCTGGTGATGTCGGGAATGGGATTACAGATGCCATTTGGAGGTTGCTGGTGGGAGGATGGGCTTAAAGATTCCATTTGCAGGAGTGTCGATCGCATAAGAGATTCCTTAGCGAGAACTTGCATACCTGTTGTTGTGGAAGATTCTGCTGGGGAATCCTGATCTTTGTTGAGATTTAGGAACTTGCATGTATCTTAGCTGAGAGAACATCTCTGTTGAGTTTTAAGAACTTGCCTGTAATTTAAATGGGGGAAATCTGTCGAGTTTTAGAACCTTATCTGTAATTCAATCGAGAATAATTCAGTTGAGATTTAAGAACTGGTCAAAGCTTCGACTGAGGAAGTTTGCCGAGATTTAGAACCTTATCTGTAATTCAACTGAGACTAATTCAGTTGAGATTTAAGAACCGGTCAGTACTTCGACTGAGGAGGATTTCCGATATTTAGAACCTTATCTGTAATTCAACCGAGACTAATTCAATTGAGATTTAAGAACCGGTCAGTACTTCAACTGAGGGAAACATCTTCATCGAGATCTAGGAACTGTCTGTACTTCAACGGAGAATAATTCTGTTGAGATTTAAGAACTCGTCCACACTACGATGGAGGAAAATTGTCGAGATTTAGAACCTTATCTGTAATTCAACCGAGACTAATTCAGTTGAGATTTAAGAACCGGTTAGTACTTCGGCTGAGGGAAACATCTTCATCGAGATTTAGGAATTGTCTGTACTTCAACGGAGGATAATTCTGTTGAGATTTAAGAACTCGTCCACACTACGACGGAGGAAAGTTGTCGTGATTTAGAACCTTATCTGTAATTCAACCGAGACTAATTCAGTTGAGATTTAAGAACCGGTCAGTACTTCGACTGAGGGAAACATCTTCATCGAGATCTAGGAACTGTCTGTACTTCAACGGAGAATAATTCTGTTGAGATTTAAGAACTCGTCCACACTACGACGGAGGAACATTGTCGAGATTTAGAACCTTATCTGTAATTCAACCGAGACTAATTCAGTTGAGATTATAGAACCGGTCAGTACTTTGACTGAGGGAAATATCTTCATCGAGATCTAGGAACTGTCTGTACTTCAACGGAGAATAATTCTGTTGAGATTTAAGAACTTGTCCATACTACGACGGAGGAAAATGTCGATATTTAGAACCTTATCTGTAATTTAACCGAGACTAATTCAGTTGAGATTTAAGAACCGGTTAGTAGTTCGACATAGCTGAGAACTTAATTGCATCTTTCCTAAAAGGTAAAGGTCAGTCGTATGCAATGCATGATATATATCAAGCAATGATGTTCTCAAAATAAATGATATTGTGTTGTATGATGCGTATATGCATGTATCATGATGTATGGAAATGTAATGTTTTAGCTGGGGAAAATAAGTCCCTGATAGCTGCTGGAGAAAAGAGTTGAATTCTTCATTTCTGCTGGAGATAGCGAACGAAGATGATTGCGAGAATAAACCTGCAGGAGAGGATAACTCCGTTGGGGAATAAACTGGTGAGGAGATTACTCTGTGGGGAAGAGATGCTCTGCTGAGGATTCCACCGATAAATTCCGTTGGGGACGAATTATCGTTGCTGGTGATACTGAATCCTATTGGGGATTGACTTCTGTTTGTGAAAGGAAAGAACTCCGTTGGGGATGAACTTTCGGTTGCGACTTCACTGGGAATAACCTTTTAGACTCTATGGGGATAATTCCTTGAACTTGCTGGGGACAATCTTCCAACGTCTACTGGGGATAATTCTCCAAGTTCCACTGGGGAAGCTTCTTCCGACTGCGCTGGGAAAAATTTCAAACTCCACTGGGGATATCTTGTATTCTGCTGGGGAATATTCTTATACTCCGCTGGGGAATATTAAGACTGTCGGGGATATTAAGCCTTTTCAGTGTTGATGATAGATAAACTCTTCTTGGGGAGGATATTGCCGATTCATTCACAGTTGCAAGTCTCAGTTGGGGAGAGCTGTCATTACTATCTTATTCTGTGGGGAGTGAATGCACATTGACCATGTTCTTCAACTGAATCTATCTTATACCTGGTGGATATAGCCATTGTGAAGCTTGGAAAATTCTTATTGCCCCTGTTTGTGATATTACAAGTAATGGTCTTTTGTTTCGCATGTAAATATTTATGAGCAGCAATTAATGTCAAATGCATATATCAAACATGAACATTGGACGTTCTTTGCAAAACAAAACAGAAAAAGGAAAAAACAGTTTGAAATTTCTCTGAAAATGAATTGTATTGATTTTGAAGTTTGGCCTGTAAATAGGCGTTTTTGTACAAGAGGCTGACGTCCTAGTAAGAGAACACCGCCGAATAATAGAATTTACACAATCTGTGAAAAACTAAACAAAACAGCTATGTGAATAATCCCACTGGGTTCCAACTCTGCTATTTCCCTTATGTCCTCGAGCATCTCATCACTTTGCTACTTAGTTGAAAGTAGATCAGATTGATTGGTGTCGTCCGAGCTTGACATTCGATACCGAAGTTTGGTTGCAAGGTGATCGAATGAGACATAGTGTTACGCTTTGATCCCTAATTTTTTCCTGGACCGCCCTTTCGGGTTTTCAGTCCACCGGGATACCCTTTTTTTCCCAAGCCGCCTATTCAAGTTTTCGACTTGCCGGGTGTACATATTTTTTCATTTTCATCCCTTATTTTTGCCCGAACCCTTTTGGTTCGTTGGGAAGCCCTTATTTTTGCCTAGGCAAGTTGACCTAGCGAGTCTTTAATCATGCGTAGTATCTTTTCACTATGTTTGCATTGACGGGGTGATGAAGGTCGTCACCATCTATGGTGGTTAGAATCATGGATCCTCCTGAGAAAATGTTCTTAACCACAAATGGCCCTTCATAAGTAGGGGTCCATTTTCCCATGGGATCACCTTGAGGTAGTATGATGCGCTTGATAACCAGGTCCCCAACTTGATACTCTTATCGTCTAACTTTCTTGTTAAATGCCTTGATCATCGGTTTTTGATAGCAGTAAGTCTTTTTTCATCGATTAGGTTCAGCTGATCAAGTCGGGTCTGGATCCAGTCGTCTTCGCTCAAACCTGCATCCTTCATGATTCGGAGAGAGGGTATCTGAACTTCAATGGGCAAGACTGCCTCCATGCCATATACCAATGAATAGGGTGTTGCCCCTGTTGACGTTCGCACTGAGGTATGGTACCCATGAAGAGAAAATGGTAACATCTCATGCTAGTCTTTGTATGTTACCGTCATCTTCTCCACAATCTTCTTAATGTTTTTATTAGCCGCTTCTACAGCCTCATTCATCTTCGGCCGGTAGGGAGAAGAGTTATGATGATGTATCTTGAACTGCTTGCAGAGTTCGGTGATCATATTATTATTGAGATTTGTACCATTGTCCGTAATGATCCTCTCAGGTACACCGTATCGATAAATCAGATTGTGCCGAATGAACCGTGCCACGACGTTCTTGGTTACAGTAGAAAAGGAAGCTGCTTCAACCCACTTCGTGAAGTAATGAATTGCTAGCAGGATGAAATGATGTCTGTTAGATGCCGTCGGTATGATCTTGCCGATCATGTCAATGCCCCACATTGTAAAAGGCCACGGAGCTATCAAGACGTTCACCTCTTTTGGTATCAAAAAAGGGTAGTATGAGCTAACATGTATTGTCTCAGCTGGCGAGCAGCCCATGCCAAAGCGTAGAAAGTTCTCTCGAGCAGTGAGTATTGGGTCTCACAGTCGGTAAACTTTTTGATAAAGCAGTAAATAGCATGATCTTTTTGGCCAGACTCGTCATGCTGCCCCAGCACACACCTCTTTGTATTATCCAACAAGTTCAATGGTCTTCCTTCAACTGGAGGCATCAGAATTGGTGGCTTGGAGGTGGTAAGCCCCTCTCTTCTTGAAGCAGTAGTCTAACAAGTTCCCCAGGCACTTCACAATCATCCTCACCATCGTCCTCGGCTTGGTTGATCGGACTTTTGAAGTCATAACCGGCAGTAGCAGAGTCGTTATCAGTGGGATCCAGAGTGGATGTAGATCATGATACGTGAGTGTGTGTAAAATAGTTGTTTTTCAATATAAAATAAAATAAAAACAAGGAGCGCAAAATTTGAAATGCAAGAAACGTCCAATGCTTTTATTAATGATATATGTAGATGACACACATAAAGCCCTCACAAATGAAGCCACGGTGCCCCGGGTAAGACACCGGGCCATAAAGTTTAAAAATTGTCTGTTACAAACTAAAAACAAAAGTCTTATTACTGGGTAATAACAGAAACATGCATAGAATCCTTTGCTGTCCAGTTGCTTAGTCCACCATCAGTAGTAGGATAGATCCAAATGTCGATATCAAACTCTTCATCATCGTCATCCCTGATAGCATTCACCCCTGTGTCTTGTTTAGGCTTTTCTGGTGCTCCGAACTCGATCTCTTTAGCATCAATCAGGTCTTGTACCTTGTTTTCAAGACCCAACAGTTATCCGTATCATGTCCCGGGCTATCAGAATGAAAAGCACAGCGAGCATTTGCATCGTACATGGGTGATGTAGTGTTGGGGGTCTTCGGGGCCTCCCTCAGAATCACCAAGTTGGTTTTCAATAACTGTGACAAAATTTGGGATAAAGTCATGTTGAGCTGAGTGAATTGTCTTCGCGGCCTCTCAGCCCTTGGCTGATTATTGCACTGAGGAGCACCAGCAGGTCTTGAAATAACAACCGCATTAACAGTTTGGCGGCGTTCAGGTCTATTATGGCCTTTTATGCTGTAAACAGCACTGGACTCCTTCTTAAAAGGCTTTTTCTCAGTGCCTGATGAAGCACCCTTCTGTATCTTACCGGATTTGATACCAGCCTCAATCCTTTCCCCGGTCATAATCAGCTCTGTAAACCCGGACAAAGAACTTCCAATCAGATGGTTGAAATACAGACCAGACAATGTCCCCAGTAACATATCCACTAGCTCCCTATCTGCCAAGGGTGGTTGCACTCTGCCAGCAAGGTCCCTCCACTTCTGAGCATAATCTTTGAAACCTTCGCTCGCACCCATTGACATACCCTGGAGTTGGGTTCGCGTGGGAGCGAGGTCGGCATTGTATTGGTACTGCTTGTAGAAAGCAGCAGCCAAATCTTCCCAATTACGGATACTGGCTCCTTCTAGCTGGTAAAACCATTCAAGCTGAGTCCCTGAGAGACTGTCTTGAAAGAAGTGGATCTAGAGATTCTTGTGAGTGGTGTATGGCTGAATCTTTCTAACATACGAACGGAGGTGCAGCTTTGGGCAAGAAACCCCGTCCTATTTAGCAAATGCTGGTGCTTTGAACTTGTGGGGAATTACCACCCCAGATGACAAACCCAAATCACCAAAGTCCATACCAGGAACTTTCTGAACTTCCATCGCGCTCAATCGGTCTTCGAGTTGCTTGTATTTATCCTCAGCTGGAGGATACTGGTCTTCGTCAAAGTCGCTCTCGTTGTCTGAAACCACAGGGCTAGGAGACCTCCTTTCTTCCTGATTATCTCCCCCTCCAGATGAGTGGGTCAAATCAACCTCTTCTCGCAAATCATTTCCGAATCTACGACCCATATTAAATAGGACCGTCTTCTTCTTCTTCTTCTTCTTCTTCTTCTCTTTCAAGATAAGGGTCTTCAGATCTTGCTGACCCTTAGCCAAACTCATGAACAATTCCTGGAACTGGGCATTTTGAGCCTGTAGAGCCTTGATTGCTTGTTCAGTTGATGCTTCAGAAGACATGATGCTGAAATAAACAGCGAAGAAGATGAGAAAATCCTGTAAGGGTACCTGTTATGGGTGCATGGGAATGATATGTGCATGATACAATTTCAAAGACTTTAGGGATTCAAATTTGTAAACAAAACGAAACACACTTTTATTAGATAAACTTGAAATTCAATTGTTCAACAGATGCCTTTAAGGCGTTACAAGAAAGAAAAATTGAAAAGTAAACTAAAGACTAGAAATAATCAAAAGACAATCAGTGCTCCCATGGTCGTTTCTTGTCGGTGCGGACATAGTCATTGAGGATCCGCTCGTTCTCCAGCTGCCTTGTCAACTTCTGAATCTTCTGCTCTTGCTCGTGATACTTTTCTCGGTAAGTATCCCGTTCTTCCCTCAGCTGCATCCAGGACCTCTTCAATGCCGAAATGTCAGTAGGCATATAAGGGTGTAGGATGGTAGGAGAAACCCCTTCTTCATCAGCAACTTCAACAATGATAGGCAAGATAGCTTCATAGGGCATTACCAGCTTTTGGGCACGGATACGAACCCATCAGAGATATGGCTCCATTGGTAGAGAAGTCTTTGCACCCAGCTCGTGTGGATCAGACCTGTGTACCCTATCTCAAGCTCTTATGAATTTGCGGTGTTGCTCGTCACTATCCCCTTGAAAATCAAAGACAATACTAGGCATTAGAAACTCATGAGGTCCTTCCCTTCTAGCTCGCCCAAACTGACGTAAAGCCAAGCACAGATTATAACTGATTCCTCCATTGGTTCCTATCAGTGGACCATTGGGGTACTCCCCACAATGGTTAATAAAAGCCACATCTTCCATACCCTTAATAGTCCAAATGATGTCATTATGATAGAGAGACATAATCCTATAGGCCCAACCCATGCCTTCTTTGTTCTTCAGGACTAATTTGGGGAGGTGAGAAATAAGCCACCTCGCCAATAATGGAGCACAACACATAAGGGTTCCCCGCCTCTGAGCAGTATGGGCATAAAGAGAATGAAGAATGTCACCCAAGAGAGTGGGCACAGGATTACCGGAAATGAAGATCTTCACCGCATTCATGTCGACGAAGGAATCCGAGTTAGGAAACAACACCAAACCATATATGAGCAGAGCCAGAATGTATTCAAATGCCTGGGAGTCTAGACTGTCCCAGAACTGATTAGCTTTACCAACCAAGAATTTAGCCAAAAATCCATTTTCTCCACTACCAGTCTCCCAATTACCCATTACCTCAGCCTTTGTCAGATGGAGGGTTGCAGCAATCTCTTCCGGTCTAAGAACTTTCTCCCAACCTGTGAACGGGGTCTGCTCCAAAATAGAGATACCAAGTAGATCAGAGAACTCTTCCAAGGTAGGGACCAACTGGTAGTCCGGAAAAGTAAATCAGTGGTACAGTGGATCAAAGAACTAGACTAAGACACTCATCATCCGTTCATCCATCTTAGAGGTAACCAAACCAAGAAGGTGCCCATGTCTTCTGATGAAGGAGGTAGTATCTGGCATCTTTGCAACCAATTCTTTAAGCAGAGTGGGAACTTGGACAAAGTTGATCCGGATGGTGTTTCTACACATGGGTGCCATGACCTATAAAACAGAACAAAGATGAATCCCTCTTGTCTTTGAAGTAGGTCAGTCCAATGCAAGATGCATGCAATGTCATGATGTCATGATAGAAAGCACACCACAAATATCCATAAATAGCAAACATGGTAAAGGCATACAAGTCACACAAAGAGCCCTTAGATTTCAGGCTGGTAAGGAGTCTAGGTACTACCCTCTTTTAGTTTAGTTGGTTCAAACTTGTCCTAGAAATAGTAACCGGGTTCTAGAGGATCTCAATATCACTGACCACCCTCGATCGGTCATAATTCCAATTTAGCAACCTTTTCTTGCAGCCGGAATCATCACGAGAGTTTGGTCTCAATGAGTGTAGCATACTGCTACTGTTCTATGGCCAAGTTGGTCAATTTAAAGGTTCTAAGGCCAATTGGTGCTTAATGACCCCTTAGAAGACCCATATTCTCCTCGTTGCGCCACAAGGGATATCGGTACAAACTAAAGTGCCACACCAACGTAGCTACTTCTTCAACCGTATCGGTCAATGTCGTATAGTTCCCTCACAGTTTATTGCTACTTACCTAAAGGGTATTCCCCAGATCCGGGTTAGGATCTATAGTAACTCCAACTCAAACCCACAAAGATAAAGCATACAAGTCAAGCAATTGAAAACATTATGAACTATTCCTAAGGTACACCCCACTTATTAAGCGTCCCCAGCAGAGTCGCCAGTTCTATGATGCGGTGGGAAGAACTGACTGTTTTTTGGAATGCTGGTTTGCGTTTTGCGTTTGTCTTTGCAAAATGTCGCGGTAAGCAAGAGTCGCCACCGAATTTTATTTTATCCAACAAGGAAAGGAAAAAAGCACAGAAAAATTCCTTTTTCGAGATATTTCTCGGGTTCGGGGGGTAGATTATAAAAAGGGAAGGTGTTAGCACCCTTTTTATCCGTGGTTATCCACGGGCTCTTAGGTACTTGCTCAATTGTTTTCAAAATTGTTTTCTTTGTGCTTGTGGATTTGAAAAAGTTTTTGTTTTCAAACTTCGATTTAACTCTTGCTTCTGTCCTCAAGAGCGTATGAAGTGTTTTTGAAAACTTTGTTCGAAAAGGAGTGTAAGTGTGAAAAGTTTTTGTTTTTGAAAGAGCAAGTATCTAAGAACCATGTACCTACTCGAAAAAGGAATCGTTCTATGCTAATTTCCTTTAGACAATGCTATCCTACTATTGAAGAGTAGGTAGCACCGTCGTTGGAGTTTAAGGGTCAATTCGAATTTAGGGACTTACGGTCACCAAAGCAATGTTAGGACGCCTTAGCGGTAACCCTAATGTCTTAGATCGTTTGTTTGAGGCAATCATATCCGAGGCAACCGTTTCGAGGCGACTATGATCTTTAGATAAGAGGGTGACCTCTAAAACTACCTATACTCAATGACCGCGTAAGAAGGCAACCAAGTGGGGTGTACCCTAGGAGTGCGCATGTGCGAGTGTGTTGATTTCAGTTATTTTTATCTTTGCACATGTTAAAGGTGATCTAAGTTGATTTTAGGTTAAAACATTCAGTCTTGTCATGCAACCCTATTATCAAATATCTAACAGTTATATTTTGTGGAAATAAAATGCGGAATTTAAATTACAAGGCGTCGGGTATTTACATCGCCAAAGACAAACCCTTAAAAAATAAATAAAGCGATAAAAAATAAATAAAGGTCCTATTAACTATTACAAACCGGAGGCAAGTACATTATTGGATGAAATAAATAAATCGCGTGCGGGAAATTAAATCGAGCGCAAATTTAGGGTTTTGACCCTTTTGGTTTAAAGGAAACATCTTTTTTTTTTGTTTTTATTTTAAGAAAGAGATAAATCCTAAATTAATTACTAAATTGAATTAATAAATTAATTAATAAAAAAATAAATTATATTTGGTCTTTTTGTTATTTTAAGAAAGAAATAAAAATTAATTGAATTAGTAAAAACCTAATTAAGTCTAATTTAATTTTAATTATTTACAAAAATATGTTAAAGTTATTCTAATTAAAAACCTAAATTAATTTAATTAGTGTTTATTAATAAAAAAAGAAAAGTTAAAATTTTATTGATTAAAATATTTTTGGTGATTTTATTTTAGAAAAGAAAATAATTTTTTAATTGGTTAGTAATTGAATAAAAAATAATAAAACAATTAATTAAAACAAAAAAATAAAATAGATGAGAGTAAGGGGGGTATGGGCCTGAAATTGGGAGTGTGGTTCAGCAATCCTGAGGCCCAAAACGATGGCCTTGTTGACCTTTCCTGGATTTGGTGTGTGTGCGCTGACTTTGCCTATAATGGTCCTTCAGATCTTGGCCACCAGATCTGGCCTTTGGCCATCTGGCCACTGGATGCTTGATGGTGCACGGTGAGCTGCAAGCCTAGATATGCACATGATCAACTGAAGAAGAAAAATAACAAAGAAGTGGATGACCTGGGATTCCAGCCCAGGTCCTGAAGGAGATTGGATGTGCACGCTTACCACTAGGCCACTTGTCCTTGTTTGTTAATATAATAGGAATAATGTATATTATATGAAAACAAAAACTATTGCCAGAAAAATATAAATAAACGCGCGTGGTTTGAATGGCCCAATGAGGGGGCGCCACGCATCGTCTTCAACCTTCCATCCGTGGCTAAAACCCTATAAAACTTATAGCTATGGACACAGGCCGTCACTACAAGTCTTGCATATTCCAAAATCCACTGTAGGCCATAAAAATGAATTCTAAAGGCATGGTTGTGCTCGTCTCATCATCCCGGTCATAACCATACCCTTCTTGATGGCCAATTATTCCTGAAACAAAAACACCCAAAAATATCCAAGAAACCCTAGCTATGGCATTTTGCAGTATAGGTCAGATAAACAAAATTAAATAATGCCAAAAGCTTGGAAATGTTATGAGGATCATAAATATGTCAATGATTTGTTCAAATGATGCAAGAATGAGCCAACTCGAATCCAAGAATAGAGCTAGGTAACGAGGGACTTACAACGCGTTTGGGCGTATGAGCAAGCTTGCTTTTGATCCAAGAAGATTGAGTGAATGCCCAAGAAGCGATTGGGATAGGTTTTGGCTTCTGAAAACGCCTCTTGCTATGATTTTGAATTCAAGCTTTTTACCACTTTTTTCAAACTTTGTTCTGCCTCTTCTTGCAGCCTCCAACCCTTGTTTCAATTCCTTTGGCCTCCTTATGTATTATGGAATGTGTGATCGGTGGATCTGGAACTGACTGTTTAACGCTGGTTCGCGAAATGTCGCGGAAGCAAGAGTCGCCACCGTCTTTTATTTTCTCCAAATGGAAAGGACAAAAGCACAGAAAAATTCCTTGTAGAGATTGCTCTCGGTTCGGGAGGTAGATTATAGAAAGGGAAGGTGTTAGCACCCTTTCTATCCATGGTTATCCATGGGCTCTTAGATACTTGCTCATTTGTGTTTTCAAAATGGTTTGTTTTCTTTTTAACTGTGGGTTTAAAAAAGTTTCTTTGAAAATTTCAGTTTGACTCTTGTATCGGTCCTCAAGAGTGTTTGAAAAGTTGCTTTCGAAAGCTTTTTGAAAAGGTGTCAGTGTGAAAAGAGTTTTTGATTTTGTTTTGAAATTAGAGCAAGTATCTAGAGTCGTCTACCTACCCTAAGGAATTCGTCTGTGTAAATGTCCTTAAAGTAGTGCCATCCCACCATTGAGAGGTAAGTAGCACCACCGTTGGAGGTGTTCGGGTCAATTCGAAGGTTCGGGACATGGTGATCACCGGAGCAATAGGAAGACACCTTAGAAGCTACCCTCATGCCATGTTCATGGACATGAGGACTTACTAAAACATCCTCTAATCGACGATCACCTTTCGAGGGGCAAGGCAACAGTGAGACGTACCCTAGGGGTGGTGTGTTATTTGTGTGTCGTTTTCATTTATGTTTATCTTGTTCATGGATTGGTGATCTACGCGTCGCTTTTATTTTGACATTCATTCTTTCATGTAATAATTAACAGTTAAAAAGATGCGGGAATTAAAAGATCCTACGCTATTACACAGGCGCGGGTCCACATCGCCAAATTTAATCCAGGACCCGATTTGAAATAAAATAGAAATGCGGAAAAGATAAATAACCTAATTGATCTATTACATGGCTTTGGGAGAGTTACATGAATATTCACAAAAAGAAATAAAAATGCGAAGAGAATTAAAGTCGGGAAAGCGAGGGCGTTGGACCCTTTTAAAGAAATTGAATTAAAATTACGAAATTAATTAAATTAAACGTGAAAAGAAGTTATTTTTGAGTTTTTTGTATTTATGGATTTTTAGTGAGAATTAATGGAATTAAAACCTAATTCTAAACCATTTTAAATTTATTAAAAAAAAGTATTTAAGTTAGACCTAGTTTAAATTAATTATTTACATGGCAACTTATTTACAAAAATAATATTTAATAATTAAATAGGGCGAAAAAAGAAAAAAGAAAGGAATAAAAGTATAAACCCTAATTCTACATTTTTTAGTTTATAAAAAAGAATATTAACATTAAACCTAGAATTAAAAACTAAATTAATTAATAAGGTTATTTACAAAAAAAACATTTAAATAAAATATTTTTATGATTTGTGACTTTCTGATTTTTTTTTATTTATATTTAAAAGATCAATTTAATGGAATTAAATAAAATAGAGAAAAGAATTAAAATAACTAATAGAAAAGAATAAAAGAAATAGAGAAAAGAATGCAAACATGGGGGGTTTGTAGGCCCATTTGGAGGTATGATCAGCAGGATTTTGGCCCATTGAAGCTTGGCCTGGTTGACTTTTCAGTGCGCGTGTGGCATGGTCAATGGAGGTGTATGATGGACCTCTCATCCTGGCTTTTGATTTGATCTTAGTGGCCATGTGGCACGATTGGATAGTGAACGTATGGTGGACGTCTGGGCTTGTGGGGTACCTGAACGTATTGCAAAGAAAAATAACAAGAATATGGGGGGGACCTGGGATCGAACCCAGGTCCCATTGCTTACCAAGCCAATGCCTTTCCAGCTGCGCTGCTGTGTTACTTTGATGATATAATGAGACGTGAATAATAAAAGAGAGAAAAGACAAGTTAGTGGGACAACTGAAAAGAGCGCCAATTATTTGAATAAGCCAATGAACGCTAGCCACGCATGCTTCTTCCCCACTCGTTCTTCACTTTTGCCTGAAAAAGAAACTAGATAGCGGGGGTTTTAAACCCCCACAATCTGAAATACAGAAAAATAGCGAATAGGAATTAACCAAATATAAAAAAGGCGCGATGGATCTTTTGGATTCCTTGGAACGTCACGATTTTAATGGTACAAGTCTCATGGTCTGATTTTACCATATGCAAAAATCCCCAATTCAAGGTTCCTGAAACCCTAGGCATCGTTCATGGCAACTCTCCATTTATGCAAGCATTCTTCAATTAAATTATACTACTAGCTTCAGAATCAACACATTAGTATAAAACAATAATAAAAATGCATGGATATGGCGTGTAGATTCGAATACGGTTAAGGAAAAATCCAGGTACAGGGTAACTGTGTTCTACCGTTTCTTGGGGTGCAGAGGTCTGATTTCGATTGGGGAAGGTTCCTGGATGTATCAGGAGTGCAATGGAATTGTTGTTTTGCTTTGAAACCTGCTGAAACTAGGAAAACAGTTTTGAAATTTTCTTCAAAAAATACAAAGTTTGTTTATGGCTTGAGCGCAGCTTTCAGGGTTCTTGTGCATTAGGTTTTGATCAGTATATGTATGCCAATGGATTAGGGTTGAATTTTGAATCCAAAAACCCTTGTAATCATGAGCCAAATATTTGATTTTAATGGCATATTTCTTCAAATCTTTTTCATATGTTTTGAGGCCAATCATGACCAAATCACCTTGATTCTTTCCATATTAGATAGTGCACGAAATCTTGAGGGTATTCTATGCACAAAAAGATTTGAAAAGCATGGATGAGTATTTTTTTTCATATTTTATTTAATTAAATGAATTAATGGTGATTAAAAATTCAAATAAATAATAAAAAATGATGAAATGACTCCCCTTGGGCCAAATGGTCGTGCATAGCCTTTGGATGATGAATCTTGGAAGAAAATGTGGCCCATTAGCAATTTTGAGGCATTTGAAGTAAAGTTGACTTTTCAAAATTTTCAAAAATTTCCCAACTTCCACAAGGCATATCTTGCTCAATTTTTAAGCTTTGATCATGTTCTTGGACATTTTGGAAAGGTCTTGAAGTCCTCTAACCAATGCCTTTGGTCCCATGTCATTTTGATTTACCAATCTCAAGTTATGGTCTTTGACTTAAAGTCCCTTTTTGTTGACTTTTGAAAATGACCTATAATGTTGAAATTGATAACTTTTTGTGAGAGCATTTCTTGGACTTTAAGTGTGAAGAGGAGTTGTAGGAAATGTCATTCTCTTCAAAATGAGCTTTGGATGGAATTTTTCTGATGAACCATGTGGAAGTTATGCCTTGGTCAAGTTACAGTTGACTTTTTCAACTGTCCAAATATGGAAACTTTTGCATCTTGAGACTTTTTGAGCCATGCTTTGAAAATCATGATCAATAATTGATCAAATGATGTTTGTGGCTTCAAAATGAGATTTTGACCAAAAATTTGAACTTTTGACTGTCAAATGACCATTTTGCCCCTACAGTTGACTGTAGGGCAATTAGGGTTTTTGACTGTGCAATTTTGTACTGTAAGTCTTGAAACTTGGTATGAGGATGCTTGACCATGTTTATAGGCATGTGGGACTTGTTTAGACCCTTGGAAACTTCAACTTCTTTGCTAGAATCAAAACCCTAGTTTTTGACTGTTAGGAGGCCTTTGAGCTGTGCAACCCTTGAGGAGATTTTGGAGCATGCTCTTTGCAATTCTTGAAGAATATGGGAGGGCAAATTTTGGGGTACAACAGTTGCCCCTGTTCAATCTTCTTAGACCTGAGGATGCAGATTGGCTGACGTGCCTTTCGTAATCCGAAGGTGGAAGATGATTGAACACTAGAGTGCCCAGAAATTTACGCTCACATAGTAGTGTGATGGTGGGAATGGGCTTATAGATGCCATTTGGAGATTGACGGATAGGATGATGGGCTTATAGATGCCATGCTGAGAGGTGATGGAAGGTGGATGGGCTTATAGATTCCATCTGGATGTCGATCGCGTAAGAGATTCCTTAGCGAGAACTTGCGTACCTGAAAAAGAAAGATGATTACCTGACCTGTTACAGGAGCTGGTCTTCCAACTCTTTGTATGGATGTGTCCTGACTGGTTACAAGAATTGAATCTGGAGCTTCAAAAGGTGATGAATGAACCAGGGATGGTTACTACCTCAACGGGACGGTGAGAGAACCTTGGACGATTACTACCTCAACAGGAACGCTGAGAGAATCTGGGGATGATTACTACCTCAACAGGAACGCTGAGAGAACCTTGGGGCGATTACTACCTCCGCAGTAACGGGGAGAGAACCATAGGTGACTTCAACCTCAATAATAACGCTGAGAGAATCATAGGCGACTTCAACCTCAACAGTAACGCTGAGAGAATCTTGGGCGACTTCAACCTCAACAGTAACGCTGAGAGAATCTTGGGCGACTTCAACCTCAACAGTAATGCTGAGAGAATCTTGGGTGTCTTCCACTGGATAAGAAACAGGGAGATCTTAGGATCGATCTGACTGAACCAGAGAAGGCCTTTGTCTGGATAAGAAACAGGAAAATCTTAGGGTCGATTTAACTGAACTGGACAAGGTCTTGAAATCTTCAACTGGATAAGAAACAGGGAGATCTTAGGGTCGATCTGACTGAACCAGAGAAGGCCTTTGACTGGATAAGAAACAGAAAAATCTTAGGGTCGATTTAACTGAACCGGTCTAGGTCTTGAAATCTTCAACTGGATAAGAAACAGGGAGATCTTAGGGTCGATCTGACTGAACCAGAGAAGGCCTTTGACTGGATAAGAAACAGAAAAATCTTAGGGTCGATTTAACTGAACCGGTCTAGGTCTTGAAATCTTCAACTGGATAAGAAACAGGGAGATCTTAGGGTCGATCTGACTGAACCAGAGAAGGCCTTTGACTGGATAAGAAACATAAAAATCTTAGGGTCGATTTAACTGAACCGGTCTAGGTCTTGAAATCTTCAACTGGATAAGAATCAGGGAGATCTTAGGGTCGATCTGACTGAACCAGAGAAGGCCTTTGACTGGATAAGAAACAGGAAAATCTTAGGGTCGATTTAACTGAACCGGTCTAGGTCTTGAAATCTTCAATTGGATAAGAAACAGGGAGATCTTAGGGTCGATCTGACTGAACCAGAGAAGGCCTTTGACTGGATAAGAAACAGAAAAATCTTAGGGTCGATTTAACTGAACCAGACAAGGTCTTGGACATAGCTGAGAATTTAACTGGATCCTTCCTGAAAGGTAAAGGTCAGTCATGTGCAATGCATGATATGGATCAAGCAATGATGTTCTCAACCTAGATGAGATTTGTAAGATATGATGCGTATATGCATGCTATAATGTATGAAAATGTGATGTTTGTGAATGTATGTTTTCGCCTAGGAAAATAAATCCTTGATGGGTGCCGGGAAGTCACATCCTGGGCTGATGTTGGAGAACAATGCTTTGTTGTTTCCGCTGGGGATGATAGTTGTAAGAATACCGGTAGGAGAAGATAACTCCATTGGGGAATAAACTTGGCGAATGGATTACTCTGCAGGGAAAAAAGTACTCTAACGATCTTGCTGGGAAACAATACTCTGTGGGGAGAGAGGTACTTTGTTGAGATGTTGATGGTAACTTCGCCGGGGATACCGTTGTTATGTTAGGAGTGTTAATAAACTTCGCTGGGGATAAGAAGACTTCGCCGAGGACGACCTTTCCGTGGCTTTTAGCTGAGGATAACCCAGTTATATCCTGGTAGGGAAATAACTCTTTGAATAAAGCTGGGAGACGCGTTCGTGCTCTGCGAGGATAAGCTTCCAGAATCTACTGGGGATAAGCTTACTGCTTGGGGAGATGGATTGAACTTTCCTGGGGAAACTGGATTGGACTTTCCTGGGGAAATTTTGAGATGTATTGGAAGTGACTCTATTGAATGCTTGATATACCGCCGGGGAGCAATCTTTAGGTCAAGATTGCCGGGGATGCTTGAGATCTGCTGGAGGACACATAACTTCCTTAAGGCTAACAGTATAACTCTGTTTGGGGAGAGTGCATGGACTTGCTGGCTCACTCTCTGGGGACTTAAGATATCTTGGTTGTTCTTCAGCCGAACCTATCTTAGTACCTTGGTGGACAGAGCCATTAGATCGTTTGGACAACTCACTATTGCCCCTGTTTCTGAGGTGGGAGAGGAAGACCCGTGAGGTGCTGATAGTTGTTGATGGACCAACCTTCTTCTAGTAGGCAGGTGACAGGATGACAGGACATATTCGTACGCTTTGCTCCCTAACTTTTTCCTGGACCGCCCTTTCGGGTTTTCAGTCCACCGGGATACCCATTTTTGCCCAAGCCACCTTTTCAGGTTTTCGACCTGCCGGGTATACAGATTTTTTTCATTTCATCCCTCATTTTTGCCCGAACCCTTTTGGTTCGTCGGGAAGCCCTTATTTTTGCCTAGGTGTGTCAACCTAGCGGGTCTTTGATTGTGCGTAGTATTCTTTTCGACTATATCCACGCTCTCAGAATGTAGGGAGTTTCCCCTGTTAGAAGTGTTTTGTCATGCCACCAGAAGGTGTTTGATCAGGCAAGATTCGTTGTTGGAATGCCCCAAGTGACTCAGGCGGAGATTTGCCCCAGGCTGTTTGGCCTTTGAGAGATATCTCCGAATCTTGACTTAACTGCCCCAGATGATGGACAATGATCAGGCCATGCCCCTTGATTGGAAGTGCTTTTTGTTCACTAGGTATTCATCGTGCGAATTTTCCTGCTTGTTCAAACAAATAGTCATATGCAAACAATGTTATATCAAAAATGCAAAGCTTATGTCTGTTTCGAAGTTTTTTGGAAATGCATTCTTTTTCATAAAACAAGTGAATGTTTGTAAAACGTGATGTCAACTTCGTATTTTATCGCAAGCCTTAAGGAGTCAGGATACCTTTCGTAACAGTATGCTTTCGAACTAACCCATGCTTCAGCTAGGACTTTTAAGGGTTATAACGTGGCCTTGGTTCATGGTTTAAGAAACAAAGGAGAAAGGCTCAAATTTTATTTGTGCCCACCCGCTCTTCGTGATATTCTCCAAACCTAAACTCAGTTGATCATACATTAGACCTTGTTTGAGTCTTTGTCCTGATGTTTCAATGATGATTTAGATATTGATAATTTCTTCGGAATAGGCAGTCATTCTTTTGTTTTTGTTGAGGATTTGTAAGACCTCTTTCTTTTTTGATTTCATTATCCCTGTTTTTGCCTGAACTGTTTCTTTTGTGATTACAGTCAGCGGGATGCCCCAGTTTCGTAAGTCTCCTTCATAGGTTTTGACTTATTGGGTTTTAGTTTTTTTTTGTTTGTTTTGTTTTGGTAATGGCTGCCTGTCTTTATGATTATTCGGAACCATCACTGTCTTTCTTTGTTTTGTAAGGACCTCTTTGGTGCCATTTGTTATGCACTTGGATCAACTGAGAGAACTACCCTGCCCCAGGTTATGATTAAGGGTTTTAATTTTCGAAAAGAAAAACTCCTACTTCTTTGGCTCAAAGGGGTTGACGAGGGATTATCTTCCTTATAACTCTAGTGTTTAGGGATTGAAACAATGCCTGTACCTCATCAGCGGGGTCTGTTCAAAAGCATATTGTAAGGATCATGGTATCGTTTTCGTCATCCTCCCTCAAGAGGCTTAGAATTATTAATTGAGCGTTGATCATCAGAAAAAAATATGAAAATAATTTGCATATAGTGAATACGAATATATTGCTTCAAAACAGACATATGCGATGCATTAATGGAATAACAACGTTTAACATGAGTAAATGTTTGAACAAAAGAAAATTACAACTTGAAAATCCTAATGAACAAAAGTCTTTTCATCTTTAGGGCTTGTTACTTCGAATGGTGAGTCTTGGAGGGATGGTAGAAAAACTCAGCCTGACCATCTTGTGTGAACTCCAATGCTCCTTCATCAATCAGGTCCTGGATCTTGTTCTTCAGAGCCCAACACTCATTTGTATCATGTCCTGGACTGGCAGAGTGGTAGGCACACCTTTTATTGGGATGATAGGTAGGAGCTGCTGTGTTGGGGTTCCGGGGATGAGCCCTTAATGTGATCAGATTCAATCTCAACAGGCGTTGTAGAGCTTGAAACAACGACATATTGAGCTGGGTAAATTGCCTCCTGGGCTTGTCTGGCTGAAGCTGGTGAAGTTGATGCTGAGTTTGTGACCCTGAAGCCATTTGAGGAGCTCTCCCCTTATCTCCTTGTCTCAAAGGTGGTTGAACGATGACTGGCTCTTTACCCTTAGACGTTTGCCCCAGTTGGTTACTCTGAAGCAGTTGGTTGACGAGAAATCCGAGCTCTTCTTGTCTTTGAGCTAAACCTTGAATGGCAATCACCTGCCCCAGCATCTGGGCTTTCAATGCATCCACTTCAGCTTGCAGATGTTTCAGCCGTTCGTCCTCAACGCTGTTCTTGACCAAAGTCTCCATTAGAAGTTTCCTCAACTCCTCCTGCCCCTTGGATAGATTCAGGAGGATTTCCCCGAACCGAGTCTCTTGAGCAAGAAGGTCCTGGTTGTCTTGTTGGGAAGCCATTGCTGAAATAAACAGCGAGAAAGGTAAGTGACCTACAACAAAGATACCTGTTATGATGTGTATGTATGCATGCAATGTTTTCAAGGACCTCACGGGGTAGACAAAGAAACTTGTTAGAATTCGAATCTGGTAGCTGGATTGAAGGAACTTCCTGTTGTAGAGAGTCCTTCTTCAAGGGTCAAAGGCTCACCATATCCAGTGGGTCATAGCCCCTGATAACCTTAGCTAGGGGATCCTTCTTCAGGTGTCAAAGCTCACCATATCAAGTGGGTCATAGCCCCTGACAACCTTGTCTAGAGGAAAATAAATCCTCTTTGTCCCTTGCTGGAAAGTTGATTCATCATGACCTGCATCACAAGCCCTTGAGATCCTTGAAATGGATTAGTCCTTATGCGGGATGCATGCAATGGTATGATGGTATGATGTCATGCTATGCATTGGATAATGTAGGTAAACCCTGTTATGAGTCCCAATTAAGGACTGTAAACAAAACCTGCAAGAAATTAGTAAACCCTGTTATGAGTCCCAATTAAGGACTATAAACAAAACCTGCAAGAATCTCAAGTGTCAGATAACAAGCATGCAAGTAGTCAAGTTGGAAGGCACACAAGTCACACAAGAGAAGCCCTTAGAGTTTAGGCCAGCATGGGGTCTGGGTATTACCCTCTTGAAGTTGGTGGGCTCAACCTGTCCTATCAGAAGTAACCGGGTTCTAAGGGTCCCAATATCACTGGATTGCTTTCATTGTTCATCGTTTCGATTTAGCCACTGAACTGGCGACCGAAATATTCCAGGAAAGCAACCCTCAATTAAGTGTAGTATCGAGTATCAACCAACCTCGGACTGCACCAAAGTCAGTTATCTCACTACCCTAAAGAGGCCAAGATGGTTCAATTAAGGTTCCTAAGGTCTGTTGATGCTTCACGACACCACGCGGAGGCCCCGTACTCTCCTTGACTGAACTCAAGGGTTACCGGTACACACCAAAGTGCCACATCAACGTAGCAGACTGTTTCAACCATGTCGGTATACCCCGCACAGTTCCCTCACAGCCTTGTTGCTACTTTCTAAGAAGGTATACCCAGATCCGGGTTAGGATCTATAGAACTCCCAAGACAGTCCCACAATAATAAAGCAAGCAATTCAGACAATTGAAAACACAAGTGATCTTAGTCCTAAGGTACACCTCACTTTTATATTTGTCCCCAGCAGAGTCGCCAGTTCTGTGATCGGTGGATCTGGAACTGACTGTTTAACGCTAGTTCGCGAAATGTCGCGGAAGCAAGAGTCGCCACCGTCTTTTATTTTCTCCAAATGGAAAGGACAAAAGCACAGAAAAATTCCTTGTAGAGATTGCTCTCGGTTCGGGAGGTAGATTATAGAAAGGGAAGGTGTTAGCACCCTTTCTATCCATGGTTATCCATGGGCTCTTAGATACTTGCTCATTTGTGTTTTCAAAATGGTTTGTTTGCTTTTCAACTGTGGTTTTAAAAAAGTTTCTTTGAAAATTTCAGTTTGACTCTTGTATCGGTCCTCAAGAGTGTTTGAAAAGTTGCTTTCGAAAGCTTTTTGAAAAGGTGTCGGTGTGAAAAGAGTTTTTGATTTTGTTTTGAAATTAGAGCAAGTATCTAGAGTCGTCTACCTACCCTAAGGAATTCGTCTGTGTAAATGTCCTTAAAGTAGTGCCATCCCACCATTGAGAGGTAAGTAGCACCACCGTTGGAGGTGTTCGGGTCAATTCGAAGGTTCGGGACATGGTGATCACCGGAGCAATAGGAAGACACCTTAGAAGCTACCCTCATGCCATGTTCATGGACATGAGGACTTACTAAAACATCCTCTACTCGACGATCACCTTTCGAGGGGCAAGGCAACATTGAGACGTACCCTAGGGGTGCTGTGTGATTTGTGTGTCGTTTTCATTTATGTTTATCTTGTTCATGGATTGGTGATCTACGCGTCGCTTTTATTTTGGCATTCATTCTTTCATGTAATAATTAACAGTTAAAAAGATGCGGGAATTAAAAGATCCTACGCTATTACACAGGCGCGGGTCCACATCGCCAAATTTAATCCAGGACCCGATTTGAAATAAAATAGAAATGCGGAAAAGATAAATAACCTAATTGATCTATTACATGGCTTTGGGAGAGTTACATGAATATTCACAAAAAGAAATAAAAATGCAAAGAGAATTAAAGTCGGGAAAGCGAGGGCGTTGGACCCTTTTAAAGAAATTGAATTAAAATTACGAAATTAATTAAATTAAACGTGAAAAGAAGTTATTTTTGAGTTTTTTGTATTTATGGATTTTTAGTGAGAATTAATGGAATTAAAACCTAATTCTAAACCATTTTAAATTTATTAAAAAAAAAGTATTTAAGTTAGACCTAGTTTAAATTAATTATTTACATGGCAACTTATTTACAAAAATAATATTTAATAATTAAATAGGGCGAAAAAATAAAAAAGAAAGGAATAAAAGTATAAACCCTAATTCTACATTTTTTAGTTTATAAAAAAGAATATTAACATTAAACCTAGAATTAAAAACTAAATTAATTAATAAGGTTATTTACAAAAAAAAACATTTAAATAAAATATTTTTATGATTTGTGACTTTCTGATTTTTTTTATTTATATTTAAAAGATCAATTTTATGGAATTAAATAAAATAGAGAAAAGAATTAAAATAACTAATAGAAAAGATTAAAAGAAATAGAGAAAAGAATGCAAACATGGGGGTTTGTAGGCCCATTTGGAGGTATGATCAGCAGGATTTTGGCCCATTGAAGCTTGGCCTGGTTGACTTTTCAGTGCGCGTGTGGCATGGTTAATGGAGGTGTATGATGGACCTCTCATCCTGGCTTTTGATTTGATCTTAGTGGCCATGTGGCACGATTGGATAGTGAACGTATGGTGGACGTCTGGGCTTGTGGGGTACCTGAACGTATTGCAAAGAAAAATAACAAGAATATGGGGGGGACCTGGGATCGAACCCAGGTCCCATTGCTTACCAAGCCAATGCCTTGCCAGCTGCGCTGTTGTGTTACTTTGTTGATATAATGAGACGTGAATAATAAAAGAGAGAAAAGACAAGTTAGTGGGACAACTGAAAAGAGCGCCAATTATTTGAATAAGCCAATGAACGCTAGCCACACATGCTTCTTCCCCACTCGTTCTTCACTTTTGCCTGAAAAAGAAACTAGATAGCGGGGGTTTTAAACCCCCACAATCTGAAATACAGAAAAATAGCGAATAGGAATTAACCAAATATAAAAAAGGCGCGATGGATCTTTTGGATTCCTTGGAACGTCACGATTTTAATGGTACAAGTCTCATGGTCTGATTTTACCATATGCAAAAATCCCCAATTCAAGGTTCCTGAAACCCTGGGCATCGTTCATGGCAACTCTCCATTTATGCAAGCATTCTTCAATTAAATTATACTACTAGCTTCAGAATCAACACATTAGTATAAAACAATAATAAAAATGCATGGATATGGCGTGTAGATTCGAATACGGTTAAGGAAAAATCCAGGTACAGGGTAATTGTGTTCTACCGTTTCTTGGGGTGCAGAGGTCTGATTTCGATTGGGGAAGGTTCCTGGATGTATCAGGAGTGCAATGGAATTGTTGTTTTGCTTTGAAACCTGCTGAAACTAGGAAAACAGTTTTGAAATTTTCTTCAAAAAATACAAAGTTTGTTTATGGCTTGAGCGCAGCTTTCAGGGTTCTTGTGCATTAGGTTTTGATCAGTATATGTATGCCAATGGATTAGGGTTGAATTTTGAATCCAAAAACCCTTGTAATCATGAGCCAAATATTTGATTTTAATGGCATATTTCTTCAAATCTTTTTCATATATTTTGAGGCCAATCATGACCAAATCACCTTGATTCTTTCCATATTAGATAGTGCACGAAATCTTGAGGGTATTCTATGCACAAAAAGATTTGAAAAGCATGGATGAGTATTTTTTTCATATTTTATTTAATTAAATGAATTAATGGTGATTAAAAATTCAAATAAATAATAAAAAATGATGAAATGACTCCCCTTGGGCCAAATGGTCGTGCATAACCTTTGGATGATGAATCTTGGAAGAAAATGTGGCCCATTAGCAATTTTGAGGCATTTGAAGTAAAGTTGACTTTTCAAAATTTTCAAAAATTTCCCAACTTCCACAAGGCATATCTTGCTCAATTTTTAAGCTTTGATCATGTTCTTGGACATTTTGGAAAGGTCTTGAAGTCCTCTAACCAATTCCTTTGGTCCCATGTCATTTTGATTTACCAATCTCAAGTTATGGTCTTTGACTTAAAGTCCCTTTTTGTTGACTTTTGAAAATGACCTATAATGTTGAAATTGATAACTTTTTGTGAGAGCATTTCTTGGACTTGAAGTGTGAAGAGGAGTTGTAGGAAATGTCATTATCTTCAAAATGAGCTTTGGATGGAATTTTTCTGATGAACCATGTGGAATTTATGCCTTGGTCAAGTTACAGTTGACTTTTTCAACTGTCCAAATATGGAAACTTTTGCATCTTGAGACTTTTTGAGCCATGCTTTGAAAATCATGATCAATAATTGATCAAATGATGTTTGTGGCTTCAAAATGAGATTTTGACCAAAAATTTGAACTTTTGACTGTCAAATGACCATTTTGCCCCTGCAGTTGACTGTAGGGCAATTAGGGTTTTTGACTGTGCAATTTTATACTGTAAGTCTTGAAACTTGGTATGAGGATGCTTGACCATGTTTATAGGCATGTGGGACTTGTTTAGACCCTTGGAAACTTCAACTTCTTTGCTAGAATCAAAACCCTAGTTTTTGACTGTTAGGAGGCCTTTGAGCTGTGCAACCCTTGAGGAGATTTTGGAGCATGCTCTTTGCAATTCTTGAAGAATATGGGAGGGCAAATTTTGGGGTACAACAGAATGTATTAGGGTAAGAATTATGGCTTGAATCTTCTCATATCAATACCTTGGGATTTGATTTGATTCACCCTTTAAACCTTTCCAAATTTGCCAAATATTCATCTTTTTGTACATGATATGGTGTGATCCGAATTTGATGATGCTAATGATGATGATGAAAGCCTGAAACAACAAAAGAATCTCATGTAATCAAGGTTTTGGATTTTGTATGATTTAATTTGATTTAAAATGAGTAAATTCAATAAAAAATCAAATTAAATAATAAAAACAAAATATGGGCTCATGGATGAAGCTAGGACACGTGGACAATGATGCAAGCTCAAATCAAGTGGAAAATAATGGGCCCATTTGACAAAATTTGAAGTTTTGGGGATAGTTGAGTTTTGGCAATTTTGCAAAAATGTCCAACTTCAACAATGCATAACTTCTTCAATTTTTAACTTTTGGAGGTGTACTTGGACTTTTTAGAAAGCTTGAGATGTCCTGTAACAAGCCCTGTTTGTCTCATCTCATTTTGATATTCCATGCTCATGTTATAAGCTTTGGCAAAAAAGGTGTTTTTGTTGACTTTCAAAAATGACCTATAATGTTCAAATTTATAACTTCTTCTGAGTGCATTTTTTGATCTTGTGATATGAAGATGGATTGTAGGAAATTGTATCCTATTCAAAATGAGATTTGGATGGGTCATTTCTAATAAAGTATGAGAAAGTTATGATTGGTCAAAGTTGAGTTGACTTTTCTTATAAAACCCTAATTTAGCAACTTTTGAGTCTTGATGAATTTTGAGCAATCCTTGATGAATAATGATCAACCCTTGATCAAATGATGAAATATCCTTCCAAATGAGAATGTTGACAAAAAATCTTGAAGTTTGACTGTATGTATGTCACAGTTGACTTTTGCCCTAGCAAAGTCGATTTTTGGACCCTTTGAGCAATTGACTGAGCAAACTTCCTCTGCAAGGCTTGAAACTTGACATGGATGACCTTGAGAACATATTAGGACATTGGGGAGCACTTGAGGTCATTTGGATTCAAGGATCTTGATGCAACACAAAACCCTAATTTGGGGTTGACTGCCTTAGGAGATAGCTTGAATGTCCAACTCTTGAGAAAACTTGAGCAACTTGGAGATTTTTCTTGCAATGTTTTGAGAAATATGAGAGGGAAAATTTTGGGGTACAACACCTCTTATCATGTACCTAACAGTGCTCGAGAACTCAATGGGGTGTGTACTGGGGCAGCATGACGAGTCTGGTCGAAAAGAGCATGCAATATACTACATTAGCAAAAAGTTTACCGACTGTGAAACAAGATGTTCACTGCTCGAGAAAACTTGTTGCGCTTTGGAATGGGATGCTCGCTAACTAAGACTGTATATGTTGACCCATACTACCTTATTTATTTCTAAAATTGATCATATCAAGTACATATTCGAGAAGTCAGCTCTCTCCGGAAGGATAGCCCGATGGCAAATGGTCTTAACATAATATGACATTCAGTACACCACTCAAAAAGAAATCAAAGGAAGTGTACTGGCAGATCATTTGGAACATTAAGCTATAGACGACTATCAGTCTATTAATTTATAATTCCCTAACGAGAAAATTATGCTAGTAACAGATTATGAAGAACCTGGACCGTATGAAGGACCTGAGCCAGGATCCCGATTGTGATCGGTGGATCTGGAACTGACTGTTTTAAAGCTGGTTTCGCGAAATGTCGCGGTAAGCAAGAGTCACCACCGTCTTTTATTTTCTCCAACATGGAAAGGACAAAAGCACAGAAAAATTCCTTTTTGAGATTAGTTCTCGGTTCGGGAGGTAGATTATAGAAAGGGAAGGTGTTAGCACCCTTTCTATCCATGGTTATCCATGGGCTCTTAGATACTTGCTCATTGTGTTTTCAAAAGGTTTGCTTTTCAATTGTGAGTGGGTTTTGAAAAAGTTTCGTTTGAAAAAATTTCTAAGTAACTCTTGTATCTGTCCTCAAGAGTGTATGAAAGATTTGTTTGAAAAAACTTTTAGGAAGTGTAGGTGCGAAAAGTTGTTTTTGTTTGTTTTGAAAAGAGCAAGTACCTATGAGATCTACCTACCCTAAGGAATTAAGCTGTGTAAGTGTCCTTTAGATAGTGCTATCCCACCATTGAGAGATAGGTAGCACCATCGTTGGAGGTGTTCGGGTCAATTCGAGGGTTAGGGACAGTGTGGTCACCGGGCAATAGTAAGATACCTTAGAAGCTACCCTTATGCCATTGATCTTTTTATATTCTGAGGCAACTGTTTCGAGGCAACCAGATCAATGGAACATAAGGACTCACTAAGACGTCCTGTACTCAACGACCACATTTCGAGGGGCAAGGCAACAGGGTGATCACCAAAGCAATGGTAAGGTACCTTAGAAGCTACCCTTATGCCATTGATCCTTTTATTCTGAGGCGACCGTTCCGAGGCAACTTATTCGAGGCAACTGGATCAATGGAACATAAGGACTCACTAAGGCATCCTGTACTTGATGACCACCTTTCGAGGGGCAAGGCAATAGTGAAGCGTACCCTAGGGGTGGTGTGTGAATTGTGTGTCATTTTCAGTTTATTATTGTCTTGTCATGCATTGGTGATCTACGTTTCGATTTTATTTTTGGGCATTCATTCTTTCATGTTATTGTTTAACAGTTAAAAGTGCGGAAAGGATAAAGGTCCTACGCTATTACAAGGGCGCGGGTCTACAACGCCAAATTAATCCAGACCCGATTTAAAATAAATTGTAGAAAATAAATATCTAATAGCTATTACATGGCTTTGGTACAAGTACATTATATTTACATCAAAAATAAATAAAACGCGCGAAAAAGGAAAATATGACCGAATGCGAGGGCGTTGAACCCTTTGAAGGAATTTAAAATAATTAAGTTAAAATAATTAAATTAAATAAATAAAGAAGAACTTATTTTTATGTTTTTTTTTGTATTTATGACATTAAAGAAAATTAAATTAATTAAAAGTCAAGTAATTAATTCTAATTCTAATTGTTTTTAATTTATTAAAGAAAATGCATTAAAGTTAAGACCTAAAATTAAAACTAATTAATTATAAAACTTATTTACAAAATTAATGGTTAATGACATTTATAATAAAAATATTTAATTAATTAAAAAAAGATAAAAAAGTGCTAAAGGCCTATTTGTGTTATTTTTGGTTTATTGTGAAAAAAGAATTAAGTTATAACCTAAAATTAAATCTAAATTAATTACATACAAATTTATTTATGAAAATACTTAAAATAAAATATTTTATTATTTTTTCTCTTTTTTCTGATTTTTATATGTTTTTTTTATATTTTGAAAATATTAATTAATTAAAATAAAGCAACAATTAAAAGAATATAAAAAAAATAATAAAAGAACAAAAGAAAAGAAAGAAATTGTAAAAAAAAAACCTAAGGGGGTGAAGCCCTTAATTTGGAGGTTTGGATTGAGAAATCTGGCCCAATAAGCTATTGATCTGTTTGACTTTTTTGGTAGTATGCTATGGTGTTGACTGGATCTTATGCTATTCTTCCAATCTGCACCCTTGATCTGATGAACCTGGACAGATGGCCATTGATTTCTGAGCGTGTATGGTGTGCTTCAGTGCTGAATCTGCACGTGATAGTTAATAGAAAAATGATATTGAAATTATTGAAGACCTGGGGCTCGAACCCAGGTCTTGTGGTTTACCATTCAAACGCGTTGCCAGCTGAACCACTGAACTTTTTTGTTAAATAAATAAACAAGAAATAATATAATAAGAAGCAATAGTTAGTGTTTTAAAAACGCGCGAAATTTAAAAGAACCAACCAACGTTTGCCAACACATCATCTTCCTCGCGTATTTTATTTTTTCTGAAACAAGAACACTTTGGCCACGGTTTTGCAAATGTTTTCTTAGGCCAGTTTCCAGAAAATAGCGATTAGGCCTGTAGTGTTCATAAATTGATCGCGATGAGTGGTTCATGATCGTTCAGACCTGCTGAATCTAATGGCACAGGTCTTGAAGGCTAATTTTTCTCCAGTCAAAAACCCCCAATCTGAAACTCTGTAAACCCTAGAATTCAAACATGGTATCTTGGCATAGAGTGCGTGAAACTTTGATTAGATCATATCATTAGCTTGCAAATTTCATCATAAACATAAATATAACAACAAAATGTGATAAAGATGCATGAATAAGGGGCAACAGATTTGGAATTTCTTTTACCAGTTTCGATGGTAACCTTGCGTTTCTTTGAGTATGGGGCTTGGGGAATGATTCAGTTATGTCCTATGATTCTCCAAGAAGCCAATAGAACAGGTTTTGAGACTTGAATCGCTTTGGAAATGAGTTTTCAGTTTTGAGTTTTTTTGTTAAAAATGTGAGTTTCTCGTGAGCAATAGGATGCAGCTTTTTTTTAATTCTTGTTGTGTCTCAATTGTATATACTCTAGTCAATGTGTATGAATGAGATTTATGGCCAAATATGCTTTGCATTGATGTTTTGGATTTCCACATAAACCACCATTATCAACTTTCCATTTTGAGTCCAAATTTGAATTCTTGCTTGATTACTCACTTGCACGAATTTTGGTAGGCACATAATGGTGTTTCAAAGCTAGTAAAAACCAAATATTCCCTTTTAAATCAATTTTTGAATTTCTTTTGATTTTAAAAGATTTAAAATTAATTAAATCCAATAAAATCAATAAAAAATGAAAAAATTAATAAAAAATTTTGAAATAAAAGGTGGGACACGTGGGAGGCATGGCCAAGTTAATTCAAGTGGAAAAAGTGGGCCCCTTTTGTCAAAAATGAGATTTCAAGGATAAATGATTTTGGCCATTTCACAAAACTTTCCCAACTTCTCCAATGCATAACTTGCTCAATTTTTAAGCTTTGCTCATGTTCTTGGACATTTTAGAAAGGTCTTGAAGTCCTCTAAACAATGTCTTTGGTCCCATGTCATTTTGATTTACCAATCTCAAGTTATGGCCTTTGACTTAAAGTCCCTTTTTGTTGACTTTTGAAAATGACCTATAATGTTGAAATTGATAACTTTTTGTGAGAGCATTTCTTGGACTTGAAGTATGAAGATGAGTTGTAGTAAATGTCTTTCTCTTCAAAATGAGCTTTGGATGGAATTTTTCTGATAAACCATGTGAAAGTTATGCCTTAGTCAATTTCAGTTGACTTTTCCAGCTGTCCAAAAATAGAAACTTTTGCATCTTGATGATTTTTGAGCCAAGTTTTGAGAATCATGATCAAGCATTTATCAAATGATGTTTGTGGCTTCAAAATGAGATGTTGACCAAAAATTTTGACTTTTGACTGCCAAATGACCATTTTGCCCCTACAGTTGACTGTTGAGCAATTAGGGTTTTTGACTGTGCAACTTGACCTTGTAAGCCTTGAAACTTGACATGTAGGTGCTTGACAATGTTTATGTGCATGGGAGACTTGATTGAGCCCTTGAAAACTTTAGCTTCTTTGTGAGAACCAAAACCCTAGTTTGACTGGCTTTAGGAGGATGGTTGACTGTGTAGCCTTTGAGTAGACTTGAACCAATTGTGGATGATTCTTGTCAAAACTTTGAAGGTTATGGGAGGGCAAATTTTGGGGTACAACAGTTGCCCCTGTTCAATCTTCTTAGACCTGAGGATGTAGATTGGCTGACGTGCCTTTCGTAATCCGAGGGTAGAAGATGATTGGACACTAGAGTGCCCAGAAATTTGCGCTCACATAGCAGCAGTGTGATGATGGAAATGGGCTTACAGATGCCATTTAGAGGTTGACGAATAGGATGATGGGCTTATAGATGCCATCTGGATGTTGATCGCGTAAGAGATTCTTTAGCGAGAACCTGCATGCCTGCAAAAGAAAAAATGAGTACCTGACACGTTGCAGGAGCTGGTTTTCAGATGCTTGGTATAGATGTGTCCTGATTGGTTACAGGAGCTGGATCTTTGAATTCTTCAGACGTGCCCTGGCGAGATACAGGAATCGAGTCTGGTAATGTTAGTCTTCAACGGATACACCCTGGCAAGATTCAGGTATCGGATCCTCGAACTCTTCAGACGTGCCCTGTCAAGATGCAGGAATCGAGTCAGGTACTGTAGTCGTCAACAGATACTCCATGGCAAGATACAGGAATCGGATCTTCGAACTCTTCAGACGTGCCCTGTCTAGATACAGGAATCGAGTCTGGTGCTGTAGTCGTCAACAGATACTCCCTGGCAAGATACAGGAATCGGATCTTCGAACTCTTCAGACGTGCCCTGTCTAGATACAGGAATCGAGTCTGGTGCTGTAGTCGTCAACAGATACTCCCTGGCAAGATACAGGAATCGGATCTTCGAACTCTTCAGACGTTCCCTGTCTAGATACAGGAATCGAGTCTGGTACTGTAGTCGTCAACAGATACTCCTTGGCAAGATACAGGAATCGGATCTTCGAACTCTTCAGACGTGCCCTGTCTAGATACAGGAATCGAGTCTGGTACTGTAATCGTCAACAGATACTCCCTAGTAAGATACAGGAATCAGATCTTCGAACTCTTCAGACGTGCCCTGTCTAGATACAGGAATCGAGTCTGGTACTGTAGTCGTCAACAGATACTCCCTGGCAAGATACAGGAATCGGATCTGGAATCACGACAGTTGATAGCAATTATCTTTGTATTAACTTTTGTCCTGAAAAGACAAAACGTTAGTTGTATGCGATGCCATGATGTATGACATGCGAGATGTTCTCAGAATGAATGAGATTGTATGTTCATGATGTGTATATGCATGCTTATAATGTATGAAGATGTGTTGTTTATGAATGTATGTTTTTGTCTAGGAAAATAAATCCTTGACGGATGCCGGGAAGTTGAATCCTGGGCTGATGTGGAAGAAAAGAGCTTCTTGTTTCCGCTGGGGATAATGGTCGCAAGAATAAACCGGTAGGAGAAGATGACTCCGTTGGGGAATAAACTTGGCAAATGGATTACTCTGCGGGGAGAAAATTAATCTAGCGATCTTGCTGGGGATAAAAACTCTGTGGGGAGAGAGGTACTTTTGTTGAGATGTTGATGGGAACTCCGCTGGGGATACCATTGTCATGTTGGGAGTGTTAATAGACTTCGCTGGGGATAATAAGACTTTGTTGACGACGATCTTTCCGTGGCTTTTGGCTGAGGATAACCCAGTTATATCCTGTTAAGGAAATAACTCTTTGAATAAAGCCGGACGACGCGTTCGTGCTCTGCGAGGGACAAGCTTCCAGAATCTACTGGGGATAAGCTTGCTGCTTGGGGAGATGAGTTCCAACTTTCCTGAGGAACTGGATTGGACTCTCCTGGGGAAGTATTGAACTGCGGGGGAAGTGATCCCTTTGAATGCTTGGTATGCCGCCGGGGAACAATCTTTAGACCAAGATTGCCGGGGATGCTTGTTAAGAACATGTATGCTGCTGGAGAATGTTGAGGTCTGCTGGAGAATACCCAACTTCTTTAAGGTTGATAACTGCCTTGCTTGAGGAGAGTATACTGCTTGCTGGCTCACTCTCTAGGGAATTTAAGATGCCTGGTTATGTTCTTTAGCTGAACCTACCTTGGTACTTTGGAGGATAAAACAATTAGATTGCTTAGACAACTCCTTATTGCCCCTGTTTCTAATGTCACCTGTAATTAATCCTTTGTTTTGTATGCAAATACTCATGAGTTAGTAAGCTATTGTCAATGCATATATCACAAATTGAACCTTGGACGTTCTTCGCAAAACAAAACAGAAGAAGAAAAACAATTGGCACATTTTAACTGAAAAGTATATTTGTATTGATTTTTGAGTGGCCTGTAAATAGGCGTTTTGTATACAAGAGGCTGACGTCCTAGTAAGGGAACGCCGCCGAGCAAAAGAGTTTATACAAATTTTGTACAAAAGAAAATAAAACAGCTGTGTGAAATGAATGATCCACTGGGTTTCAACTCTGCTATTGCCTTTATAACTCCGAGCGTCTCATCACTTGATGACCTTGGTTGAAGGTGAAGCCGACTGATCGATGCCGTCTGATCTTGATGTAGATACCGGATTCTGGATGCAAAGTGATCAATGAGACATAGTATTACGCTTTTATCCCTAATTTTTGCCTGGACCGCCCTTTCGGGTTTTCAGTCCACCGGGATACCCATTTTTGCCCAAGCCGCCTTTTCAGGTTTTCGACTTGCCGGGTGTATAGATTTTTTTTTATTTCACCCCTTCATTTTGCCCGAACCCTTTTGGTTCGACGGGAAGCCCTAATTTTTGCCTAGGCATGTCAGCCTAGCGGGTCTTTTTATGCGTAGTATTTTTTTACTATGTCTGCATTGGCGGGGTGAGGAAGGTCGTCACCATCCATGTTGGTCAATATCATTGCTCCTCCTGAGAACACGTGTTTGACCACAAATGGCCCTTCGTACGTAGGGGTCCATTTGCCCCTTGGATCATTCTGGGGAAGGATGATTCGCTTGATTACCAGATCCCCAACTTGATATTCCTGTGGTCTGACCTTTTTGTTAAATGCCCTGATCATCCGTTTTTGATACGTCTGACCATGGTAGATAGCAGCAAGTCTTTTTTCATCAATGAGGTTGAGCTGATCAAGTCGTGTCTGAATCCAATCATCCTCGTTCAGGTTTGCATCCTTCATTATCCGGAGAGAGGGTATCTGCACTTCGATTGGTAAGACTGCCTCCATACCATAAACCAAAGAGAAAGGAGTTTCCCCGGTTGACGTCCTAGCTGAGGTACGGTACCCATGTAGAGCGAACGGTAACATTTCGTACCAATCTTTATAGGTCACTGTCATCTTCTGCACGATTTTCTTGATATTCTTATTTGCTGCTTCTACAGCCCCATTCATCTTCGGTCTGTAAGGAGAAGAATTATGGTGCTGTATTTTGAACTGTTCGCAGAGCTCAGTGATCATCTTGTTATTCAGATTGGTACCGTTATCTGTAATTATTCTCTCAGGGACGCCGTATCGACAGATCAGGTTATGCCGAATGAACCGTGCCACAACAGTCTTGGTTACCGTAGCATAGGATGCTGCTTCGACCCATTTTATAAAGTAATCAATCGCTACAAGGATGAAGCGATGCCCGTTAGATGCCGTAGGTCTGATCTCACCAATCATGTCAATGTCCCACATTGCAAACGGCCAAGGTGCTGTTAAGACATTCAGAGGAACTGGAGGAACGTGCACCTTGTCTGCATAAATCTGGCACTTATGGCATGTCCTGGAATGTTGGTAGCAGTCAGCTTCCATTGTGGACCAGTAATATCCTGCCTGAAGGATCTTCTTCGCCATAGTGTGCCCACTGGAATGTATACCAAAGGTCCCTTCATGCAGCTCTTCCATGATCCTTTCTGCTTCAGTCTTATCCACACAATGCAGTAAGGTTGAATCATGGTTTCGCTTGTACAAGATGCCGTTGCTAAGGAAGAACTTGGCCGCGAATCTTCTCAGGAACTTCTTATCATTGACGGATGCACCTTCAGGATACTCCTGGGCTTCCAGATATCTCTTTACCTCATGGTACCAAGGCTTCTCAGTTACCAATTCAGTCTCGAGATCGCAATAGTATGCCGGTTCGTCTAACTTCCAAATGATGACCCTGGGAGCCTCATTATCCCATTTAACCTTGAACATAGAAGACATTGTAGCTAACGCGTCCGCTAACTGATTCTCCTCTCTCGGGAAGTGTTCAAAAGTTATTTCTGTGAAGTGGGGGATCATTGTCAACACACATTCTCTGTAAGGAATCAAGTTTGGATGTTTCGTATCCCACTCTCCTTTGATCTGATTGACCACGAGGGCAGAATCTCCGAAGACACTCAGAAATTTAATCCTTAAGTCAATTGCAGCTTTGAGTCCCATGATGCACGCCTCATACTCCGCCATATTATTGGTACAGTTGAAACATAGCCGGGCAGTGAGTGGAGTATGAGTGCCTTGAGGGGATATGATCACAGCGCCGATACCGTTACCCAAAGCATTGAAGGCTCCGTCGAAGTGCATAGACCACCGGGATCCTGGTTCAGGTCCTTCATCCGGTCCCGGTACTTCACAATCAGTCACAATCATGATACTTTCATCCGGAAACTCGAAGTTCATTGACTGATAGTCATCTACGGCCTGATGTGCCAAGTGGTCTGCCAATACACTTCCCTTGATGGCTTTCTGGGTTGTGTACTGAATGTCATATTCCGTCAAGATCATTTGCCATCTTGCAATCCTCCCAGACAGAGCAGGCTTTTCGAATATGTACTTTATAGGATCCATCTTTGAGATCAACAAAGTAGTGTGAGTCAACATATACTGCCTCAGCCGGCGAGCAGCCCATACCAAAGCGCAGCAAGTTTTCTCAAGCAGTGAGTATCGGGTCTCACAGTCGGTAAACTTTTTGCTAAGGTAATAAATGGCATGCTCTTTTCGGCCAGACTCGTCATGCTGCCCCAACACACACCCCATTGAGTTATCAAGTACTGTCAGGTAAAGTATCAAAGGTCTCCCTTCAACCGGTGGCATAAGGATGGGTGGTTCTTGGAGATACTCTTTGATTCTGTCAAAAGCAGCCTGACATTCATCATTCCAACGCACTACCTGATCTTTCTTCAGCAGCTTGAAGATTGGCTCACAGGTAGCAGTTAGGTGTAAGATGAATCGAGCAATGTAATTCAGGCGTCCTAAAAAGCCTCTGACTTCCTTCTCTGTTCTAGGGACTGGCATCTCTTGAATAGCTTTAACCTTGGCAGGGTCCACTTGAATACCCTTGTCGCTTACAACAAAGCCTAGTAACTTCCCAGATCTTACCCCGAAGGTGCACTTGTTCGGGTTCAACCTCAGCTTGTACAGTTTCAGACGGTCAAACAATTTCTGCAGATGATCCAGGTGTTCTTCCTCAGTCTGGGACCTTGCGATCATGTCATCAACATACACTTCTATCTCATGATAGATCATGTCATGAAATAAAGCAACCATAGCACGTTGGTAGGTTGCCCCAGCATTCTTTAGTCCAAAAGGCATGACTTTGTAGCAGAAGGTGCCCCACTGAGTAACAAATGTAGTCTTTTCCATGTCTTCAGGTGCCATCTTGATCTGATTGTAACCTGAAAAGCCATCCATAAAAGAGAACACTTTATGCTGAGCTGTATTATCAACAAGGACATCAATGTGAGGTAGAGGGAAATCATCCTTGGGGCTGGCCCTGTTCAGATCCCTGTAGTCGACACACATTCTGACCTTACCGTCCTTCTTAGGTACCGGCACCACATTAGCAACCCACTGAGGGTAAGAAGTTACTGCAAGAAACCCGGCATCAAACTGTTTCATAACATCGGCTTTGATCTTCTCGGACATCTCTGGACGCATACGGCGGACCTTTTGCTTAACCGGAGGGCAATCTTCCTTAGTAGGCAAGTGATGGACCACAATGTCGGTATCCAACCCGGGCATGTCTTCGTAGGACCAGGCGAATATTTCCATGTAGTCATGTAGCATCTTAGTCAACCGTTGCTTCACGCTGAGTTCTAGGTTGGCACCAATCTTCACCTCTTTCCTGTCTTCTTCAGTACCCAAGTTTATTATTTCCACTGGCTCTTCATGTGGTTGAATTGCCCTCTCTTCCTGTTGTAACAGTCTTGCAAGCTCGCCAGGCACTTCGCAATCATCTTCACCTTCGTCTTCGGCTAAGTTGATCGGATTTTCGAAGTCATAACTGGTAGTAGCAGAGTCGTTACCAGTGAGATCCAGAGTGGATTGAAACCTGTATGAGTGAGTGTGTGTAAATACAGCTGTTTTGCAATATGTAAAGAAAGGAAAGAAAAGGAGCGCAAAATTTTGAAATGTGAAAAACGTCCAATGCTTTTATTTATGATATATGACAGTGACAAACAAAAGCCCTCATAAATAAGACCAAAGTGCCCCGGATAAGACACCGGGCCATACAGTTTCAAGTTATTGTTTATTACAAATCCAAAACAAAGAAGTTCATTACTGGGGAACAAAAGTTATGGGTGTAAAGTCTTTAGCAGTCCAATTGGTCAATCCACCCTCAGTCGTCGGGTAAATCCAGCTATCGAACTCTGACTCTTCCACTTCATCTTCCTCTCCAACAGCATTCACTCCTGAGTAGGTGATGAGCACAGGAGGTCTTCCAATTCTCGCCTTGCGCACTGCCTTCTGAGCTTCTGTGGTGAAACCCAGCCCAAACTTATTAGTCTTAGGAGTAAGATCAGGGAGCTTGCCCCAGTTTGCACATTCACCTCTTTCGATCACAGCCCGGGCGTCCTTTAAGGAGGCCATCTTCAAAGGAGAAACCTCTTCAACCACTGCTTCTGCTGCTGCCAAAGTTTGTGGCACCTCCTCAAAATGTTGAAAGGGGGTCTCAATGAACTCCCCGTCCATTTCCACGTACCTGAAGGAGTTGAGGTGGCTGACCATGTATTCCTCTTCCCCTTGCACTGTTACAATCTTCCCCCTGACCGGGTATTTGAGCTTCTGATGCAACGTGGAGGTCACAGCTCCAGCCTTGTGGATCCACGGGCGACCCAACAAACAAGAATAGGATGGACGGATGTCCATCACGTAGAATTTTGAATCGAAGACCTGTGACCCAACCCTGATTGGGATGTCCACCTCACCATGTACCATTCTTTTGGACCCGTCAAAGGCCCGGACAACAATGTTACTTGGTTTGAGCTCTAGACCTTCACAGTCCAGCCTATCCAGAGCCTTCTTGGGCAGCACGTTTAATGAAGAACCTGTGTCAACCAGCACGTGAGCAAGAGTAGTGCCCCTGCATTCAATGGAGACATGCAGGGCATCATTATGGTTCTTCCCCTTTGCTGTCAGATCGGCATCAGAGAAACCCAGACCATTATCAGCGGTTAGGTTGGCCACACAGTCGGTGAACTGATCAGCAGATGTCTCTTGAGGTACGTGGGCTGTCTTTAAGAAGGCAATCAGAGCCTTAGCATGGGCCTCTGAACACAGCAGTAGTGACAACATGGAGATTTTGGAGGGGGTGTGCCCCAGCTGTTCCACAACGTTGAAATCACTTTTCTTTATTATCTTGAGGATTTCTTCCATTTCCTGCCTGGAAGCCTCAACAATGGTCTTCGGTGCCTCCGTCCTGGCAGGCACATCAGCAGCAATCCCCTTGCCCCGAGTATCAGATGACTCGGCAGCAGGGGTGGATACTTGGTCAGGGGGAGAAACAGGCACACACGCAGGTGTGAAGACCAAAGGCCTATGAATTACTGGAGGAGCAATGTCTGGCGAGAACAGTCTTCCACTACGAGTGACCTTAGCAGGCCCAGTGATATTGGAGACACCAGCATCAATGTTGAACTCTTGTTTCACACCCAGAACATAAACGTCTGCCCCATAGTGCCATGGGACAGCCTTATCAGACTTGTAGGGGATGGGCCCCGGAACAGTAATGGTGATGGGAGCAATCTTGTGAACCGGCAAAATTTGGACAGGCTTCTTTGAAGGAGCCTTGGAAGGGTTGTTGAAGATGGTAACAATCGACACTTCTTCAACAGGAGCAGCAGGAACAACAGTCTTTCTGAACAAAATCTCTCTACTATCCATCAGGTTTTGGACGCATGACTTCAGCAGAGAACAACCAGCAGGGGAAGCAACACATAGAGGGCAACCCTTGCTACATCCCGGAAATAAACCGGCTAGCAACAGGTTCCTCTTGACCGTCAGTAGCGGAGTAGCAACATCATCCACCGAAGCTATATACAAATCCTCCTCAACAGCATTCACTCCATGCTGGGGCATGGGAGCGGTTACAACATTCGGCCTCTCGGGCGCCTCAAACTGTATTTCCTTTGCATCAATAAGGTCCTGAACCTTATTCTTTAGGGCCCAGCAGTCGTCTGTGTTATGCCCCGGGCTATCAGAATGGTAAGCACAGCGGGCATTTGGATTAAACTTGGGGGATGCAGTATTCACAACCTTCGGGGCCTCTCTAACAGTCACCAAGCTGGATGATAACAGCTGCGGCAGGATTTGAGAGAGAGTCATGCTGAGCCGAGTATATTGTCGCTTGGGCCTCTCAGCTCTGGGTTGATTGTACTATTGTGGAGCAGAAGCAGGTTTAGAAATAACCACCGCGTTGACAGCTTGGCGGTGTTCAGGTTTGTTCTGCCTTCTCGGGCCATACACAGCACTTGCCTCTTTCTTGAAGGGCTTCTTTTCAGCATTGGAGGAGGCAACCTTCTGTATCTTCCCTGATTTTATACCGGCCTCGATCCTCTCACCAGTCAGGATCAGATCGGTAAACCCAGCAGAGGAATTACCAATGAGATGATTGAAAAATGGACCAGATAGGGTCCCCAAAAACATATCCACCAGCTCCCGGTCTGTCAATGGTGGCTGCACCCTGCCAGCCAGATCTCTCCATTTCTGGGCGTATTCCTTAAAACCTTCACCCGACCCTAGCGACATACCCTGGAGTTGGGTACGCGTAGGAGCGAGGTCGGAATTATATTGATACTACTTGTAAAAAGCAGTGGCCAAATCCTCCCAGTTACGAATGTTGGTTCCATCCAGCTGATAGAACCATTCGAGGTGAGTCCCTGAAAGACTCTCCTGGAAGAAGTGGATCCAAAGGTTCTTGTCTGCTGTGTAAGGCTGGATCTTCCTTACATAAGAACGGAGGTGCATCTTGGGACAGGAAGCCCCGTCATACTTCACAAAGGCGGGTGCCTTGAACTTGTGTGGAATCACCACCCCAGTAGATAACCCCAAGTCTCTGAAATCTAGTCCAGGCACACGCTGAACTTCCATAGCTTTTAATCTGTCCTCCAACTGCTTGTACCGGTCTTCAGCAGGAGGGTACTGTTCATCGTTGAAGTCTGTTTCAGTATCAGAGCCCACAGGAGTAGGGACCTCTCTTTCTTGGTGACTACCTTCCCCCACAGATGGAGTAGTCCTCTCAGCCTCATTTCGCAAGGTGTTCCCGAGTCTGCGCCCAGTGTTAAATAGCACAGTCCTCCTCTTCTTCTTAGTCTTCTTCAGAAGCATGGTCTTCAACTCTTGTTGGCCTTGAGCCAAACCCTTGATCAGCTCCTGAAATTGGGCGTTCTGCGCCTGAAGAGCCTTGATAGATGCCTCGGTTGATGATTCAGGGTTCATGATGCTGAAATAAACAGCGAAGAACAGTCAGCGACCTGAAAAGAAGAGTACCTGTGATGCATATGATGAATGATATGTGTTTATGCAATGCATTCAAGAGTTCGAAAATTCAATTTTGTTGTAGACAAAAAGGAACACACGTTATTATTAAGAAAATGATTGTTCAGTACATTAAAGCCTCATGGGCAAACATTACAAAACAGATCAATCCCAAAAGACACTACGCATCCTCTTCGGGGCAATATAGGTATTGAGATTCCTTTCCTCGTGCAGCAAGCGGGTGAGCTCCAGGACCTTTTTCTCACTGGCATGTAGATTGGTTTCCAGAGAATTCCGTTCTTCCTTAAGCTGGATCCAACTCTTCTACATCTCTTCCCAGGACGTGGGCATGTCAGGATGTTGAATGGTGTAGGACACCTCCCCTTCCAAGTCTGGCTCTTTGATCACGGGGAGAACATGGGGATATGGCATCACCAGCTTCTGGGAACGGGCTCGCACCCATTTGAGATAAGGCTCCAATGGGATGGAGTTCCTGTGCCCCAGAGTCTTGCTGTCTATTTTGCTGGGCATCCTCCAAGCTTTGATAAATTTCTGGCGAAGTCCTTGCGTATCCTTGTCGAAGTCAAAAACTATGTCAGGAATTAACATCTCATGAGGGCCATCTTTCCGAGCACAACCGAACTGTCTCCAAGCCAGGCACGGGTTGTAAGTAATACCTCCTCTAATTCCAAGTAAAGGAACATTAGGGTACTCCCCACAACGATCAATGATAGTGACATCCTCTCTGGATCGAGAACACCAATGTATATCTGCATGCGTAAGAGTCATCAACCGTTGTGACCACCTCAAACCTCGCTCGTTCTTCAAAACCGATTGTGGAAGGTGCGAAATAAACCACCTTCCCAGGAGGGGAGTGCAGCACATAAGAACACCCCTTTTTCTCATGATTCGAGTGTAACATGAGTGAAGGATGTCCCCCAGCAACGTAGGTATAGGATTCCTGGACATGAAGACCTTGACAGCACTGATATCTATAAGCTGATTTGGTTTAGGGAACAACACCAACCCATAGACAAGGAGGGCTACAACTTCTTCAAAGGCTTGCAGGTCAAGGGAATTCCAACACTCTTGGGCCTTCTCAAACAGAAACTTTGCCAAAAATCCTTTGATACCATTTCTGGCTTCCCAATACCCCTTGATGTCAGATGGTTGTAGGCATAATGCTTTAGCCACTTCTTCAAGTTTTGGTTCCCTTTCCGTACCGTTGTAGGGTAGTTGATTGAGAATGGGAATCTTCAGAAGCTGGGAAAACTCTTCTAGAGTAGGCACCAGCTGATAATCCGGGAAAGTAAAACAGTGATGCAGAGGGTCAAAGAATTGGAAAAGGACCTTCACCATCTCTTCCTCAATATTGGTATTGACCAGGCTGATGAGTCTACCATGCCTTTCACTGAATGATGAGTTCTCGGGAATCCTGGATGTAAGCTCCTTGAGCTGAGGAGGGACCTTTATAAGGTTGATCTGAATTGTCTTTCTGCGGATAGTTTCCATGTCCTACAAAACAAGAACAAAGATGAAGATTCGAACCCCTGAAATGATTAGTGGATGCATATGATGCTGTATGATGTCATGATGCTATGGTTAAACACACCACAAATATTTACAAGGCAAACATGTAAGGCACACAAGTCACACAAGACAAAGCCCTTAGAGTTTAGGCCAGCATGGGGTCTGGGTATTACCCTCTTGAAGTTGGTGGGCTCAAACCTGTCCTATCAAAGTAACCGGGTTCTAAGGATCTCAATATCATTGGATTGCTTTCATTGTTCATCGTTTCGATTTAGCCACTGACTGGCAATCAAAATATCCCAAGAAAACAACCCTCAATTGAGTGTAGTATCGAGTATCAACCGACTTCGGAGTACACCAAAGTAGTCATCTCACTACCCTAAAGAGGCCAAGATGGTTCAATTAAGGTTCCTAAGGTCTGTTGATGCTTCATGACACCACATGGAGGCCCCGTACTCTCCTTGATTGACTCAAGGGTTACCGGTACACACCAAAGTGCCACATCAACGTAGCAGACTGCTTCAACCATGTCGGTATACCCCGCACAGTTCCCTCACAGCCTTGTTGCTACTTTCTAAGAAGGTATCCCCAGATCCGGGTTAGGATCTATAGAACTCCCAAGACAGTCCCACAATTTAAAGCAAACAAGTCAAAGCAATTGAAAACACAGTGATCTTAGTCCTAAGGTACACCTCACTTTAAAGTGTCCCCAGCAGAGTCGCCAGTTCTGTGATCGGTGGATCTGGAACTGACTGTTTTAAAGCTGGTTTCGCGAAATGTCGCGGTAAGCAAGAGTCGCCACCGTCTTTTATTTTCTCCAACATGGAAAGGACAAAAGCACAGAAAAATTCCTTTTTGAGATTAGTTCTCGGTTCGGGAGGTAGATTATAGAAAGGGAAGGTGTTAGCACCCTTTCTATCCATGGTTATCCATGGGCTCTTAGATACTTGCTCATTGTGTTTTCAAAAGGTTTGCTTTTCAATTATGAGTGGGTTTTGAAAAAGTTTCGTTTGAAAAAATTTCTAAGTAACTCTTGTATCTGTCCTCAAGAGTGTATGAAAGATTTGTTTGAAAAAACTTTTAGGAAGTGTAGGTGCGAAAAGTTGTTTTTGTTTGTTTTGAAAAGAGCAAGTACCTATGAGATCTACCTACCCTAAGGAATTAAGCTGTGTAAGTGTCCTTTAGATAGTGCTATCCCACCATTGAGAGATAGGTAGCACCATCGTTGGAGGTGTTCGGGTCAATTCGAGGGTTAGGGACAGTGTGGTCACCGGGCAATAGTAAGATACCTTAGAAGCTACCCTTATGCCATTGATCTTTTTATATTCTGAGGCAACTGTTTCGAGGCAACCAGATCAATGGAACATAAGGACTCACTAAGACGTCCTGTACTCAACGACCACATTTCGAGGGGCAAGGCAACAGGGTGATCACCAAAGCAATGGTAAGGTACCTTAGAAGCTACCCTTATGCCATTGATCCTTTTATTCTGAGGCGACCGTTCCGAGGCAACTTATTCGAGGCAACTGGATCAATGGAACATAAGGACTCACTAAGGCATCCTGTACTTGATGACCACCTTTCGAGGGGCAAGGCAATAGTGAAGCGTACCCTAGGGGTGGTGTGTGAATTGTGTGTCATTTTCAGTTTATTATTGTCTTGTCATGCATTGGTGATCTACGTTTCGATTTTATTTTTGGGCATTCATTCTTTCATGTTATTGTTTAACAGTTAAAAGTGCGAAAATTTAAAGTGCGGAAAGGATAAAGGTCTTACGCTATTACAAGGGCGCGGGTCTACAACGCCAAATTAATCCAGACCCGATTTAAAATAAATTGTAGAAAATAAATATCTAATAGCTATTACATGGCTTTGGTACAAGTACATTATATTTACATCAAAAATAAATAAAACGCGCGAAAAAGGAAAATATGACCGAATGCGAGGGCGTTGAACCCTTTGAAGGAATTTAAAATAATTAAGTTAAAATAATTAAATTAAATAAATAAAGAAGAACTTATTTTTATGTTTTTTTTTGTATTTATGACATTAAAGAAAATTAAATTAATTAAAAGTCAAGTAATTAATTCTAATTCTAATTGTTTTTAATTTATTAAAGAAAATGCATTAAAGTTAAGACCTAAAATTAAAACTAATTAATTATAAAACTTATTTACAAAATTAATGGTTAATGACATTTATAATAAAAATATTTAATTAATTAAAAAAAGATAAAAAAGTGCTAAAGGCCTATTTTTGTTATTTTTGGTTTATTGTGAAAAAAGAATTAAGTTATAACCTAAAATTAAATCTAAATTAATTACATACAAATTTATTTATGAAAATACTTAAAATAAAATATTTTATTATTTTCTCTCTTTTTTCTGATTTTTATATGTTTTTTTTATATTTTGAAAATATTAATTAATTAAAATAAAGCAACAATTAAAAGAATATAAAAAAAATAATAAAAGAACAAAAGAAAAGAAAGAAATTGTAAAAAAAAAACCTAAGGGGGTGAAGCCCTTAATTTGGAGGTTTGGATTGAGAAATCTGGCCCAATAAGCTATTGATCTGTTTGACTTTTTTGGTAGTATGCTATGGTGTTGACTGGATCTTATGCTATTCTTCCAATCTGCACCCTTGATCTGATGAACCTGGACAGATGGCCATTGATTTCTGAGCGTGTATGGTGTGCTTCAGTGCTGAATCTGCACGTGATAGTTAATAGAAAAATGATATTGAAATTATTGAAGACCTGGGGCTCGAACCCAGGTCTTGTGGTTTACCATTCAAACGCGTTGCCAGCTGAACCACTGAACTTTTTTGTTAAATAAATAAACAAGAAATAATATAATAAGAAGCAATAGTTAGTGTTTTAAAAACGCGCGAAATTTAAAAGAACCAACCAACGTTTGCCAACACATCATCTTCCTCGCGTATTTTATTTTTTCTGAAACAAGAACACTTTGGCCACGGTTTTGCAAATGTTTTCTTAGGCCGGTTTCCAGAAAATAGCGATTAGGCCTGTAGTGTTCATAAATTGATCGCGATGAGTGGTTCATGATCGTTCAGACCTGCTGAATCTAATGGCACAGGTCTTGAAGGCTAATTTTTCTCCAGTCAAAAACCCCCAATCTGAAACTATGTAAACCCTAGAATTCAAACATGGTATCTTGGCATAGAGTGCGTGAAACTTTGATTAGATCATATCATTAGCTTGCAAATTTCATCATAAACATAAATATAACAACAAAATGTGATAAAGATGCATGAATAAGGGGCAACAGATTTGGAATTTCTTTTACCAGTTTCGATGGTAACCTTGCGTTTCTTTGAGTATGGGGCTTGGGGAATGATTCAGTTATGTCCTATGATTCTCCAAGAAGCCAATAGAACAGGTTTTGAGACTTGAATCGCTTTGGAAATGAGTTTTCAGTTTTGAGTTTTTTTGTTAAAAATGTGAGTTTCTCGTGAGCAATAGGATGCAGCTTTTTTTTAATTCTTGTTGTGTCTCAATTGTATATACTCTAGTCAATGTGTATGAATGATATTTATGGCCAAATATGCTTTGCATTGATGTTTTGGATTTCCACATAAACCACCATTATCAACTTTCCATTTTGAGTCCAAATTTGAATTCTTGCTTGATTACTCACTTGCACGAATTTTGGTAGGCACATAATGGTGTTTCAAAGCTAGTAAAAACCAAATATTCCCTTTTAAATCAATTTTTGAATTTCTTTTGATTTTAAAAGATTTAAAATTAATTAAATCCAATAAAATCAATAAAAAATGAAAAAATTAATAAACAATTTTGAAATAAAAGGTGGGACACGTGGGAGGCATGGCCAAGTTAATTCAAGTGGAAAAAGTGGGCCCCTTTTGTCAAAAATGAGATTTCAAGGATAAATGATTTTGGCCATTTCACAAAAATTTCCCAACTTCTCCAATGCATAACTTGCTCAATTTTTAAGATTTGCTCATGTTCTTGGACATTTTAGAAAGGTCTTGAAGTCCTCTAAACAATTTATTTGGTCCCATGTCATTTTGATTTACCAATCTCAAGTTATGGCCTTTGACTTAAAGTCCCTTTTTGTTGACTTTTGAAAATGACCTATAATGTTGAAATTGATAACTTTTTGTGAGAGCATTTCTTGGACTTGAAGTATGAAGATGAGTTGTAGGAAATGTCTTTCTCTTCAAAATGAGCTTTGGATGGAATTTTTCTGATAAACCATGTGAAAGTTATGCCTTGGTCAATTTCAGTTGACTTTTCCAGCTGTCCAAAAATAGAAACTTTTGCATCTTGATGATTTTTGAGCCAAGTTTTGAGAATCATGATCAAGCATTGATCAAATGATGTTTGTGGCTTCAAAATGAGATGTTGACAAAATTTTTTGACTTTTGACTGCCAAATGACCATTTTGCCCCTACAGTTGACTGTTGAGCAATTAGGGTTTTTGACTATGCAACTTGACCTTGTAAGCCTTGAAACTTGACATGTAGGTGCTTGACAATGTTTATGTGCATGGGAGACTTGATTGAGCCCTTGAAAACTTTAGCTTCTTTGTGAGAACCAAAACCCTAGTTTGACTGGCTTCAGGAGGATGGTTAACTGTGTAGCCTTTGAGTAGACTTGAACCAATTGTGGATGATTCTTGTCAAAACTTTGAAGGTTATGGGAGGGCAAATTTTGGGGTACAACACCGATGGACTATGGTTTTCGATAGAGCTTCTAACTCACTCGGTAACATAATCAGTGTTGTAATTATATCTCATCAGGGTTGTCACACACCTTTCACTGCTAGACTTTTCTTTGACTGCACCAATAATATGGTTGAATATGAAGCGTGCATCACGGGTATTAAATCCGCTATTGACCTGAGAATCAAGTTAGTAAGCGTATATGGGGACTCGGCCTTGGTGATCAATTAGGTCAAGGGAGAATGGGATATGAAGCATCTGAATCTTATCCCTTATCGAGAACATATGTTAACCTTGATTCCGTATTTCGAAGAGATCACTTTTGAGCATATCCTAAGAGAAGAGAATCATTTGGCGGATGCATTGGCTACCATCTCATCCATGTTCAAAGTCATATGGGACAATGAGTCTCCCAAAATTACCATTGAAAGATTCGATGAACCGGCACACTACTATGAAATTGATACTGATGGAGTAGAAGAAAAGCCTTGGTTCTATGAAGTAAAGAGGTACCTTGAGGCTCAAGAGTATCCTGAAGGAGCGTCTATCAATGATAAGAAGTTCCTACGGAGGTTATCAACTAAGTTCTTCATGAGAAATGGAATTCTGTACAAGCGCAATCATGATTCGACTCTGCTTCATTATGCGGAAAAGAAAGAAGTAGAAAAGATTATAGAGGATATGCACGAAGTAATCTTTAGCACTCATTCCAGTGGGTATACTATGGCTAAAAATGTTTTGAGCGCAGGTTATTATTGGCCGACTATGGAAACCGACTGTCACCACCACTCAAGAATTTGGCATAAGTGCTAAATCTATGCTGATAAAGTTCACGTGCCTCTGATACATTTGAACGTCATGACTTCTCCGTGGCCATTTGCAATGTGGGGCATTGATATGATCGGAGAAATCAAACCTACTTCCTCTAACAGACATCGCTTCATCCTCGTCACCATTGATTACTTTACAAAGTAGGTTGAAGTAGCCTTGTTTGCCTCTGTTACCAATAATGTGGTTGCCCGGTTCATAAAACATAACCTTATTTGTCGGTATGGTATCCCTGAAAGGATTATCACAGACAATAGTACTAACCTCAACAACACTATGATCATTAAACTATGCATGCAGTTCAAGATAAAGAACCACAACTTTTCTCTGTATTGACCAAAGATGAATGGCGCAGTGGAAGCCGCCAACAAGAACATTAAGAAAATCATACAGAAGATGGTTGTGACTTATAAAGACTGGAACGAGATGTTACCGTTTGCTCTCCACGGCTACTGCACTTCAGCTTGAACATCAACTAGGGAAACCCTATTTTCTATGGTCTATGGTATGGAAGTTGTCCTACCTATCAAAGTTCAGATTCCCTCTCTGAGAATTATGAAGGACACCGACTTAGACGAAGACGAGTGGATTCAGACCAGGATAGAAAAGTTGAATCTGATTGACGAAAAGAGGCTTGCAGCTATTTGTCACGACCATATGTATCAGAAGCGTATGATCAAGGCACTTAACAAGAAAATCAAGCATCAGGTATATCAGGCTGGTGACTTGGTAATAAAGCGCATCATTCTACCACAAGGTGATCCCAGGGGCAAATGGACTCCCACCTACGAAGGACCATTTATAGTCAAGAAGATATTCTCCAGCGGTGCCATGATACTAACCACCATGGACGGTGAAGATTTCCCGCATCCTATGAATGCAGACATAGTCAAAAGATACTACGCATGAAAACGACCTGCTAGGTTAACTGGCCTAGGAAAAAATAAGGGCATCCCGGCGAAACAAAAAGGTTCATGCAAAAATTAGGGATATATATAAAAGATTGTACACTCGGCAAGTCGAAAACCTGAAAAGGCAACTTGGGCAAGAATGGGTATCCCGGTGGACTGAAAACCCGAAAAGGCAGTCTAGGAAGAAGTTAGGAATAAAAGCGTATGACTATGTCCCATCAGATCACTTATAGCAAGCTTTATTACCAACATCAAGTTCAAACGACACAGATCAATTCAATCACTTTCTTTCGACAGTAAGGGATGAGATGCTTGAAGACATAGGGGCAATAGCAGAGTTGGAACCCAACAAGATTATTTCCACATAGCTATATGTTTTGTTTTCACTTTGAACTCTTTTCATTTCATGACAATTTCATATTACTAGGATTTATATCTCTTTGTACAAAATCGCCTGTTTATGGGCAAATTATCAATACAAATACACCCTAAAATTCAAACCTTTTGTTTTTTTTACTTTTTCTAAAACCTCCAATGACCAAAATTGAATGAACATATGCATAAGAACAGGAATGATCATTTACTCAAAACTCTAGGAGTTGGGATGACGTTCAAGCTGTCCAAAAATCTCCACGGAGCCACTTCCACGAGATTATCCCCACAGGGTAGTCTTATCATACTCAATAGCGAATTTCCCCAATGAATAAAAGAGTGTGATCTTTTTCCGGCAATACCGCTAACCTACAGAGTCCCAATTGTTACAATTTATGGAAATTCTCTTCCCCAACTGAGTTTATTCCTCTGAAATTGTAAAACCCTGTAGATCTCTTCTCTCTAACATAGCTCATTTCCCTCAGCAAGGTTGTTTCCTCAGCAAAGTATTTCTCTGTCAACAAGATTTATTTCCCTAACATAATTTATTTCCCCAACAGGGTTTATTTCCCCAACAAAATACAGTCTCCCCGGCTTGAGTCTGTTTCTACCATAAATTACAAGCAAGATTCCCACCTCCAGAAAAAGACAGTTCGGATTGCTATCCCCGGAGAGTTTGCTACTGAATCTGAAACCGGATTAGGTATCATTCAACCTTATTCTCTCATACGAGTCGGCATCCATCCCATCTCTTATTCCCAGTCAAGGTATATAAGAACTAAATTCCCCAGTAGAGAAGTGAACGACCATTGTTCTTGGACTATTCTCCCCAAACAAGAATCAACACTCCCCAGCGGGATTTCCTCAAGCAGAAAGCAAGAATACCCATCAAGATCGAAGATACACATACTATTCATTCCCAGCAACAATCAGGGATTTATTTTCCCAGACAAAGATACTACATGGGTTTACAAATACACTTCAACAATATTTCACATCCATACATAATTTACAAACGTCATAGCATGTTCATACGAAACACATATAGCACAGTCTCATTTATTTTGAGATCATAACTATGCAATGCATTTTATACATCATGATATTGCATACATATAACTCTTTACCTTTTCAGGAAAGATCAATCAAGAGACAAACATTACCAACTACTTATAGGACCAGACAGTCTTCTCAAAGGTTACATCTGACAAATGACTACTTAAGAAATTTCCTCAGAGGGTCATTCTCAAAGAAACATATTTTCTAGTTGAATACGGTCATAAACATCTTTTGGATCATATTAAATCAAGCGTAGATTTATTCTGATACTTCTTCCAGTTGAAGACGATCATAGACATTTTCTGGCTCAGATTAAATCGAGCATAGATTTATTCTGATACTTCTTCCTGTTAAAGTCGGGTGTAGACATCTTCAATCTTAGATTAAATCAAGTGTAGTTTTATTCTGATACTTCTTCCAGTAAGACATTTTCTGGCTCAGCTTAAATCGAGTGTAGATTTATTCTGATAATTCTTCCAGTTAAAGTCGGGCGTAGACATCTTATGGCTCAGATTATATCAAGCGTAGATTTATTCTGACACTTCTTCCAGTAAGACATTTTCTAGCTCAGATTAAATCGAGTGTAGATTTATTCTGATACTTCTTCCAGTTAAAGACGGTCGTAGACATTTTCTGGATCAGATTAAATCGAGCATAGATTTATTCTGATACTTCTTCCAGTTGAAGTCAGGCGTAAACTTAGTCTAATTTCTATCAACGGTTATGTTAGATGGCATCTATAATCCCATCTCTGATGACTCTTGGTCACCTCTCCAAATGGAATCTTTAAGCCTATTCTCGGTACAATTAACCAACAGTGTTACTTTGTGCACAGGCGAGCACAAATTTCTGGGCACTTAAGTGTTCAATCCTCTTCTACCTTTAAGTCACGAATGGAGGACATGCCAATCTAACTCTTCAGGTTTAAGAAGATTGAACATGGGCAGATGTTGTACCCTAAAATTTTCCCTCCCGTTTGTCTTCAATACATGCTCACAAAGGTCTCAAGTACTCAAAGGTACTCAAGAGTAGACTAGTCAAACCTCCTCCTAAGGAAGGGGTCTACAACTAGGGTTTTTAGTTCCTCAAGGAAATTTGGTTTGCAAAGGTGTCAAATGGTTTTCATGGTTCATCATAGGTCCTCAATAGTGCTCATGTCAAGTTCAATTCTTGCATCACAAGTTTGCTCAGTCAATAGCTCAGATGATTAAAAATCAACTGTATTGGGTAAAAAGTCAACTATGGTCAACATACAGTCAAACTCCGAGATTTTTTGTCAACGTCAACATTTTGAAGTGATATTCATCATTTGATCAAGGGTTGATCATGATTCCTCAAGGAAAGCCCTCAAATCATCAAAAGTTCAAAATTGCCAAATTAGGGTTTTCCTTAGGAGAAGTCAACTGAACTTTGACCATTCATAACTTTCACATGCTTTATCAACTTTTCCCCAGCCAAAGCCTATTTTTAAGGAAATCCAATTCTCTAATACTTTGTATCTCAAGTCCAAAAAGTTTCTCATTTGAAAGATATGAGCCCATACATTATAGGTCATTTCAAAAGTCAACCAAAAGACACTTTTTGTCAAGGAAACTTACATCAAGATAAGCTCTCCAAATGAAAAAATGATCAAAATAGAAATTGTAGAGAACATCTTAAGATTTTCAAAAAGTCCTCGATCACCTTCAAAAGATGAAAATTGAGCGAGTTATGAGTTTCAAAAGTTAGGAAATTTTGAGGAAATACATGAAATGCAAAATGAGCAAACTTGAAATTTTGGACTTGTAACCTAACCTTTTTAGGTTTCAAACATGTCCATGACCATATGGAAGCCTCCTAAACTAATTCATACATTTCCATGATTTTTATTTATATTTACTTTGATTTTTATTCAATTAAATACAAAGTAAATTAAATAAAATCATAAAATAATGGATTAATGCATATGGGTTTAGTCTTTGATCAGATTTGAAGCCCAAAAATGAGATGGCCAGCTAGCAAAACCATCTAGACCAAGAAGGGAGGGAAATCTTCACAAATTTGGAAACATTTCAAATTATTTTGGAATAAAATCACACTTTAGTTCCATTTGATTAGATACCATATTTGTTAACCTAATGGGACGCCTTATATAAACACAAGCTTCAGATCACAAAGATAATAGAAAGACACGAGTAAGGTGCCTCAAGGAAATAGGGTTTGAATCACAAAATTTCTCAAATAAGTGCAAGCATTCGAGTTGCAAACTCTAAGCGATTTCAATCCAAACTAAGCCTTGAAATCATCTCCTGAACATCCATACGAGTAAGTTTCAATGATTTCTCAGGCCTGAATCGTGTTATCCACCATCTCTATTTGCATTTTTTCATCACTTTTTTTTTAAATTCGCGTGTTGTTGATTGTTTCTAACTACATGGATCTACATATATGAATGTTTAGAACAGGTCTGGACCCAAAAAAATGAAGCTCTAACGTAAGAATGGAGTTTTGCCATGGATAGGGAAAAACGTTTATGTGTCTTCGTATTAATACTTCCAGATCATTACAGGAAAAACTGATAGCACCATTGGATTCGCACACCTTAATTTAGGGGGGGTAGGGTTATTTTGGGGCTTTGAGTTTTGTTCTTTTGCAGGTTTGAGTTTTGGACCAACCGGAGAAGAAAGAGTTAACTATTGTAAGGGGTGGTCTGACTCGCCTAAAGACTTGCATGGCATCTAGTTGTTTTCTGATTCGTTGATTAAAAATCAGGGACCCACCATGCACGCAGTTCTTTTGTTTAACTGACATTAGTTTCCATTTTAAAATATAATGATTTTGTTTTATTTACTTACCAGATGTAATAACCGCCCTAGCGGTAAGCGTGTGTGTGTAAAGGGATTAGTGTGCCAGGGTATGGGTTCGATCCCTGCCCCTGGCATATTATTTTTCCAACTTTTCCTTTATAGATCCAATGCAAGTCATGTCCAGCGCACAATGATGCACCCCCCGTGTCATCACCATCTGATCCAGATCCAAGAGGCTTTCATCTCACACCCCCCTTTTGATTTATTTCAGGCCCATTTATTTTGTTTTTTTAATAATTATTTTGTTTTGAACAAATTAACTTTTTTAAAAATAATTAATTAAATCAGAAAACTCACAAAAAATCATTAAAAAAATTAGATTTAGGTTCTTGATTAATTATTTAATTTTTATTAAATAATAATTGATTTAATTTAATCACATTTTGATTTTATTTCATTAATTAGATAGTAAATTATTTAGAATTAAGGTTAATCACTATAAACATATTTTTCTAAACAAAACCCCAAAAATACTTTCCTAAACGCTTAGAGTTTTTTAGGTTTTAAATATCTTTCGGTTAAAAGATCGTAGTCCCTCAATGATCCTTTGATGCTTCCTCGGTAAACGATCTTACTCCCTTACGATAATTGCTAAAGTGTCCTACGAGTTAGCTTTATGACTGTATGATGACCCGCACTTGTCCCTCAAACATCCAATGATAGGGCTTCCTACTAACTAATGGTAAGATAGCACTATCTAAGGGAAAGGAGGAAAAGAACAGAGACTTTTTGAGTAGGTAGATAGCTCGTAGTCTCTTGCTCACAAACAAAAACATTTTTCACATATACACTCTTTCTGAAATATTTGCAAAACAAGCACTTGGATGCATTCTCAACGATACGAGAATCATTACAAATGTTTCCGCACTTAGGCATTTTAAAAATATTTTCCAAAAAACACACAAACATAAAGCAATTTCAAAGTGAGCTAGCGATTAAGATCCTGTAGATAACTACGGATGAAAAGGGTGCTAATACCTTCCCTTTTCATAACCTACCCCCTTACTCAGAAAAATTATCAAAAGATATTTCCTGTTCTTTTCACTCTTTCCTTTATTGGATAAAAGAAAAGTCGGTGGCGACTCTTGCTATCCGCAACATTTGTGATAAAACACAAAATCAAAAATCAGTTCTCCCACCGTATTACAAAATAAATTAGCAAGGTCTGCAAGGGTTTATAAATACATTATAATCCAAGAAGTTTGTATTTAAATGTGTGAGGAAAAAAATACAAAATTCATAGAATACTGTTGGAATCAATAAGTATTTGGTTAACATGCGAAGAAAATATCAAAATACTTAGAAATTGTTAGAAACTCAAAACTTTAATCGTGTGAATTGGTTTACCTGAAAAGTGGCTGATATGAAGTTAAGTAATGATTAAAATAGACCATACTTATTGTTTTTGATTGAATGAGATTATAATATGATGCCAATAATAATCATGTCCAAGAAAATAGGCTTAGGAAGTAATTTAATTAGGATATAAATGTAATAAAAACGGCTATTACTTTTCTTATATAGATAGTAGAGAAGATATCTGTTCTCCAAATATCAGTTCTCCATATCTTAAGTTTCTATGTTAACTGATATTATTAAATGTTATTTTAATCATTAAAGTATATTTTAACTGATATTATTAAATGCTATTTTAATCATTAAAATATTCCAATGTTTTAAATGATATTTAATTATGGATTCAAATTACCGTTAATCACTAAATTAAATTGTATTTATTTTAAAATTTTGGAATACAGAGGTAGGCGTTGGGAACACGTGGAGAAGATATATTTTTTCAATATCATAAATTTCTATGTTAAATGGTGTTATTAAATGATATTTAAGCATTAAAATATTTCAAATTTATATACTAAATGGTATTATTAAATAATATTTAAGACATTAAATGATATTGCAAATTTCCAAAAATAAATACAAATTTTATTAGTAGTAAATTAAAATAATGATAAAAATGTAAGTACAATAAATATTAAAACTGCATAATCTAAAATCATAATGTATTCGTGAATATAAATAGTTGAAAAAATATAAAATTGAAAATCAACCTATATTGAATAAAATATATTAAATACTTGCAATCCTTCCAGGTGTGTCCAATTCATCCAATTATTCTCTCTTTCCTTCGAGTCTGACTTGAGTATGGCTTTATATCTGTCTTTGTCTTTGATATTCATTATGTTGTTTGTATTATAAGTATTTGTCTATTGTAAAGCAGTTGTTATAATTGACTCCTTGAGATTCTGTTATTTTGTTACATATCTTTTTGTTTCTTTTGTAAACCTTTTTTAGAGTGTTTTATTAACAAATCAAGAGAGGAACTATATGGAAAGAAGGTCTATTATTCATTGGCTTGGACTTTGAAAAAAATGGAGATCATACAATACTAAAAGATGTTACGGTTTAAGAGTCTTGGAGATGCAAATAATAAGATTACAACTAAACGAGATGGCGAAATAAGATAGATAGTTCTCCTTAAGCTTAAAAGAAAATTTCATTGAACATCCATTTAGATTGACAATGCTTTATCGTTGGGCAGTATATTGAATCAAGTGCATAGATTAAAAATATGAGAATATTGCGTTAGATGATGATCGCATAAGAAAGTTTGAAAGTAAGTTTGGCACTAGAACCTATTTAGTAAAGGTGGTGGAATTGCACAAAGGTAATTTCAATGTGATATTTCATGATTGTTTGTAAATTATTGTCAAATTTCGACTAAATTGTGCTTTACACTTTTCTCACATGGGGAGTAAAACTTAACTCTTAGTTTTTGTCTTGTTAATTTCGGTTTTTATGGCTTAACGAATTATGGTGTTTTGGTTTCTTCTGGGGGGGCGTAGGCACGGGGTTACATAAGCGAGGCGAACACAATAATAAAAATATTTTATTTTTTCCCAATAATTCATTCATGCATTTTCCCTTAGCAAGTAAGCATTATATATAACACACCATTTGATTATAATAACAAGAGTGGATCTCGTTGAGTATAACGGACGTGAGGGGTGCTAATACCTTTCCCTTAGCAAGTAAGTATTATATATAACACACCATTTGATTATAATAACAAGAGTGGATCTCGTTGAGTATAACAGACGTGAGGGGTGCAAATACCTTTCCCTTGTGTAACCGACTTTCGTACCCTTTCTCTTGGTCGCAAGACCATGTTCTTTCCAATCTTAGAGGTTTTCTTGATATTTTCCTTTCCCTAATTGGGATAAATAAAGTCCAGTGGTGACTTCTTTGTTAGTTTTAGGTTTTTTAAATGTGGGAAACAATATTTAAACTTAACAACAAATTGAAAAATAAATCAACTACGAAGGTCTGCTAGGGTTTATAAATACATTATAATCCAAGAAGTTTGTATTTAAATGAGTGAAAACAATTTCAAAGTTATAGAATATTGTTGGAATCAATAAGTATTTGATTGACGTGTGATGTAAATATCAAAACACAAATAAATTGTTGGAAACTCAAAACTTTAATCGTGTGAATTGTTTTAGCCGAAAAGTGGTTGATATGAAGTTAAGTAATGATTGAAATAGACCATAGTTATTGTTTTTTATTTAATGAGATCATAATGTGATGTCAATGATTATCATGTCCATGAAAATAAGCTTAGGAAGTAATTTAATTAGGATACAAATGTAATAAAAATGGCAATTACTTTTCTTATATAGATAGTAGAGATGATATTTGTTCTTCATATCTCAGTTCTCCATATCTTAAGTTTCTATGTTAGCTGATATTATTAAATGTTATTTTACTCATTAAAATATATGTAACTTATATTATTAAATGTTATTTTAATCATTAAAATATTCCAATGTTTTAAATGATATTTATTTATGGATTCAAATTTCTGCTAATCACTGAATTAAATGATATTTATTTTAAAATTTTGGAATACAGAGTAGGCGTTGGGAACATGTACCGAAGATATATTTTCTTCATATCTTAAATTTCTATGTTAAATGTTGTTATTAAATGATATTTAATCATTAAAATATTACAAATTTCTATACTAAATGGTATTAATAAATGATTTTTAAGATATTAAATGATATTCCAAATTTCCAAAAATAAATACAAATGTTATTAGTAGTAGATTAAAATAATGATAAAAATGTAAGTACAATAAATATTAAAACTTCATAATCTAAAATCATAATTTATTCGAGTCTATAAATAGTTGAAAAAAATATTAAATTGAAAATAAACCTATATTGAATAGAATATATTAAATACTTGGAATGCTTCCAGTTGTGTCCAATTCATCCAATTCGGTTCTGACTTGAGTATGGTTTCATCTTTGTCATTGTCTTTGCTATTCATTTCGTCGCTTGTATTATATGTATTTGTTTATTGTAAAGATGGTTTTATTAATGACTCCTTGTTATTCTATTATTTTGTTACAAGTATTTTTGTTTCTTTTGTAAACCATTTTTTTAGCGATTTATTAACATATTTGTGATACGGTGGTAGAATCGACTTTTATATATAAGTTTTACATTTTGTATTTGCAAATGTTGCGGTAAGCAAGAGTCGCCACCGACTTTTATTTTATCCAAATTAAGGAAAGGGTGAAAAGAACAAAAAAAGTGCTTTTCGAGATTTTCTGAGTAAGGGGGGGGGGGGGGGGGGGTAGATTATGGAAATGGAAGGTGTTAGCACCCTTTCCATCTGTAGTTATCTACGGGCTCTTAGAGGTTTGCTCATTTTGAAATACATTTGTGCTTTGTGTGTTTTGAAAATGTTTGGAAAATTCCTTAGTGCGGTGATTTGCTTTGCGTTTAACTCTTGTATCAGTCCTCAAGAGTGTTAACAAAGCAAATGTTTTGAAATTTCTTTTGAAAAGTAGTATTTGTGTAAGTGCAAAATGTTTTTTGAGTAAACTTATAACAACTATCTACTTTTATACTCGAAAAGGATAGTTCTTTTCCTCCTATCCTTTAAATAGTGTTATCCTACTATTAGTGAGTAGGTAGCCCTATCGCTGGATGTATTAGGGACATTCGAAAGGGACGTTACAGTCACGAATGCAACTTGTGGAGACGCTTTAGCAATTTTGTTTAGGGACTAGATCATTTGCTGAGAAGGAAATTGTTGGGTCATCGAGGGACTATGATCTTTTTTTATTTATGGGTCTTTGCTAAAGGTGCGCATGTGCAATTGTGTTTGATTCATGTTATTTATCCCGCGCATTTAGGGTTTGCTGACATTTTAAATTCAGTATTTCCATACATGCCTAGTAACTAGCAGTAATATTTTGCAGGAAATAAAGTGCGGAAATATAAATCTACACTATTACATGGCTTCGGGGGGAGGGGAGGGGGGATTTACAATGTACAAAAATTGGGGAAAAAATAAAGAAAGCCGATAAAATCCTATTAATTATTACATTCCAGGATGCAGGTACAATAATATAAAATGTGAAAAATAAATAACGCGCAACAGGTTGAAAATTTGTCTAAGAAAAATCTTTTTTGTTGTTTTTGATTTTATTTTAAGAAATTACAACCTAAGTCTATTTAATTTTAATTTCAAGAAAAAGGTTAAAATAATTAATTTATTTATTTACAAATTAATTTAATTAGAAAAACAACTAGCCTAATGTTTTTTTTTGTGGGATTTTTGATTTAAGGTCAATTTAAATAAAAGGGGGTCAATAAAGAAATGAAAACAAAATTAAAAATAGAAAAGGAAGCATCCTTCGATTGCAGGGAGATGAGGCTTCAATTCAGAGGGAAAAGTTGTCTTTCGATTACCCTTTTATCCAGTGACAGGAGATGGCTTTCGATCCAGAGGGCTTTGCTGGAAGGTCCTGGGGGCTAACCTGTGAGGGCACTGCATCTGTAAAGATGTGTTAGCAAAACAAAACGCAGGACCTGGGTATCGAACCAAGGTCCCTCGATCCTGCACGCGTTGGGTCTATTCAGGCTATATCTACAACAAGTGTTAGCAACAAAACATATGCAGACCTGGGTGTCGAACCCAGGTCCTTAATTTTGATTACAAATCGAATGATTACAAGTATTTATGTGTCATGCAAATACAAACTTTTATCTTTTACCCACTCTTACCAATAGTTGGAACCTTCAATTTGGCCTTTTTTGGATATGGAGACACTTGCTTAAGGGTTGGGGATGATTGGAAAAGCCTTAAGAAAACTCCAAGAATTTTTTTTATTTCGTGTGATTCTCTCTTCGGTTCTCTCCAGCCTCCTTTGGAGCTTGCTAGTGTCTTCTTTATATAGAGGGGATGGAGGGGACAAGATAACAAAGGTTTAAACATCCATAAACAAGTGTTTTCAAAGCCATGAATGATGTTTTATAACGTTGCAAAAGATGTGGAACCTTGTCCCTTTTTGAAATTTGAATGTATGTGGACCTTTTGGCTCATTCGAATGCTCTCTAGTATTACTCTTCGATTGGCCTATTGCCTCCTCTTGTATAGACTTCGAATGGGCCTTTTGAATGGACCATTTGTGTACCTATCGACTGGCTCATGTACTCATCACTGGGGCTTCTTCGTTTGAACCCTTATTCAGCTAGCCTAAATGAAAATTCTTTCCTGGCCAGTCGAAACTTCGTTTGGAATGATTGTGCTTGTGCACGTTGGCTTGAACTGGAAGTATGTTGGCTTTTGGGCCAATAGGCCTCTTTGAATATATTTTTTTTTCCGTTTTGGCTAGGAATATCCATCCTTCGACCAAACCCCTTTTTAGATAACAATATGTGTTTCCCATTAAAGTGTCCTTCGAATGGGCCCTTTGTGTATTCTTCATTTTGAACCAAATGTGTGTGTTCTTTTGAATGGGTCACATGCATGCTTTGTGCCTTCTTCGAATGACTCTTCAATGTGTGTCCTTCGACTGGACCTTTGGAGTGCTCTTTCGAAGGGGACATATTGTGCTATAGTGCAAAAACTGAGCTGAGGCCTTGTGCATTGAAGGCAAGCACAAAGGAAGTCTTTGTCTTAGTGAACCCAAGGCAAGCGTGAAGGGGATTTTGGCGTGATGAATCATAACACACTTGTAGGGGGTTCTTGCCTTGTGCATAAAAGGAAAGTCTAAAGAAGCCTTTTGCCTTGTACGCTGAAGAGGGATTATTTTTCTAGTCGCAGCAAGAATTAAGCATGCATGCATATAGCCATTGCATTGTGAATCAAGCCAGCATGTAAAGCCAATGATGCAATCGAAGGAGCACTAACAGGAGGCCTTTCCCCCTTGGATCGAAGGAGGTTGTTTCAAAGGAAACACATGCCCAGTCGAAGCTTGTATACATTAAACAAGCAGAAGGCCAAGGCTTCAATCGAAGCTTGGAAATTTGAGTAAAGCTTGGAGGAGGTTAGGCGCTCAATCGAAGCCTATCAAAATGGAAATCGAAAGACACCTTGTTCATGCCAATCAAAAGACCTTGTTTATCTTCAAAAATTTTATTTTTTATTTAATCAAGTGTTTGTAATCACCTATGTAAGAGAAAAAACTTGGGAAAGTATGAGAGGGCAAATTTTGGGGTATAACAGATACCTTTATTCAATCTTCTTAAACCTGGGGATTTAGATTGGCTTGTCTTCCTTTCGTGATCTGAAGGTGGAAGATGATTGAACACTAGAGTGCCCAGAAATTTACACTAGCATGAAATAACATTGATGATTGATGATGTAGGGAATGGGCTTACAAATTCCATTTAGAGGAGACGACAGATTCGTCAGAGATGGGCTTAAAGATGCCATCCAAAGTAGATGCTGATTTCATACATGGTCTCTTTGGGGGTTCCTGTTCCTGCTGTCTGAGGAGGAGTCTGTTGGGGAATGTGGGTTTCTGTTGTTCTCCTGTTTGAGGAAAACTCTGTGAGGAATAGAGTCTAGGAACTTCAGTTATCCAAGGCTCTACTGAAGAGTTATCTCTAGAGGGATACCAGTTTCCTATATTCTGGTTAAAGTTCTGGTTTCCAGTGATTTGCTGGGGATAATGGAATTAACCATTATCTGAGAATGTACTATAAAGAGCATGTGTAGGGCCGTTTCAGAATGAGTTTGTGTTAGACTGCATCTGGATGCTGAGAAGGAACCCATGTAATATTGCTTTGTCTGGTCATGTAGATAGATTTCCTGTCTGGTTTCAGGTATTAATCTACAATCAGTCATTCATAGATAGTTATTCTGTCTTGTTTCAGGTATTAATCTGGAATTTGAAATTTGTCGGTCGTCCACAGATAGTTGTCCTGGCTTGTTACATGTATTAATCTGGAACTATGTTTTTTTTTGTCGTTGAGGTAGTTGTCCTGTCTGGTTTCAGGTATTAATCTCTGACTTAAGAAAGAAAGATAGTTTTCCTTGCTTGTTACAGGTGTTAATCTTCAATCTCTTCATGTAGATAGTTCTCCTGGCTTGTTACAGGTATTAATCCGCAGTCGGTCATCCACAAATAGTTTTCCAGGCTAGTTTCAAGCATTAATCTGGAACTTGTTTTACTGGTCACATAGATAGTTTCCCCGTCTAGTTTCGGGCATTAATCTGTGGCCTGCTGTATTTGTTGGTAAACCCGTCTTGTTTTGGGAGTTCGTACCACTTGGCCGTACAGATAGTTTCCTCGTCTGGTTTCAGGCATTAATCTTTGACCTGCTATAAAAGTTGATAGTGTTTGTCTGTCTGTTAATTTAACCTGAAAAGGTAAAATCAGTTTCATGCTATGTCATGATGTATGAATTTCATGATGCTCCCAAAATATATGTATTTGTATGCACATGCCATGATGTATGAACATGTAATGTTGTTGCGCAGTATCTTTGTCTGGGAAAATAAATCCCTGACGGCTGCTGAAGAGCACCGGGAAACTGAATCACAGATTGTTGTTGGTGAGTGAAGAAAGTGATTCTTCAATTTCCACTAGGGATAATGAATGGAGATAATTTTGTTGGCAATTCCCTCTCTCTGTCGAGGATCTTTAACTTCTGCTTAAGGATGTGACAGAAAGATGCCCTTGTTTCTGTACCTCATGGAATGAGAAGTATACTAGAATGAACTCGTGTCTGAATGCATCTAACAGTTGTGTGAGGGAGTGTCAGAATGAATCTATGTTGTGATTGTATCTGAACGGAAAGATGTACTGAATGAGCATCAGAATGGCATCCGCAGTTGGAGCGTATCTGAACTGTATTTGAAATATGAATCTGAATGAGTATCAGAATGGCATCCATATCTGGAGCATAGATGAACAGTATCTGAAAGCTGTATTGAGTGAGTATCAAAATGGAATATGTATCTGGAGCGTATATGAATTGTATCTGAAAGTTGAGTCTGAATGAGTATCAGAGTGGCATCCGTATCTGGAGCGTGTCTGAACTGTATCTGAAAGCTAAATCTGAATGAGTATCAGAATGGAATTTGTATCTGGAGTGTATATGAATTGTATTGGAAAGCTGAATCTGAATGAGTATCAGAATGGCATCTCTATCTGGAGTGTATCTGAACTGTATCTAAAAGCTGAATCTGAATGAGTATCAGAATGGAATATGTATCTGAACTGTATCTGAAAGTTATATCTGAACGAGTATTAGAATGGCATTCGTATCTAGAGCGTATTTGAACTGTATCTGAAAGCTAAATTTGAAAGAGTATCAGAATGGCATCCGTATCTGGAGCGTATCTAAACTGTATCTAAAAGCTGAATCTGAATGAGTATCAGAATGGAATTCGTATCTGGAGCGTATCTGAACTGTATCTAAAAGTTGAATCTAAATGAGTATCATAATGGAATTCGCATCTGGAGCGTATTTGAACTGTATCTGAAAGCTGAATCTGAATGAGTATCAGAATGGCATCCGTATCTGGAGCATATCTGAATTGTATCTAAAAGCTGAATCTGAATGAGTATCAGAATGGAATCCGTATATGGAGCATATTTGAATTGTATCTGAAAATTGAATCTGAATGAGTATCAGAATGGCATCCGTATCTGGAGCGTATCTGAACTGTATCTGAAAGCTGAATCTGAAAGAGTATCAGAATGGCATCCATATCTGGAGCGTATCTGAACTGTATCTGAAAGCTGAATCTGAATGAGTATCAGAATGGAATCCGTATCTGGAGCATATCTGAATTGTATCTGAAAAGAATATGGAGTAAGTGTCAAGATGACATCTGTCTTTGGATCGTACCTAAATCGTTTCTAGATGAGAATCTGTTTTATTTAGAATGTTTCTGCTGGGAATTCCTGTTTTGTTGTTTCGAGAAGAAATCCGCTAGGGAACATGAAAAGCTTGTGAACCAAGCTACATAATTCTTTAAGATGCCGGAGCAGTAATTGGATATTCTTTCTCTTCCAGGGATATAAGAACACCTGACATCACTAGGTTGTAGGTTGAGGATATGGCAGTGACTTTTTAGTAGAATTCCCCTGCCTCTGTACCTGTTGGAGAAAGTAGTTGCGAAGATTTTGAGTGTCATCCCAACTCCTGGGGTTTTGAGTAGATGTTGATCAGGGAGTATTCTACTGATAGACAAATGATAAGATGACGAGACGTAGTCGTACGCTTTAATCCCTAACTTTTTCCTGGACGGTCCTTTCAGATTTCCAGTCCAACGGGATACACTTTTTTTACCCAAGCCGCCTTTTCAGGTTTTCGACTTGCCGGGTGTATGGATTTTTTATGTATATCCCTAATTTTTGCCCGAACCTTTTTGGTTTTCCGGGATGCCCTTATTTTTGCCTAGGCCAGTCAACCTAGTGGGTCTTTGTTCATGTGTAGTATTTTCCGACCATGTCCATGTTCACCGGGTACGGAGAACTGTCACTTGCCCATAGTAGTAAATGTTGCCATATTGCCAGAAGACGTTTGTTTGATTGCATGTGATTCATTGTTGGAATTCATGTTTAATGCCCTAAGTGATTCAGATGGAGATCTGCCCCTGGCTATTTGTCATTTTTGAGAGATTCCTTGAACCTTGACTTGACTGCCCCAGATCAGGTGGACACTATGCTATGCCCCTTGATTATGAAAGGCCTATCACTGGAATGTCTTTCCATCTGAGGTTATTATGTCCATTGAGAGAATTTTCTTTCATTGAATATTCGTTGTGCAAATTTCTCTGTTGTTTAAACAATTAGCTATATGCAAACAATGTCATTTAAAGAATGCAAAGCTTATGTCTGTCTTGAAGTTTGAAAATTCATTTTTAGTAAAACAAACAAATTTTGTAAGAGTGCGGTATCAACTCAGGATTTATAGCAAGTCCTACAGGAGTCGGGATACCTTTTATAACAGTATGCTTTCGAACTAACCCATGCTTCAGCTAGGACTTTTAAGGATTGTAGCGTGGCCTGGTTCATAGTTTAAGGAACAAAGGATAAAGGCTCAAAATTTATTTGTACCCACCCGTTCTTCGTGATGTTCTTCAGCCCTAAACTCAGCTAATTGTGCGTTTTGAATCCCAGTTGAGTTCTGAAATCATTGCTCTGATACTTGGTGATGGTTCAGAAGTTGAATGTTTATTTTGAGAAGGCAGTCATTTTTTTTGCAACTTTCCTTTTTGTTGAGGATTTGTAGCGACCTTCTTTTTTTTTACTTTATTATCCCTCTCTTCTGCCTGAATTGTTTCTTTTGCGATTATAGCCAGCGGGATGCCTAAGTTTTTCTTAAGTCTCCTTCATAAGTTTTGGCTTAGTGGGCTTTTCTTTTGAGAGATGATGACTGTCTGTCTTAATGATTATGTGGAACCATCAATATCTTTTGGAGAGCATCTTTTACACTATTTGTCGTGTATGGAGATAGAATTTGTGATTGAATGCACTTCTGAATTAACTGAGAAAGCTACCCTGCACCGGGTTATGATTAAGGGTTTTAATTTGTATGAAAAGAAAAACTCCTACTTCTTAGGCTCAAAGGGGCTGACTAGGGATTATCTTCCTTATAACTCCACTATTTAGGATTTGAAACAAAGTCTGTACATCGTCAGTGGGGTCTGTTCAAAAGCATATTGTAGAGATTGTGGTATCATTTTCGCCATCCTCCCTCTAAAGGCTTACAACTTTTAATCAAGAGTTGAGTATCACAAAAGGAAGTAAAAACACAATTTGAATATAGTGGATACGAATGAAATAATTCAAGAAAAATATATGTAATGCATTGATGAAATAACAAAGTTTGACATGAATAAGTGTTCGAACAATCAAAAGAAAATTACAAATTGATAATTCAGATGAACAAAAAGCCTCTTTGTCTTGGCTTTGTCACTTCAGATGGTGTGCCTTTGAGAGATGGTAGAAGAATTCAGTATGGCCATCTTGTGTGAACTCTAGCACTCCTTTGTTGATCAAGTCCTGAATCTTATTTTACAAAGCCAACAACCATTCGTATCATGTCCAGGACTATTGGAATGGTAGGCACATATTGCATCAAGATTGTAGTTAGCGGAAGAAGTTTTGGGGTTTGGGTGAGGTCTTATCAACGTAACCAAATTCATCCTCAACATATATTGCAATGCCTGAGACAATGGTATGTTGATTTTGGTAAACGGTCTCCTGGGCTTGTCTTGCCTTTGCTGATTACCCTGTTGTGGTTGGCGAGGTCATTGTTGGACCCTTGGCGTAGCAGCCGTCTGGAAAGGTCTACTCTCCAAGATAAATTTTTGTCCCATCAGGGGTTGATGAATAACTTGATCCCCAGCCTTGACTGTTTGTTTCACACGGTTGCGTTCGTCTTGATGAAGCTTGTTGACAATGTCCCTCAGCTCTTCTTGTTCCCGAGCTAAGTTTTGGATAAGATCCATTTGACTGATCATTTGGATTCTCATTGTTTCCATTTCAGCTTGTAATTGCTCCAACTAGCCATCCTTGTCGTTGTCAGGATTTTTCTTGGTCAAGTTCCCAACGAGGAGTGCCTTCAATTCTTCTTTCCCCTCGGACAGATTCAGGAACATTTCTTTGAATTGAGCATCTTGGGTTTGGATATCTCTGTCAGTCTGCTCGGGAGCCATTTTTCTTGCTGAAATAAATAGCGAGAAAATGAGAGACTTGTACTGGAAGACCTGTTATGTAATGACATGTGTGATCGGTGGATCTGGAACTGACTGTTTAAAGCTGGTTCGCGAAATGTCGCGGAAGCAAGAGTCGCCACCGTCTTTTATTTTCTCCAAATGGAAAGGACAAAAGCACAGAAAAATTCCTTAAAGAGATTGCTCTCGGTTCGGGAGGTAGGTTATAGAAAGGGAAGGTGTTAGCACCCTTTCTATCCATGGTTATCCATGGGCTCTTAGATACTTGCTCATATGTTTTCAAAATTGTTTGCTTGCTTTTCAATGTGGGTTTAAAAAGTTTCTTTGAAAAAATTTCAGATCGACTCATACGTCAGAGTGTTTGAAAAGTGTGCTTTGAAAGCTTTTGAAAATGTGTCAGTGTGAAAAGTCTTTTTGAATTTGTTTTGAGATTAGAGCAAGTATCCTTGAGAACCTACCTACCCTAAGGAATTCATCTGTGTAGATGTCCTTTAAAGTAGTGCCATCCCACCATTGAGAGGTAGGTAGCACCACCGTTGGAGGTGTTCGGGTCAATTCGAGGTTCGGGACATGGTGATCACCAGAGCAATGGGAAGACACCTTAGAAGCTACCCTCATGCCAGGTTCCCGGATCATGAGGACTTACTAAGACGTCCTCTACTCGACGATCACCTTTCGAAAGGCAACAGCGAGGCGTACCCTAGGGGTGGTGTGTGCGAATCATGTGTCATGTTTCAGTTATTTGTCTTGTCATGTTTGTTGTGTTCTACGCTTGATTTTAATTTGTCCATTCATTCTTGCATGCATATTTAACAGTTATAAGTTGCGAGGAAATAAAGCTAGACTATTACAAATGGCGCGGGTCCACATCGCCAAAATTAAACCGGACCCGATTTAGCGGAAAAAAATAAATAATGCGAAGAAATAAAGTGCGAAAAGTAAATTACAATGCTTTGGGACAATTACATAATTATAATTAAACGACATAAGATAAATGCGCAAATTAAATAATTGAAACGAAACTAGGGCGTTGGACCCTTTTTTGCAAATAATTAAAATTAATAAGGACTTAAAAATTAAAATTAAATGAGAATGATATTTTTGTGTTTTTTAGATTTAATGAAAAAAAGAAATTAATTGAGATTAAATTAAACGGCAAACCCTAATTCTAATATTTTTTATTTATTATGAAGGAATTAAATTATAACCTAAATTAAACTCTAAATTAATTTGTACAATTTTTAATTTATGAAAATAAAATAATAAATAAATAATATTGTTATTAAAAGAAAATAAAAAGATATTAAACCTAAATTCTATTTTTTTGGATTTTTATTAAAAACGGAATTAAAATTGAAAACCTAATTAAACTAAATAATTATAAGTATTTATTATGAAAATAATTAATACATAAATATTTATTAAATTTTTGGCCTTTTTCTGATTTTTTGAATGTTTTTGTATTTTGTAAAAAAAAGAGAAAATTAATTAATTAAAGCAATAAAAATAAATAATACAATAATTAAAATAATAAAAGAAAAGAAAAAGCAAACCAGAGTGGGGTGTTGCCCCAAATAAGGAGGTTCAAATTTAAGAGGCCTGGCCCAATAAGCTGGAACTTGGTTGACTGTTTGGATTATGTGCAACGCGTTGACTGGTGCTTATGGCATTCTTTGAATCCTGGCCCTTGATCTGGGTGAGATGGACGCGTGTGTGACTTGAGAGGGTGAGCGTATGGTGCACTGGGACACTAGCGCTGCATTGAATCAATTATTGAAAAATAATGTTAAGTATTTGCCAGACCTGGGACTTGAACCCAGGTCTTGAAGGTTACAAGCACAACACCTAGCCACTGAACCACGCGCGTTTCAATTAACATATAATAAACAATAAATAATATAATAATAACGCGTTAGTGCTTTGGAATTTCGCGCGAAATTCAAACTGTCCAATGGTTGATGGACACGATGTCATCTCCTTCCCCTACCCTGTAACACAAAACACTATGGGAACGGTTTTTGATCGTGGCTTTAGGGGACTTAGAAGAAAATAGCGACTAGCCCCTCGTCGCTCATAAATTGAGCGCGAGGGTGCCAACTTCTTCGTCTCATCCTGCTTAAGCTGTTGGAATTGGTCTGGAAGCACAATTTTTCCTTGGGCAAAAACCCCCAAATTTGAAACCTGCAAACCCTAGAGGACGCTCATGGTAGATTCATGTTTATGCCACAAAAATCCAATTAATTATGATGGTTAGTTCACAAACTTCATAAGAAGCATGAATATACAAACAAAAATGCAAAAAGATGTCTAAATCATGCCATGCGATTTCAAGATGTTCTTGGTACAGTTTGAGTTTGTGATACCGTTTCAAGGCGTTTAGCTTGTTGTTTTTGATTGAGAAACGTTTTGGGATGTCTCAGGATGCTAATGAAACAAAAATCAAAGCTTGAATCGACCTAAAACCTAGATTTCAGTGTTTGAGTTTTTAGGAGAATTTTCAATATTGTAATGCTTGTTTTGGGCGCAGCTTCTTGTCTAGTAGCATTAGGGTTCTCATCTAGTATTTGTATGGAATGGTTTAGGTTAACAAAACTACACAAAATCTCAAGCATTGATGATTTCACATATTTGATTTTGGAAAATCTTTTTCATATCTTTTTTCATGTTTCTTGTGTCAATTAGGTTTCAATCAAGCCAAAACCTTCTATATCAGCATGTGCACGAAATCTCAAGTCCAAATCATGCATAAAAAGATTTGTTTAGGTCAATTTTATATTTTTCACATATTAAAATAATTTAAATGAATTAATATTGATATAAATTCAAATAAATAATTAAAAAATATGAAAATACTTCCCTTTGGGCCTAATGGTCGTGCATAGGCTTGGCATGAAGAAACTTGGAAGAAAAATGGGCCCATTTGCATTTTTAGGCCTTTTGCATCAATGTTGACTTTCAAAAATTTCCAAAAATTTCCCAACTTCCACAAGGCATAACTTGGTCAATTTTTAAGCTTTTCACATGTTCTTGGACATTTTGGAAAGGTCTTTGAGTCCTTTAACCAATGCCTTTGGTCCCATGTCATTTTGATTTACCAATCTTAAGTTATGGCCTTTGACTTAAAGTCACTTTTTGTTGACTTTTGAAAATGACCTATAATGTTGAAATTGATAACTTTTTGTGAGAGCATTTCTTGGACTTGGAACATGAAGATGAATTGTAGGAAATGTCCTTCTCTTCAAAATGAGCCTTGGATGGAATTTTTCTGATAATCCATGTGAAAGTTATGCCCTGGTCAATTTCAGTTGACTTTTTTCAGCTGTCCAAATATAGTAACTTTTGCATCTTTGATGATTTCTGAGCCAAATTTTGAGAATCATGATCAAGCATTGATCAAATGATGTTTGTGGCTTCAAAATGATATATTGACCAAAAATTTGAACTTTTGACTGTCAAATGACCATTTTGCCCCTACAGTTGACTGTAGTGCAATCTAGGGTTTTGACTGTGCAATTTTGAGCTGAATGCCTTGAAACTTGACATGAGGACATTTGACCATCTTTGTAGGCATATGAGACTTGATTGGGCCTTTGAAAACTTCCTTTCCTTGATCAGAACCCAAACCCTAGTTTTGACTGCATAGGAGACAGTTGAACTGCATAACCCTGGGGGAATTTTGTGACCTTGACTTGGCAATTTCTTGATGAATATGGGAGGGCAAATTTTGGGGTACAACAGTTGCCCCTGTTCAATCTTCTTAGACCTGAGGATGCAGATTGGCTGACGTGCCTTTCGTAATCCGAGGGTAGAAGATGATTGAACACTAGAGTGCCCAGAAATTTGCGCTCACATAGTAGCAGTGTGATGATGGGAATGGGCTTATAGATGCCATTTGGAGATTGATGAATAGGATGATGGGCTTATAGATGCCATCTGGAAGTTGATCGGGTAGGAGATTCCTTAGCGAGAACCTGCATACCTGCAAAACAGAAAAATGAGTACCTGACACGTTGCAGGGACTGATTTTAGATGCTTGATATAGATATGTCCTGACTAGTTACAGGAGCTGGGTCTGGAGCTTCAAACGTTGATGAATGAACCAGGGATGGTTACTGCCTTAGCATGAATGGTAAGAGAATCCTGAATGATTTCAACCTCAACAACGCTCGTTGAGAAAATCTTGGTGAGAATTACCATCTTCGTAGTGTCAGGAAGAGAACCAAAGGCCATTATAATCTCAAAGGGAGTCACCTCACTCACCGTTGGAGAGGGAACTATAGGAAATTATAATCTGAAAGGAAATATCACCTCACTCGCCGTTGGAGAAGGAAACATCAGAGAATATCACCTCACGCTCATGCCGGAGAGGGGAACATCTGAAAAAGGAATTACCACCTCACACGCCGTTGGAGAGGGGACCATAAGAGAATATCACCTCACGCTCATGCCGGAGAGGGAAACATCTGAAGAAGGAATTACCACCTCACACGCCGTTGGAGAGGGGACCATAAGAGAATATCACCTCACGCTCATGCCGGAGAGGGGAACATCTGAAAAAGGAATTACCACCTCACACGCCGTTGGAGAGGGGACCATAAGAGAATATCACCTCACGCTCATGCCGGAGAGGGGAACATCTGAAGAAGGAATTACCACCTCACACGCCGTTGGAGAGGGGACCATAAGAGAACTTCTACTGAGTCTTTATCAGAAAAATCTGTTTGGAGTCGATTTAACTGGACTGGAGAAGTCCTTGAAATATATTTGAGAATTTCAACTGCATCTTTCCTGAAAGGTAAAGGTCAGTTATATGCAGTGCATGATATGGATCAAGCAATGATGGACATGATTTATATGATATGATGTGTACATGCATGCTATAACGATGTATGTGATGATTCATGTATGTTTTCGTCTAGGATAATAAATCCTTGACGGGTGCCGGGAAGTCATATCCTGGGCTGATGTTGAGGAAGAGGTTTTGCTTCCGCTGTGGATGATTGTTGCAAGAATACCGGTAGGAGAAGATAACTCCGTTGAGGGATAAACTTGGCAAGTGAAATAATTCTGCGGGAGAAAAGATACTCTAGCGGTCATGCTGGGGAGTGCTACTCTGTGGGGATAGCGATGCTTTGCTGAGTTGATGAAGATAACTCCGCCGGGGATACCATTGATGAGTTATGCTGGGGATATCCTTGTTGTGCTGGAAGTGTTGATAGACTTCGCTGGGGGTAGGAAGATACTTTGCCGAGGACGCTCTTTCCGTGGCTTTTGGCTGAGGATAACCCAGTTATATACTGTTACGGAAATAACTCTTTAAATCCAGCCGGACGACGCGTTCGTGCTTTGTGAGGGGATAAGCTTGTTGCTTGGGGATATGAATTCCATCCTTCCTGGGGAGATTGGATTGGACTCTTCTGGGGAAGTTTTGGACTGTAATGTTATAAGTTGAAAGAGGGAACCTATGTAGGGTTGCTGGATGTCGAGTTCGTGTAAAACTTCGTTTTTTAGAAAGGGAGAATTTGTGTAGGGTTTCTGGGTGATGAGTCCATGTAAAACTGCATCTTGAAGAGGGGGGAACCGGTGTAGGGTTGCTTGGTGAGGTAAGTTCATGTAAAACTTCTTGATGAACCGGGGTGAGGTTATCTTGAACTAAATCCATGTAAGACTTCTGGAGGAACCGGGGTTAGGTTACCTTGGGGTAAATCCATGTGAGATTTCTTGACAAACCGGGGTAAGGTTGCTGGAGACGAGTCCATGTGAGACTTCTGGGGGAACCGGGGTTAGGTTACCTTGAGATAGATCTGTGTGAGATTTTTTGACGAACCGGGGTAAGGTTGCTTAGGGATAAGTTTGTGTAGAACTTTGATGAACCGGGGTAAGGTTATTTGGTTAAGTTTGTGTAAAAACTTTGATGAACCGGGGTAAGGTTATTTGGTTAAGTTTGTGTAAAAACTTTGATGAACCGGGGTAAGGTTACTTGTGCTAAATCCATGTAAGATTTCTGGAGGAACCGGGGTAAGGTTACTTGGATAAGTTTGTGCAAAAACTTCTGGAGGAACCGGGGTAAGGTTATTTGGTTAAGTTTGTGTAAAAACTTCTTGATGAACCGGGGTTAGGTCATCTTATGGAGGAGGAGTCTGTGTATGACATTGTCTGAAGGTTGAGAAGAAACCGGTGTTGGGTTGCATGATTTTGATTAAGTGGATGATTGTCCTGTTTGGTTTCGGACGCTAGCCCACGATCTGGAATTTGTAAAGGTAGATGGTAATCATCCTTATGTTGATCTGTCCTTTGTACTTTGGTTGACAGAGCAATTGAATCGCCTGGATAACTCATTACTGCCCCTGCTTCGGAGGTGAGGGAAGAGGATACCTGTGTGGGTGATTGACAAATCTTCGAGTAGACAAGTGATGAAATACCGGAACATAGTCGTACGCTTTGATCCCTAACTTTTGCCTGGACCGCCCTTTCGGGTTTTCAGTCCTCCGGGATACCCATTTTTGCCCAAGCCGCCTTTTCAGGTTTTCGACTTGCCGGGTGTACATGTTTTTTTCATTTCATCCCCTCATTTTGCCCGAACCCTTTTGGTTCGACGGGAAGCCCTTATTTTTGCCTAGGTGTGTCAACCTAGCGGGTCTTTGATTTTGCGTAGTATTTTTTTCGACTATGTCCACGCTCTCAGAATGTAGGGAGTTGCCCCTGTTAGAAGTACTTTGTCCTGCCCCAGATAATGGGCAATGCTCCTACTGTGCCCCTTGATTGGAGGTACTTCTGTTCACCAGGTGTTCATCGTGCGAATTTCCCTGCTGTTCAAACAAATAGTCATATGCAAACAAGATTATTTTAAGAATGCAAAAGTCTATGTCTGTCTTGAATTTTGAAAATGCATTTTTGTAATACAGTGCGATGTCAACTCAACATTTTACAGCAAACCTTCAGGAGTCAGGATACCTTCGTGACAGTATGCTTTCGAACTAACCCATGCTTCAGCTAGGACTTTTAAGGGTTATATCGTGGCCGGGTTCACGGTTTAAGAAACAAAGGATAAAGGCTCAAATTATTTGTACCCACCCGCTCTTCATGATGTTCTCCAAACCTAAACTCAGTTGATCGTGCATTAGACCTTGTTTGAGTCTTTGCTTGATATATCAGCGATGGTTCGGATATTGATGATTTATTTGAATGGGCAGTCACCTTTGCTTTTGTGGAGGGTTTGTGAGACCTCTTTTGATTTTTTGTTATCCCTTTCTTTTTTGCCTGAACTGTTTTCCTTTTTGGAATTACAGTCAGCGGGATGCCCCAGTTTGGTAAGTCTTCTTTATTGGTTTTGACTTTTTGGGCTTTTCATTTATGATTTTTTTTTTTGATAATGACTGCCTGTCCTTATGATTGTTCGGAACCATCACTGTCTTTCTTTGTTTTGTAAGGACTTTTTTGGTGCCATTCGTTATGCACTTGGACCAACTGAGAGACTACCCTGCCCCAGGTTATGATTTAAGGGTTTTGATTTTCGAAAATAAAACTCCTACTTCTTTGGCTCAGATGGGTTAACGAGGGATTATCATCCTTATAACTCCAGTGTTTAGGGATTTGAAACAATGCCTGTACCTCATCAGCGGGGTCTGTTCAAAAGCATACTGTAAAGATCGTGGTATCGTTTTCGTCATCCTCCCTCAAGAGGTTTAGAATTTTCAATTAAGAGTTGACCATCGCAAAAATATGAAAGCAGTTTTAAGCATAGTAAACATAATTAAATTAAGACAAACATGTGTAATGCATTCATGAAATAAAAGAGTTTAACATGATAATTGTTTATCTGAACAAGAAAAGAAAAATACAACTTGAATTCAAATGAACAAAAAAATTCTCAATCCTAGCCATGTTTTGGCAATGGAGCATTGATCACATTGGGAGTCTCAGCAGGCTCGAACTCGATCTCTTTGGCATCGATCATGTTCTGAATTTTGTATTTCAGTGCCCAACAGTCTTCAGTATCGTGCCCCGGGCTATCGGAATGATAAGCGCATCTGGCTTCTGGATTGTAGCTAGGAGAGGAGGTCTTAGGATTGGCGGGAGGGTTGATCACTGCAATCAGGTTCATCTTCAACATATGTTGCAGTGCTTGCGACCATGGCATGTTAATGTTGGTGAACTGCCTTTTAGGCCCGTCCGGCCTTTGCTGGTTTCCCCTCTGTGGTTGGCGGCGTGGTGCAGAACCAGAGATCATGACTGCCCCTGCATGTTGATCATGTCGGCTCTTATGGCTGTAAGCTGCATTAGACTCTTTCCTTCCCGTGTAAGGCTTTTTGTGAGTGTCAGGAGGTGTGGCCTCTTGAATTTTCCCACTCTTGATACCAGCTTCAATTCTTTCGCCGGTCAGGATGAGGTCAGTGAATCCAGCAGATGAGTTACCAATGAGGTGGTTGAAGAATGGACCAGACAGGGTCCCCAAGAACATGTCGACAAGTTCCCGATCAGTCAGAGGTGGTTGTACCCTTCCAGCGAGATCCCTCCATTTCTGCGCATATTCTTTGAAACCTTCACTTGATCCTAACGACATACCCTGGAGTTGGGTACGCGTAGGAGCAAGGTCGGCATTATACTGATACTGCTTGTAGAAAGCAGTAGCCAACTCCTCCCAGTTACGAACCTTGGTCCCATCCAGCTGATAGAACCATTCGAGATGAGTCCCTGAAAGACTCTCCTGGAAGAAGTGGATCCATAGATTCTTATCCGCAGAGTACGGCTGAATCTTCCGAACATAGGACCTTAAGTGCAGCTTGGGACAAGACGCCCCGTCATACTTCGAGAAAGTTGGTGCTTTGAATTTATGTGGGATAATCACACCAGTCGACAAACCCAGATCTCCGAAATCCAGCCCAGGTGCCTGTTGAACCTCCATAGCTTTCATTCTGTCCTCCAGTTGCTTATATCTGTCATCAGCAGGAGGGTACTGCTCTTCATCAAAATCTGTCTCGTTGTCGGAGACCACTGGACTGGGAACCTCTCTCTCATGATGACTGCTTTTTCCCACAGATGGGGTTGTCCTCTCAGCTTCAACTTGTGGTGTATTCCCAAATCTGCGTCTAGGGCTGAACAGAACAGTCCTCTTCTTTTTCTTGTCCTTCTTCAAAAGCAGAGCCTTCAGGTCTTGTTGCCCCTGGGTCAAATTCAGGATCAGCTCTTGGAACTGGGCGTTCTGAGCCTGGAGATCCTTGATGGACTGTTCAGCTGATGATCCAGGATTCATGACGATTGGCTGACATAAACAGCGGAGAAGGGTAAGCAACCTGCAGAGAAAAAGGGTACCTGTTATGCAATGATATATATGACATGCATGCAATGATTTCAAGGACCTCGCGGGGTAAACAGAGAAACTTGTTAGAGTTGCAAGCCGGTAACTTGATTGAAGGCACTTCATGTTGTTGAGAGTCCTTCTTCAAGGGTCAAAGGCTCACCATATCCAGTGGGTCATAGCCCCTGACACCCTTGGCTAGAGGAAAACAAATCCTCTTTGCCCCTGGCTAGATGTTTGATTTATCATGACCTGCATCACAAGCCCTTGAGATCCTTGAAATGGGTTAGGATGTATGCAATGGTATGATGTTATGCTATGCATGGGGTAACGTGAGTGAACCCTGTTATGAGTCCTGATTAAGGACTGAAACAAAACCTGCAAGAAACAAGTGTTAGGTCACAAGCATGCAGATAATCAAGTACGAAGGCACACAAGTCACGCAAGAGAGAGCCCTTAGGTTTGGGCCAGCATGGGGTCTGGATAGTACCCTCTTGAAGTTGGTGGGTTCAACCTGTCCTAATCAAAGTAACCGGGTTCTAAGGGTCCCAATATCACGGGATTGCTTTCATTGTTCATCGTTTCGATTTAGCCACTGAACTGGCGACCGAAATATTCCAGGAAAGCAACCCTCAATTGAGCGTAGTATCGAGTATCAACCAACCTCGGACTGCACCAAAGTCAGTTATCTCACTACCCTAAAGAGGCCAAGATAGTTCAATTAAGGTTCCTAAGGTCTGTTGATGCTTCATGACACCACGCGGAGGCCCCGTACTCTCCTTGACTGAACTCAAGGGTTACCGGTACACACCAAAGTGCCACATCAACGTAGCAGACTGTTTCAACCATGTCGGTATACCCCGCACAGTTCCCTCACAGCCTTGTTGCTACTTTCTAAGAAGGTATCCCTCAGATCCGGGTTAGGATCTATAGAACTCCCAAAACAGACCCACAATAATAAAGCAAACAATTCAGACAATTGAAAACATAAGTGATCTTAGTCCTAAGGTACACCTCACTTTATAAATAGTCCCCAGCAGAGTCGCCAGTTCTGTGATCGGTGGATCTGGAACTGACTGTTTAAAGCTGGTTCGCGAAATGTCGCGGAAGCAAGAGTCGCCACCGTCTTTTATTTTCTCCAAATGGAAAGGACAAAAGCACAGAAAAATTCCTTAAAGAGATTGCTCTCGGTTCGGGAGGTAGGTTATAGAAAGGGAAGGTGTTAGCACCCTTTCTATCCATGGTTATCCATGGGCTCTTAGATACTTGCTCATATGTTTTCAAAATTGTTTGCTTGCTTTTCAATGTGGGTTTAAAAAGTTTCTTTGAAAAAATTTCAGATCGACTCATACGTCAGAGTGTTTGAAAAGTGTGCTTTGAAAGCTTTTGAAAATGTGTCAGTGTGAAAAGTCTTTTTGAATTTGTTTTGAGATTAGAGCAAGTATCCTTGAGAACCTACCTACCCTAAGGAATTCGTCTGTGTAGATGTCCTTTAAAGTAGTGCCATCCCACCATTGAGAGGTAGGTAGCACCACCGTTGGAGGTGTTCGGGTCAATTCGAGGTTCGGGACATGGTGATCACCAGAGCAATGGGAAGACACCTTAGAAGCTACCCTCATGCCAGGTTCCCGGATCATGAGGACTTACTAAGACGTCCTCTACTCGACGATCACCTTTCGAAAGGCAACAACGAGGCGTACCCTAGGGGTGGTGTGTGCGAATCATGTGTCATGTTTCAGTTATTTGTCTTGTCATGTTTGTTGTGTTCTACGCTTGATTTTAATTTGTCCATTCATTCTTGCATGCATATTTAACAATTATAAGTTGCGAGGAAATAAAGCTAGACTATTACAAATGGCGCGGGTCCACATCGCCAAAATTAAACCGGACCCGATTTAGCGGAAAAAAATAAATAATGCGAAGAAATAAAGTGCGAAAAGTAAATTACAATGCTTTGGGACAATTACATAATTATAATTAAACGACATAAGATAAATGCGCAAATTAAATAATTGAAACGAAACTAGGGCGTTGGACCCTTTTTTGCAAATAATTAAAATTAATAAGGACTTAAAAATTAAAATTAAATGAGAATGATATTTTTGTGTTTTTTAGATTTAATGAAAAAAAGAAATTAATTGAGATTAAATTAAACGGCAAACCCTAATTCTAATATTTTTTATTTATTATGAAGGAATTAAATTATAACCTAAATTAAACTCTAAATTAATTTGTACAATTTTTAATTTATGAAAATAAAATAATAAATAAATAATATTGTTATTAAAAGAAAATAAAAAGATATTAAACCTAAATTCTATTTTTTTGGATTTTTATTAAAAACGGAATTAAAATTGAAAACCTAATTAAACTAAATAATTATAAGTATTTATTATGAAAATAATTAATACATAAATATTTATTAAATTTTTGGCCTTTTTCTGATTTTTTTTAGTGTTTTTATATTTTGTAGGAAAAATAAATTAATTGAATTAAGGCAATAAAAATAAATAATACAATAATTAAAATAATAAAAGAAAAGAAAAAGAAAACCAGAGTGGGGTGTTGCCCCAAATAAGGAGGTTCAAATTTAAGAGGCCTGGCCCAATAAGCTGGAACTTGGTTGACTGTTTGGATTATGTGCAACGCGTTGACTGGTGCTTATGGCATTCTTTGAATCCTGGCCCTTGATCTGGGTGAGATGGACGCGTGTGTGACTTGAGAGGGTGAGCGTATGGTGCACTGGGACACTAGCGCTGCATTGAATCAATTATTGAAAAATAATGTTAAGTATTTGCCAGACCTGGGACTTGAACCCAGGTCTTGAAGGTTACAAGCACAACACCTAGCCACTGAACCACGCGCGTTTCAATTAACATATAATAAACAATAAATAATATAATAATAACGCGTTAGTGCTTTGGAATTTCGCGCGAAATTCAAACTGTCCAATGGTTGATGGACACGATGTCATCTCCTTCCCCTACCCTGTAACACAAAACACTATGGGAACGGTTTTTGATCGTGGCTTTAGGGGACTTAGAAGAAAATAGCGACTAGCCCCTCGTCGCTCATAAATTGAGCGCGAGGGTGCCAACTTCTTCGTCTCATCCTGCTTAAGCTGTTGGAATTGGTCTGGAAGCACAATTTTTCCTTGGGCAAAAACCCCCAAATTTGAAACCTGCAAACCCTAGAGGACGCTCATGGTAGATTCATGTTTATGCCACAAAAATCCAATTAATTATGATGGTTAGTTCACAAACTTCATAAGAAGCATGAATATACAAACAAAAATGCAAAAAGATGTCTAAATCATGCCATGCGATTTCAAGATGTTCTTGGTACAGTTTGAGTTTGTGATACCGTTTCAAGGCGTTTAGCTTGTTGTTTTTGATTGAGAAACGTTTTGGGATGTCTCAGGATGCTAATGAAACAAAAATCAAAGCTTGAATCGACCTAAAACCTAGATTTCAGTGTTTGAGTTTTTAGGAGAATTTTCAATATTGTAATGCTTGTTTTGGGCGCAGCTTCTTGTCTAGTAGCATTAGGGTTCTCATCTAGTATTTGTATGGAATGGTTTAGGTTAACAAAACTACACAAAATCTCAAGCATTGATGATTTCACATATTTGATTTTGGAAAATCTTTTTCATATCTTTTTTCATGTTTCTTGTGTCAATTAGGTTTCAATCAAGCCAAAACCTTCTATATCAGCATGTGCACGAAATCTCAAGTCCAAATCATGCATAAAAAGATTTGTTTAGGTCAATTTTATATTTTTCACATATTAAAATAATTTAAATGAATTAATATTGATATAAATTCAAATAAATAATTAAAAAATATGAAAATACTTCCCTTTGGGCCTAATGGTCGTGCATAGGCTTGGCATGAAGAAACTTGGAAGAAAAATGGGCCCATTTGCATTTTTAGGCCTTTTGCATCAATGTTGACTTTCAAAAATTTCCAAAAATTTCCCAACTTCCACAAGGCATAACTTGGTCAATTTTTAAGCTTTTCACATGTTCTTGGACATTTTGGAAAGGTCTTTGAGTCCTTTAACCAATGCCTTTGGTCCCATGTCATTTTGATTTACCAATCTTAAGTTATGGCCTTTGACTTAAAGTCACTTTTTGTTGACTTTTGAAAATGACCTATAATGTTGAAATTGATAACTTTTTGTGAGAGCATTTCTTGGACTTGGAACATGAAGATGAATTGTAGGAAATGTCCTTCTCTTCAAAATGAGCCTTGGATGGAATTTTTCTGATAATCCATGTGAAAGTTATGCCCTGGTCAATTTCAGTTGACTTTTTTCAACTGTCCAAATATAGTAACTTTTGCATCTTTGATGATTTCTGAGCCAAATTTTGAGAATCATGATCAAGCATTGATCAAATGATGTTTGTGGCTTCAAAATGATATATTGACCAAAAATTTGAACTTTTGACTGTCAAATGACCATTTTGCCCCTACAGTTGACTGTAGTGCAATCTAGGGTTTTGACTGTGCAATTTTGAGCTGAATGCCTTGAAACTTGACATGAGGACATTTGACCATCTTTGTAGGCATATGAGACTTGATTGGGCCTTTGAAAACTTCCTTTCCTTGATCAGAACCCAAACCCTAGTTTTGACTGCATAGGAGACAGTTGAACTGCATAACCCTGGGGGAATTTTGTGACCTTGACTTGGCAATTTCTTGATGAATATGGGAGGGCAAATTTTGGGGTACAACAACATGCATGCAATATTTTCAAGGATCTCGCGGGGTAAACAAGAAAATGTCAGAAGTTAAATTTTGCAGCTTTGATTGAATAACTTCCGTATCGCTGAAGGTCTTTCTACAAGAATCAATCTCACCATATCGAGTGGGTCATAGCCTCTGAATAAAGTTATTTTGTTTGATCTTTTGACGGTATTAGCTAAAGGAAAATAAATCCCCTTTCCCCTTGTTAGATGCCTGGTTCATCATAACCTGTATCACAGACCCTTGAGATCCTTGAAATGGTTAAGGAGATGCTATGGGATGATGTTATGATGTGTATGCTATGCATCAAGCAAAACGTAGGGTGATGAAGACAAGTATGTCTTGCAGGAAAACCAATTTATTGGATAATGACTGTAAACAAATCCTGCAAGGAAATCATGTTGTTAGATAATAAAACCTTGCAAGTAGTTCAAGTTGAAAGCAAACAAGTCACACGAGCAGCCTTAGTTTTAGGCTTGAATGAGGTTTATAGGTAATTACCCTCTTGAAGTTTAGTTGACTCAACCTGTCCTATCAATAGTAACTGGGTTCTAAGGAGTCTCAATATCACTGATCTTTCTTTATCGAGCATTATTTCAGCTTAGAAATCTTTTCTTACGGACGAAACATCTCAAAAGTCCAATCTCAATGAGTGTAGCATCGAGTATCAACCAATCCCCAGCTTTACACTGAGGCCGGCTATCTCACTACTTTTTAATGGCCACGTTTTATTCAACTAAGGTTCTAAGGTCCTTTAGTGCTTCACAACACCACACGGAGGCTCCATATTCTCCTCGATTCAACACAAGGGATATCGGTACCAACCAAAGTGTCACACCAACACAGCTATCGCTTCATCCATATTGGTCTACACCGTACAGTCTCCACGATCTATTTCTATTTACCTAAAAATATTCCCCCAGATCCGGGTGTAGGATCTATAGTAACAACCCAAATAACCCTCCAAGGATAAAGCATACAAAGCACAAAAAAGCAGTTTAATAATGAACTAACTCTAAGGTAAACCCCACTTTTTATTTGTTCCCCAGCAAAGTCACCAGTTCTATGATATGATTGCAGAACCGACTGTTATATACTGGTTTTGTGTTTTGTATTTGCAAATGTTGCGGTAAGCAAGAGTCGCCACCGACTTTTCTTTTATCCAAATTAAGGAAAGGGTGAAAAGAGCAGAAAAAGTCATTTTCGAGATTTTCTGAGTAAGGGGGTAGATTATGGAAAGGGAAGGTGTTAGCACCATTTCCATCCATAGTTATCTACGGGCTCTTAGAGGTTTGCTCATTTTGAAATACCTCTGTGCTTTGTGTGTTTTGGAAATGTTAGGAAAATGTCTTGGTGCAGCGATTTTCTTTGCGTTTAACTCTTGTATCAGTCCTCAAGAGTGTTAACCAAGCAAATGTTTTGAAAATAACTTTTGAAAAGTAGTATTTGTGTAAGTGCAAAATGTTTTTGAGCAAACTTCTAACAACTATCTACTTTTATACCTGAAAAAGATAGTTCTTTTCCTCCTATCCTTTAGATAGTTCTATCAAACTACTAGTGAGTAGGTAGCCTTATAGTCACGAAGCTAACTTGTGGAGACACTTTAGAAATTTTATTTAGGGACTAGATCATTTACCGAGAAGGCAATTGTAGGGTCATCGAGGGACTATGATCTTTTTGATTTACGGGTCCTTGCTAAAGCCTCTCCATTTCGAGGGACATGACTGCTTTATTTCCGAAGGAAATCAAAGTGGGATACCCTAAAGGTGCGCATGTGAAATTGTGTTTGATTCATGTTATTTATCTTGCACATTTAGGGTTTGCTAACATTTTAAATTCAGTCTTGCCATACATGCCTAGTTACTAGTAGTAATATTTTGCAGGAAATAAAGTACGAAAATATAAACCTACACTATTAATGGCTTCGGGGGGGGGGGGGGGGGGGGGGGATTTACAATGTACAAAAATTGGGGGAAAAATAAAGAAAGCAAATAAAATCCTATTAATTATTAAACTCTAGGATGCAGGTACAATAATATAAAATGTGAAAAATAAATAATGCGCAAAAGGTTGAAAATTTGTCTAAGAAAAACCTTTTTTGTTGTTTTTGATTTTATTTAAAGAAATTACAACCTGAGTCTATTTAATTTTAATTTCAAGATAAAGGTTAAAATAATTAATTTATTTATTTACAAAATTAATTTAATTATAAAAAAAAACTAGCCTAATGTTTTTTTTTGTGATTTTTTTTATTAAAGGTCAATTTAAATAAAAGGGGGTCAATAAAGAAATGAAAACAAAAGTAAAAATAGAAAAGGAAGCATCCTTCGATTGCAGGGAGATGAGGCTTCGATTTAGAGGGGAAAGCTGTCTTTCGATTACCCTTTGATCTAGTGATAGGAGATGGCTTTCGATCCAGAGGTCGTTGTTGGAAGGGCCTGGTGGCTAATCTGTGAGGGCACTGCATCTGCAAAGATGTGTTAGAAAAAAAAACGCAGGACCTGGGTATTGAACCCAGGTCCTTCAATCTTGCACGCGTTGGGTCTATTAAGGCTATATCTGCAACAAGTTTTAGCAACAAAACAAATGCATACCTGGGTATCGAACCCAGGTCCTTAATTTTAATTACAAATCGAATGATTACAAGTATTGATGTGTCATGGAAATATAAAGTTTGGTCTTTTACCCACTCTTGCCAATAGTTAGAACCTTCGATTTGTCCCTTTCTGGATGTGGAGACACTTGCTTAAGGGCTGGGGATGATTGGAAAAGCCTCAAGAAAACTCCAAGAATGTTTTTTTTATTTCGTGTGATTCTCTCTCTGGTTCTCTCCAGCCTCCTTTGGAGCATGCTAGTGTCTTCTTTATATAGAAGGGATGGAGGGGACAAGAGAACAAAGGTTTAAACAGGCATAAACAAGTGTTTTCAAAGCCATGAATGATGTTTTATAATGTTGCAAAAGATGTGGAACCTTGTCCCTTTTTGAAATTTGAATGTATGTGGACCTTTTGGCTCCTTCGAATGCTCTCTAGTATTAATCTTTGATTGGCCTATTCCCTCCTCTTGTATAGCCTTTTAATGGGCCTTTTGAATGGACCATTTGTGTACCTTTCGACTGGCTCATGTACTCATCACTGGGGCTTCTTCATTTGAACCCTTATTCAGCTAGCCTAAACGAAAATTATTTCCTGGCTAATCGAAGCTTCTTTTGGCATGAATGTGCTTGTGCACGTTGGCTTGAAACTGGCAGTATGTTGGCTTTTGGGCCAGCAGGCCTCTTTAAATATTTTTCTTTTGTTTTGGCTAGCAATATCCATCCTTCGACCAGACCCCCTTTTTAGACAACAATATGTGTTTCCCATCAAAGTTTCCTTCGAATGGGCCCTTTGTGAATTCTTCATTTTGAACCAAATGTGTGTGTTCTTTTGAAGGGGTCACATGCATGCTTTGTGCCTTCTTCGAATGACTCTGCAATGTGTGTCCTTCGACTGGACCTTTGGAGTGCTCTTTCGAATGGGCCATTTTGCGCTATAGTGCAGAAACTGTGCTGAGGAGTCTTGGCCTTATGCATTGAAGGCAAGCAAAAAGGAAGTATTTGTCTTAGTGAATCCAGGGAAAGCGTGAAGGGGCTTTTGGCCTGATGAATCAGAACACACTTGCAGGGGGTTCTTTCCTTGTGCATAAAAGGCAAGTCGAAAGAAGCCTTTTGCCTTGTGTGCTGAAGGCAAGCTGAAGAGGGATTATTTGCCTAGTCGAAGAAGGAATTAAGCATGCATACATGTAGCCATTGAATTGTGAATCAAGCCAGCATGCAAAGCCAATGGTGCAATCGAAGGAGCACTAACAGGAGGCATTTCCCCTTTGGATCGAAGGAGGTTGTTTCAAAGGAAACACATGCCCAGTCGAAGCTTGTATACAACAAACAAGAAGAAGGCCAAGGCTTCAGTCGAAGCTTGGAAATTTGAGGCAAGCTTAGAGGAGGTTAGGCGCTCAATCGAAGCCTATCAAAATGCCAATCGAAAGACACATTGTTCATGCCAATTGAAAGGCCTTGTTTATCTCCAAAAAATTTATTTTTTCTTTAATCAAGTGTTTGTAATCACCTATGTAAGAGAAAAAACTTGGGAAAGTATGAGAGGGAAAATTTTGGGGTACAACAATATCAATAGAGGAACTATATGTAAAGAAGTTCTATTAATCATTGGCTTGGACTTTGAAAAAATGGGGATCATACAATACTAAAAGATGCTAGTATGCTACAGTTTAAGTGTCTTGGAGATGCAAATCATAAGATTACAACTTAACGAGATGGCAAAATAAGATAGATATTTTTCATTAAGCTTAATAGAAAATTTCATTGAACAACCATTAATATTGACAATGCTTTATGGTTAGGCAGTATAGTGAAACAAGTGCGTAGATTCAAAAATGAGAATATTGTGTTAGATGAGGATCGCATAAGAAAGTTTGAGAGTAGGTTAGGCCCTGGAACCTATTTAGTAAAGGTGGTAGAATTGCACAAAGGTGATTTAAATGTGATATTTCATGATTGTTTGTAAATTGTTGTCAAATTTCGACTAAATTGTGGTGTACACTTTTATCACATGGGGAGTAAAGCTGAACTCTTTGTTTATGTCTTGTTAATTGCAGTTTTTATGGCTTAAAGAATTACAGTGTTCTGATTTCTTCCGGGGATATATAGGCACGAGGTTTCATAAGCGAGGCAAATGTAATAATAAAAATCTTTTCTTTTTTCCCAATAATTTGTAATACCTGATGTAATTATCTCCTAGTGATATTATTACTACTAATCATTTTGTGAAAACCTTAGTAAAAGATAATTGTACCACACACTTGATTAGTAGTATAACTATAAATTTATCGATGATACTAAATAAGTGGGAGTATTATGGTCTTATCTCACTTAAGTTAGAGTTAGGGACTTGTTTGGTCTACACCTTGTTCTCATTATTCAAACAAAAACCAGAATTTAAGAGAAAGAAAGAGAGGAACGGTGAAATAGAGAGAAGAAGAGGAAGTTCCATTGTTCTTTTACAAGACTCAAATCTTGCATGCACTTCAAGTCCAACAATCTCCATCCTTCCTTCTGATTTCGCAGCTCATCATTATCTATTTATCAGAGTGAGTTTCATAGATAGAGACTTGGGGAAATATGTTTGGGGATTATAATGGGTTAAGGGATTTTTGAGTGATCTATGCATGATTGTGGCATGAAATCCAAAATTCTGTATACATGTATGCTTCATCTAACCTGTATGTTACTAAATTCTATTTGCATGTGGAAATTTAGGGTTTTGGGGACCCAATATCAAAATCTGCGTTTTCTGGTTTTTCCCTGTGCAGCATAGTTCGCTTAGCGAACTATGGCTCGCTTAGAGAAAGTCTGAAGATAAAAGGAATTATGCAGAAAAGTTCACTTAGAAAACTACAGTTCGCTTAGTGAAGTAGCATTCGCTATAGAGTTCACTTAGCGACAGTCTGGGAGTGGAGGAAAAATAAAAGAAGGAATTACTCGCTAAGGCTTCGCTTAGCGAGTTGGGGCTTCGCTACAGGTTAGCTTAGCGAACCTTCCCTTTTTGAACAAGGTGAAGCTACTGACTTGGTTCGCTACTGGCACGCTACAACTCGCTCAGCGAACTACCCTGGACATCAAAATTTTGTAACATTAAAATTTTCATAACTTGAACTTGGAAACTCGAAATGAAGCCCAATTTAAAGCATTGTGAAACTTATTCAATTATCTATCTATTTATGAGTAAGTTCAAGGAAATTATGTCCCTTATGCTAAATGGTAAGTATACTTAATTATTGCATTATATCATGATGTAATTGATTACTACCGTGGCCTTGTGTCGTACACTGTTTCCTATTGTGGCCTTGTGTCATACACCGTTTACTATTGTGGCCTTGTGCTGGACACTGTTTACTACTGTGGCCTTGTGTTGTACACTATTTACTATTGTGGCCTTGTGTAGGACACTATTTACTACAGTGGCCTTATATCGTAAACTGTTTACTACTGTGGCTTTGTGTCGGACACTGTTTACTATTGTGGCCTTGTGTCGTACACCATTTACTGTTGTGGCCTTGTGCCGGACAGTGTTTATTACCATGGCCTTGTGTCATACACTGTTTACTACTGTGGCCTTGTGTCGGACACCGTTTACTACCGTGGCCTTTTGTTGTACACTGTTTACTACTGTGGCCTTGTGTCGGACACTATTTACTATTATGGCCTTGTGTCATACACCGTTTACTACTGTGGCCTTGTGTCATACACTGTTTACTACTGTGGCCTTGTGCCGTACATTGTTTAATGTTGTGGTCTTTGTATTGAGACTTTAGCCAAATGTGTTCTTGTTTCCTCATTGGTTAGTTTTGGGACTCTTAATGACGGTGTGCCTTTGTTTTATATTTGTACCGAGCGGTGAGGAACACCCCAGATTATCGGTTAATCCATTTGTTTGTATGTACATTATAGAACTGAGTGAACCCCTAAGATAGGGAGGCTCACTGAGATTTAGTAATCTCACCCCATTCTTATTTTTTTTTCAGGTAGTCCAATCATCTTCCACCTTCGAGTCACGAATGGCAAAACTCGCCAATCTAACTCTTCAAGATTAAGAAGATTGAACAGGGGCAGCTGTTGTACCCCAAAATTTTCCCTCTCATTTATCAAGAATTTTCTCACAAGATCTCCTTTGGCTCAAGACTGCATTAGGGTTGATCAGCTCAAGACACCTCCTTTAGCACTGATGACCAAAATTAGGGTTTGAGATTGCACAAGGATATTTGAACTTCCAATGCCCCATATGACTTCCATGGATCATTATGGACCCTCAAGATAGAGACTTGGGGAAAATGTGTTTGGGGATTATAATGGGTTAAGGTATTTTTTACTGATGTATGTATGATTATGGCATGAAATTCAAAATTCTGTATACATGTATGCTTCCTCTAACCTGTATGTTACTAAATGCTACTTGCATGTGGAAATTTGGGGTTTTGGGGACCCAAGATCAAAATCTGCATTTTATGGTTTTTCCCTGTGCAGCATAGTTCGCTTAGAGAACTTTGGCTCACTTAGTAAAAGTATGAAGATAAAAGGAATTATGCATCAAAGTTTGCTTAGCGAAGCAGCATTAGCTACGGAGTTCACTTAGCGACAGTCTGGGACTGGAGGAAAAATAAAAGAAGGAATTACTCGCTAAGGATTTTCTTAGCGAGTCGGGGCTTCGCTACAGGTTCGCTTAGCAAACCTTCCCTTTATAAACAAAGTGAAGCTACTCACTTGGTTTGCTACTGGCTCGCTGCAGCTCGCTTAGCGAACTACCCTGGACAACAAAATTTTGTAACACTAAAATTTGCATAACTTGAACTTGGAAACTCGAAATGAAGCCCGGTTTGAAGTGTTGTGAAAATTATTCTATTATCTATCTATTTATGAATAAGTTCAAGGAAATGATTTCCCTTATGCTAAATAGTAAGTATACTTAATTATTGCATTATATCGTGATGTAATTGATTACTACCGTGGCCTTGTGCCATATACCATTTACTATTGTGGCCTTGTGTTGGACATTGTTTACTACCGCGGCCTTATGTCGTACATTGTTTAATATTATGGCCTTGTGCCGGACACTGTTTACTACTCAGGCATTGTATCGTACACCATTTACTATTGTGGCCTTGTGTCAGACGCTATTTACTACTGTGGCTTTGTGTCGTACACCGTTTACTACTGTGGCCTTGTGCCAGACACTATTTAATACCATGGCCTTATGTCGTACACTGTATACTACTGTGGCCTTGTGTCGGACACTGTTTACTACTGTGGTCTTGTGTCATACACCATTTACTAATGCGGCCTCATACCGGACACCATTTACTACTATGGCCTTGTGTCATACACCGTTTACTACTGTGGACTTGTGACAGACACTTTTTACTACCGTGGCCTTATGTCGTACACCGTTTACTAATGTGGACTTGTGTCAGACACCGTTTACTACCGTGTTCTTGTGCCTTACACTGTTTACTATTACGGCCTTGTGCCGTACTCCGTTTACTATTGTGGTCTTCGTACTGAGATTTTAGTCGAATGTGTTCTTGGTGCCTCATTAGTTACTTATGGAACTCCCAATGACGGTGTGCCTTTGTTGTGTACTGGTACCGAGCCTTGAGGAACACCCCAAATTATCGGTGAATCGGTTTGTTTGTATGTACCTTGTAGAACTGAGTGAACCCCTAAGATAGGGAGGCTCACTGAGATTTAGTAATCTCACCCCATTCTTATTATTTTTTTCAGGTAGTTCGAGAACAGACAAGGGCAATGGTAAGATGACTTATCCTTGCTGGGATGTTTCATTGGCGAAAATCCTTCATTTATGTTCCTTCTGCTCTGTATTTTAGGACTATGTAATAGGAATTTTGGAATTGTAGTATTTTGGTTATGATAGTTTCAGCAAGCTTTATATATTGTATTAATATTCATCTTTATTTCTGCTGATTATGTATGAATTCAGTTACCGTATTAATACCATGCATGTATTATCCTAGGAAATGATATGTGGGGTGTTACAGTTGGTATCAGAGCTAGTCGATTCTCGACTTTTCCATGGAGCATCATAAGTCAGCTCAATTCTGCCTCATATGTGTAATTTTCAAGATGATTCCTTATGTTCTACTTGTGGCATTGAGCCTGATCAACTTAATTCCATGTGTAGGATAAACAGGAAGATGGCTAACGTATGCAGAGGTCCCAGAAAGTCCAGGACTAGGAATGTGGAGCTTGAGGCTGAGACTGGAGATGCTAATGTTCCCTGGTTGCAGGTGATGCAACAGATGCAACAACAGAATCAAATGATGATGAAAATGATGCAGAATATGCACGGGTAACAACCAGTCGCTTCTGTTCCACAAGCTCAAACGGGTTCAGATTTTCGTTCCTTTTTTAGAATGAAACCTCCAGAGTTCTTAGGAGGATTAGATCCAGTGGCTTCCCATGACTGGCTCTATGGCATGGAGAGGGTATTCCAGGCCATCCGGTGTACTGAGGAGGATAAGGTGTTATTTGCTGCACATATGTTGAAATACCCCATTGGTAGGTGGTGGATACTGCATCCATCTATTTCACCTCCCAACTAATTCCGAGAGATTGGAAACACTTCAAGTCGGCTTTCTTGGAGAATTATTACCTGAATACCTTGTGTGCCTAAAAGGAGCGTGAATTTCAATTGTTTAAGCAAGGAAACATGTCGGTATCTGAATATGCTAAAAAGTTTGAAGCATGGATGCCTACTCTAGACAAGCCATGTATGCACCTGATGAATTATGGAAGATTGACCAGTTTATGTTTGGGTTGAATGTTGATATTTCCCATAGTGTGTCTCAGAGAGAATTTTCCACTTATGATGAATTTTTGAGGCATTGTTACATTGCCGAAAACAGTTTTAAGAGAGTTCAAGATGAAAGGGAACATAACAGGCCAGGGTGTAAGGACCAAGGAAAGGCAAGTCAGTATCTGAAGCGTCGCAACTCTCCTCTAATGAAGAAGCCAAGTTTTGGTATTCATGCGGCTCAGCCTCCTCAGTGTGGTAAGTGTAACAAAAGACATCATGGAGAGTGCAGAATGGAGAAACAACAATGTTTCAAGTGCGGGTCGTCAAGTCACTTTGTGAAAGAATGACCTATTTCTGATTCTTGTGAGAAGATTGTCGGTCATGTTTATACCTTATACGTGAGGAAAGCCCGGGGAAAAACAAATCTGGTTACTCGTGCGTGCTATGTTAATAATTAGCCTTTATTTGTTTTAGTTGATTGTGGAGTAACACACTCTTTTATTTCCAATCAGTGTGCTCAATGACTCAGTTTTGATATGAGTTACCTTATGTTCCTATGACTATCACTTATGCTACCGATGATGTCTTAGAAGATCAGAAAATATGTGAAAACTATTATGTCACTTTTCATGGTCGAAGTTTCTTGATTGATCTTATCTGTCTGTCGCTTAAGAAGATTGGTGTAATTTTGGGCATGGATTGGTTAGAAACCAACTATGTATACATTGGTTGTAAAGAGAAGGCTATTTTCATTCCTGCAGAAGAGACTACTCCCTTGGATGCTAGTGGTAACCTGATAGAAGGTACAATTAGCATGGTTAATCATTTGTTTGCATGTGAGACGACTTTTCTGTTGGCTCTTTCTGTTGATTTTGGAGATAAACAGTGTGTATCTGAGATTCCTGTAGTGTGTGAATTTTCTGATGTGTTTCTGGAGGATATCACTTATCTTCCTCCAGAAAGAGAAGTAGAATTCTCTATCAACCTTGTTCCAGGAACTGCTCTCGTCTCTATTACTCCTTATTAGATGTCTCCCGTAGAGCTGGGAGAACTGAAAGCTCAGTTAGAGGAATTGATGGCAAAGCATTTTATTCGGCCTAGTGTGTCTCCTTGGAGAGCTCCTATTTTGTTAGTGAAGAAGAAGGATGGTAGTATGCGTTTGTGCATTGACTATCATTGGTTAAATAAAGTGACCATAAAGAACAAGTATCCCTTACCGCGAATTGATGACCTCCTCGATCAGTTGAAAGGAGCATGTGTGTTCTCGAATATTGATCTTAGGTCTGGGTATCATCAGATTCAGGTTAAGAATTTCAATGTATCGAAGACTGTGTTCCAAACATGATATGGTCATTATGAATTCTTGGTTATGCCGTTCGGAGTGACCAATGCTCCCACTATTTTCATGGATTACATAAACCACGTGTTTCTGTAACAACCCAAATTTTAGATTAATTATTTAATTAATTAATTTAGTGTGATTATATGAGTCTATGTGAAGTAGATGGTGTTTTGACGTTTTGATACTTATTTATGATGTTTTGGTGTCTTGTGTGAGTCCTTATGACGGTATATGATGTGTATTCGTGATGCAACTGTGATGCAAATAGAGATGAGTTGATGAATAAGATGTTTAAGATAATGAGTTGTGTGGTCTAGTATGAGATAGTAAGAAGGTTTAGAATTTAAATAATTAGTTTGGAATTATTTAGATTTAATAATGATTTATTAGAATTATTTGGATTTAAATAATTAGAATAATAGAAGTGTAGAGAAAATAAGGACAAGATGGTAATTAATAGAAAGAGTGAGGGCATGATGGTAAATGGTATAATTATAAGTGAGGGAAATTGAGGAAGAAGTTAGGGGTCCTTTGTTATAACATAGAAATAGAGAAAGTTATACGATCGTTCTGTACGATCGAGATATTGGGAGAAGAGCAAGAGAAGAGGGTAGGGCACATAAGTTTGGAGAATCACTGTAAGAGGCAAGAAGAGAAGAATCAGTCACTCAAAAAAATAAGGTAAGGGGTGTTTATCTGATTATTATATTTGATTTAAGTGGTAGATGGAGGTAGGGTTTGCCTTAGGTTTCATAGATGGTGATTCGATGTTGTTTGATGGAGAATTGATAGATTAGAGATGAATAATGATGCCCAAATGATGTATAATTAATGTAGAAACATAGGATGATAATATATGATGATTACCTACGGTTAGATGATGTTTTAGGACCTATAAGGTAGTGAAATCACAAAAAAAAATCGCAAAAAAATTCAGCACAAAACAGTATGTGTCGACTCAAAGAGGTCATGCATCGACTCATGCAGGTTCAAGACTCAGTATATGTTGACTCATTGGGTCTACCTGAGCATACCCGGGGCAGACAGAATACCTATGTATAATACATGGGAGAACTTACTTGTTTGTTTTGCATTTTATTGCAATTGTTGCGGATAACAAGAGTCACCACCGACTTTTCTTTTATCCAATAAGGAAAGGTGAAAAGAACAGGAAAGACCTTTGATAGATTTTGAGTTCGGGGGGTGGATTATGAAAAGGAAATGTGTTAACACCCTTTTCATCTGTAGTTATCTACGGGCTCTTAATCACTTGCTCACTTTATTTGTTTTGTGTGTGTGCTTTTGAAAAAGTTTTGAAATTCCAAATAGCAAGGCAGTTTGCTTTATGATAACTCTTGTATCAGTCCTCAAGAGTGTTGATAAAGCATTTTTTAAGAATGTTTTTGAAAGTGTGAGGTGTGAAAAGTGTTTTAAGTTGTGAGCAAGCAATTAACAGTAACTACCCACTCAAGGTCTTTCTTGTATTTTTCCCCCTCCTTTGGATAATGCTATTCATACCATTAGTTAGTAGGAAACCCTATCTTTAGATGTTTGAGGAACATGTGTAGGGTCGTCGTTATGGTCATTTAAGGCAACATGTAGGGATACCTTTAGAAATTTGAAGGGATTGTCATCATGTATATTCGTAGGCAACATCGACGGACAAGATTATATACCATAGGTAACTTCGAGGGACATCAAGGGACCATGATCTTTATGATGATTTATAACTGAGGGTCTTTGCTAATGGTATCCCTATGTTCGAGGGACATGACCATTGTTTTTCCGAGACAACGAGAGAGGTTACCCTAGAGGTGAAGTGTGCAAAGTATGCTTGATTCAATTCATTTATCTTGCAATTAGGGTTAGCTAATTATTTCTTTTATGTATTGTCATACAATCCTATTAATCTAAGCATTAACAGTAATAATAAAACAGTAAAGAAATACCCTACATTATTATATCGCTTCAGGAAGGGGTACAAAACCACAAAATTAGGGAAAAAATAGCAAGCGAATAAAATCCTAATTTAAACTATTACATTCCTTTAGCAATTACAATAATCAGAAAAATAATAAAATACACGATAGTAATAACATAAGCGGAATTATAAAAGGAAAAGAAAAGAGAAAATTTATTTTGATTGTTTGATAAAAAAGTTTGATGATTAACCTAAAACCTAGTTAATTTTAATTAATAGAAAAAGTTAGGTAATTAATTTAAATAAAACCCTAAAACCTAAGTTGATTCTATTAACAAACCTAAAATAAAATTAAAACCTAAAATTAAATTAAAACATAAAATTAATTATTTGATTTTATTATGAAAAATCAAAGGTTTGTGAAAAATGTTAGGTTTTATGAAAAATGTTTTGGTTATCTGTGAAAATAGGGAAAAAGGGAGGAAAAGAGTGAGAAATATAGAATTGGAAAAAGAAATAACCAAAATAATCTCAGAACTTCCCAACAACATGCTCACTACCAAGCCAAGCGTGCCTTGGTGTTAGGATTTGGCTTCTGCACATTTTGTAATAAACCTACATAGGACCATTACAATGGTCCAAACCTGCAGTGTTGAATCTCATGAACACATTAAACAAATTAGTATACCATGAAATACAAGGAAAACAAATATATGAAATTTTATAATGTTAAAACCGATATGACATGTATGAATGCTTCTACACCCTTTTGATCATGTAGATCGAACCAGTCTTACCCTACTGAGTTCCTGGAAGTGAATGAGATGGCTTGTTTGTAGTGAGATGGGGGTTTGTAACAAGGATCTCAAGATTTATAGGGTTCTTGAAAGAAATTGATATTTTAACAAGGTTGTGTCAAGGGTTTTCTTTTTGTGTCCTTGTTTGTATGAAAAGAATGAGATTATATAATAGAAATTAGGGCAAAGATATGGGCTTTGGATGTGTAATTGGGCCTCCAATAACAACAAGCAATAGTGCAGATTTTTATTCACTTGAGTTTGACACGTTCCAGGCTAATTCGTAGGGACCTCAATGCAATTTTTAAAGTTGAAGTGTGAAAACAGAATGTATCCGACGTCGAGAACAAACTCCTGTCTAAAAATGGGCTCAATCGGATAAGCGGTGAATTAGTTATAAATTTTTAAAGTTTCGTCTCAGACAACTTAATTTCTAGCTTCAGAATTTTCAGTGAGTTGCATGTGATTCGGGTAAAAAACGGAAGCCTTCGGGGTGCCGTTTTCTTTTGAAAATATAAACCAAAATTTAATTAACTCAATTTGTGAGACAATTCCACCAGAACCAACTTGATACGATAAAATTCGATCGCGTTATGAGTTTTTGAGTACGTAGCAGATAAACATATGTCACAATTTTCTTGTACGAAAACACTTGATAAATCCATATTTTCAGAGACTTTCTGAATAAAATTGGCTTCTAGCCATGAGAGAAGAAAACATAGATGACGGCAAGACAGAATTTTAGCCACCGGAAGGGTTCAAAACGAGCCACGGGCTTCAAGTTATGAATTTTTAGTGCGTAAAAACTGCACTTTCGACACACTTTTTCACCACATTTCTTCGAGAAAACTCGCATATTCAGAGACCTTCTTTAAAGAATTGGCTCTCGATCCAAACCTGAATTTGATAATACTTCATCAGGGATATCTTGGTGAAAGAACACCTGAATATGATGCACCGGGTTGGACTTGTGAATCTTTGAACCCTGAATCATTGCGAAATAGCGAACCGATCTTCAGCATGGAAAATACTCTGAGAACATCCTTTGACGAAATAAACGGCACCTATAATCCGGCGAGGCTTGCTAGAGATACCTTGATCCCATAACTATAGAACCAATGATGTGCATGCATATAAAGATGAAATATAAGCCAAAAGGGTCGAAATGAAGAGGGTAAATTTTGGGGTACAACAACTGCCCCTGTTCAATCTTCTTAAATCTGAAGATTTATATTGGCATGTTCTCCATTCGTGACTTGAAGGTAGAAGATGATTGAAAACTTTAGTGCCCAAAAATTTACACTCGCTTGTGCTCAAAGTAAACACTTTTTGGTTGATAATAATGGGAATGGACTTAAAGATGCCATTTGGAGAAGTGATGGAGAGTCAACGGAGATGGGCTTACATATGCCATATGGAGTGTCCATTGGTAGGAATAGCAGAATAAGTATTTGCTTGAATGTCTTTGATAAGTATGCTAGGATGAGTTTATGTATGACTGTATCTAGCAGACATGCTGGGGAGCGTCAGAATGAATCTTCGTCTTGATTGTATTTAAAAGAGGATCAGAATGAGTCTTCGCCTGACTGTATCCAAGGGGTATCAGAATGAACTTTTGTCTGGTTTTATTTGAGGGATATGCTTGTCATTATTCATTTACTGAGGAGTATGCTTGTCGGAATTCGGTCTCCGATGGAGTATACTTATCGGTATTCAGTCTCTGATGGAAATATGCTTTGTCGTGTAGATAGTCACCCGGTCTGGTTTCAGGAATTGATCCATAATCTGTTTTTGTTGGTAAACCTGTCTTGGGGATGCATACTGGCTAGTCACATAGATAGTTTCCTCGTCTGGTTTCAGGCGTTAATTTGTGGCCTGGTCTTTCTTGCTGCTAAATTTGTCTTTGGGATTTAGTACAGGCTAGTCACATAGATAGTTTCCCGTCTGGTTTCGGGAGTTAATTTGTGGCCTGTTCTTTGGCTAGTCACATAGATAGTTTCCCCGTTTGGTTTTGGGAGTTAATTTGTGGCATGTCTTCGGCTAGTCACATAGATAGTTTCCCCGTCTGGTTTTGGGAATTAATTTGTGGCCTGCTGTGTTTATTGGTAAACCCGTCCTTCTCTGGGAGTTCATACCACTTGGTCGTATAGATAGTTTCCTCGTCTGGTTTTAGGCATTAATCTTTGACGTACTGTATATAAGTTAATAGCATTCATCTGTCTATGAATTCAACCTGAAAAGGTAAAGTCAGTTTCATGTGATGTCGTAATGTATGAATTGCATGATGCTCTCAAAATAAATGAGAATGTTCTATGCGTTTCAGTTATGCATAGGCTATGATGTATTGCAAATGTTGTATGACTATAATATGTGAGCGTATTAGTTTCTCTTTGTGGTGTCATTGAACTGGGGAAAATAAATCCCTTACTGTTGTTGAAGATGAAGAATGTAATTCCTCACTTTTTGTTGAAGTTAATTTTGCTGGGGATTACTGCTTTCTATCCGAGGATATTCCGCTGGAGACTTTTGACTTCTGCTTGAGGATAAGAGCATTCAAGGAGAGTTGATAACCTATCATGGTTTCTGAAACTGATGGATTACATGCACTCTGATTGGGGTTGAAAGAATGAATATTCCTTTGATGCGAGTATCTACTCTTCTGGACATGGCTATCCTGGGTAAACCTTGCTGGAGGAAGAGTTATGTTGGAAGAATTTACCAATTTGGAGAAATAAACTCTGTTGGGGGATGAATTCCGTAGCTAGAGAAATAAACTCTACTGGGGAATGAAGCTTCATAGACTGCTTGGGGATTTTATGAAACTCTGTTGGGGAACCCAAGAAATCCATATACCATGCTGGAAAATTCTTCAAGATGATAGGGAAATAACTGTGGGAAGATACCCCTGCTTTTGGACTTACTGGGGAACATATCTTCGTTTAAGGTAAACTTGCAAAGATAGTCCTCTAGAGGTGGTTGCCCTGTGGAGATTTATGGTCGACTTTTAACATCATCCCAACTCTTAGAGCCCTTAGTAATTGTCTTTCCTGTTTTTATGCATACATTTGTAAACAGTCATCACATTCAAATGCATATGTTCATTTTTAAAATAGTCATTGGACCTTTTTGCAAACAAAACAGAAAAAATAAAAACAAATTGTTTTGAACTTTAAAAGAGAAGTTTTGCATTAATTTGAGAAAGTTTTGCCTATAAACAGGCGCTTTTGTACAAAGAGACGGACATCCTAGTAAGAGGAAGTCATCATAAAAATGAGAAATATACAGAGTGGTACATAAAGTGTTGTACCCCAAAATTTTCCCTCCCATATTTCTCAATACATTTCAAGTGAGGTCCTCAAATTGCTCAAGGAGGTCCAAGAGTTGACCAGACAAACTCTCTCCTAAGGAAGTCTACCTCAAATTAGGGTTTCATTTTGCATCAATATACTTGAGTCCAAAAGATCCCAAATTCTCACCATTGTCCTAATATGTTCTCAAGATCATCCATGTCAAGTTTCAAGCCTTGCAGAGAAAGTTTGCTCAGTCAATTGCTCAAATACCTAGAAATCGACTGTGCTAGGTCAAAAGTCAACGGTGGCCCACATACAGTGAAACCTCGAGATTTTTGGTCAACATCCTCATTTTGAAGTATCAGTCATCATTTGATCAAGGGTTGGTCATGATTCCTTAAGGATTGCTCACAATTCATCAAAAACCAAAAGTTGCTAAATTAGGGTTTTACAGGAAAAGTAAACTCAACTTTGACCAAGCATAACTTTCTCATAATTTATAAAAAATAACCCATCAAAAGCTCATTTTGAAGAGGATGAAATCCCCTACAATTAATCTTCAGCTCCCAAGTTCAAAATATGCACTCACAAGAAGATATGAATTTGGACATTATAGGTCATTTTGAAAAGTCAACAAACCACCTTTTGGGTCAAAGCTTCATACATGAAAATGGAAGACTCAATTGAGATAAGAACAAAAGGGTTTCTTAGAGGACATCCTAAGATTTCAAAAAAGTCCAAGAAAATTTCTCTAGGGTCAAAATTGAGAGAGTTATGCCTGGTCAAAGTTGACCGTTTTTGCAAAATTGCCAAAAGTCAAATGTGTCCAAAATTGCATTTTTGCTAAATGGGCCTAACTTTTTATGTTTGCACTGAGCTTGTGATGTGATCCACGACCCATGAGCCCTTCCAGTTGTCATTATTTTATTTTTATTATTTATTTTGATTTTATTTCATTTAAATCAAATAAAATAAATATAAAATAATGAAAATATCAAAAATCAATTAAACCTTGAGATTTTGTGCATGATTAGAGTCATTATACAGCTGGTGGCAAGATCAAATCGTGCAAGGCTTCATATGGACAAAAAAAGATTGAAAATGCTTGTTTTGGAAAGATTTGGTGCAAGGAATAAATCAATGGTCAATTTTAATAAATGGCAAAGATTGGATGCAAATTTTTACCCTAATGCACTCTATTATAGATAGTGAACAAAGGCAGACCAAAAACAGAAGGGTTGGAGGCGTGAAAAGGCAGAAAAGTTCAAATTTTTCAAAGAAAAGTGCTGATCAAATCTTGTTCCGCAGGCCGTTTCAAGTGTTTTAAAATATCAGTTCATATTCTTGGATCATCCCTGAAGCCAACAAGATCGTTTGCAAGGCCTGAGACACTCAAAATCACCCTACAACATTCATACGGTTTGCTTGATTTCTTGAAATCGAATACACTAATTCTTGCATATTTAGCATATTTGATTGGCATATTTATAACCTTTGAGATGTTTGCAACGTGACACCATGATTCAATTGCATTTTTGACGCCTATATATGCAGATGCCATGGCTAGGGTTTGTTCGTTGTTTTTAGGGGTTTTTTATATAGGAGAAATTGGGCGTTGATAATGGTGCCATAAAACTCGTGAGATTGAAACGAGTTGATTGGTACCATTAGGTTTCATTTATCATGCGCGTACAAGATTTTTGAAATGGACAGGGGCTATACCTACGCTTGATGTTTGTAGGTAAAAGTCACAAAACCTAAAGAGACGGTGGGGAGGAAGAAGATGGAGGCGTGGCACTCCCTGGTTGGGTGATTTGAATTTCGCGCGTTTCAAAACTCAGCATTTTGTTTTCATTATATAATCATTGTTTTTTATTGTATATACAAATGAATCACATAGCTCAGCTGGCAAGCGCGCAAGGGAAAAATTCCAAGGACCTGGGTTCAATCCCCATGTCCCAACCTTTATTCATGTTTTTCTTTAACAGGCAGTCCAGCGTATTACATGTCAAAGGGGTCCATCATGTACCATCAAGATCTGGCCCTCTGATCCACCAATGCTTCAGATCTAACGCCTTCCCCATGGAGGACCATTGTACGCCTCAGTCAAGCATGTGCACTAGATGGGAGTAAAGTCAAACAGGCCTAGTCTTTTGGGCCCATAAATTCAGTTTTCACCCCCCTCTTGCTAAATACAGGCCCATCTCACCTTTTCTCATTTATTTATTTCTAATTCTTTTAATATTTTTTTTATAATTATTTTAATTGACAACTAATTATTCTTTTTCATAAAAAATCATAAAATAAAATAAAAAACCAAAAAATTAGAATTAGATTTTTTTTTATCAAAAATCAATTTTGTTAATATAATTTAGTGCAATTTAAGCCTTTTTCATGATTAAAGCTAATTAGAAAATTAGGTTAAATTATTGATTTAATTCTTTTATTTTTTTGAAATAAACAAAACAAAAAAAATAGGTTTTATAATAAATTAATTTATTTAAAAAAAAATTAAAGTTAATTAGAATTAGGATTTTCTTTTTTTAATCTAATATTTCCTTTATTTTCTTAAATAAACAAAACAAAACAAAAACCTTTTTTGAACTAATCGCAATTAGGTTTAAGTTAAGGTCAAAACCCTAATTATCTTGTATTCGATTCATCGCGCGTGTTTATTATTTTTACAATATTGATGTAACTGTTCACGGTATGTAACAGTTTAATCTAGGACTTTCTTTTATTTATCGTCTTTTGCGGGTTTTTGGCTATGTAATTAATCCCCTCCCCGAAGCCTTGTAATAGCGTAGGTTTAATCTCTCGTATTTTAATTCTTGCAAATATTTAACTGTCTAGATGTATGTTAATAGGATTGAATGACAAGATTGCATGATAATTTAATACAGTTAGAAAATCCTAATGTGTAAAGATTAAATAATTGAAAACAGATCATTCGCACATATCACTCTTAGGGTATACTCACACTTCGGTTGCCTTTGGTAAATGATCACTAAGTATAGGATGTCTTGGTGATTGCCCTCCTGTCTAACAAAGATCAAATGTCCCGTTCGGAAATGTTGCCTCAGAAATGTTGCCTTGGAAATGTTGCCTCGAATATGGTCTTAAGACTTTAGGGTTATTACTAAGACGTCCTAAACATTACTTTAGTGATCGTACGTCCATTTCGAATTGACCCTTACAACTCCAACGACGGTGCTACCTATTTCTCAATAGTAGGATAGAATTGTCTAAAGGAAACGAGAATAGAAATGATCTTTTTTTCGAGTAGGTAGATGTTAGTAGGTACTTGCTCAAATCAAAACTCTTCACACTTACACATTTGCAAAACAAATTTTCAAAAACAACTTCGTCACACCTTTGAGGACTGATACAAGGGTTATCACGAAGTCAAACTTTTCAAAAGCAAAGCACGTACACAAGAAATTTTAAAAAGATGAGCAAGTACCTAAGAGCCCATGGAAAACCATGGATAGAAAGGGTGATAACACCTTCCCTTTCTATAATCTACCCCCCGTACTCAAAATCTCGAAAAAGGATTTTTTTCTGTACTTTTTTCCTTTCCAGTTGGATGAAATAAAAGTCGGTGGCGACTCTTGCTTACCGCGACATTTTGCAAACACAAAACACAAAACACAAACCAGCATTTCAAAACAGTCGGTTATGCCACCGTATCACAAAACTGGCGACTCTGCTGGGGATTCTATAAGTGGGGTATACCTTAGGATCTAGTTCATCATAATTGCCTCTCTTGATTGTTTTATTTGCTTTATTTCTAAGGGTTTTGTTTGGGAGTTACTATAGATCCTAACCCGGATCTGGAGACACCTTTTAGGTAAGTATCAATAGACTATGAGGGAACTGTACGGCGTAGACTGATACAGTTGAAGCAGTAGCTACGTTGATGTGGCACATTGGTTGGTATCGGTATCCCTTGTGGAGAAACGAGGAGAATACGGGGCCTCTGTGTGGTGTCATTAAGCATCAACTAACCTTAGAACCTTTAATCGACCAACTTGGCCATTAGAAAGTAGTGACATAGCCGGTGTCGGTATAAAGTTGAGAACTGGTTGATACTCGATGCTACACTCATTGAGACCATACTCTCGAGATAGTTCCGACTGCAAGAAAAGATTGCGTGAGCTGAAACCATGACCGATGGAGGATGGTCAGTGATATTGAGATCCTCTAGAACTCGGTTACTTTTTCTAGGACAGGTTGAAACCAGCTTAACTTCAAGAGGGTATTACCTTTGACCTCATGCAAGCCTTAAACTTAAGGGCTTTGTGTGACTTGTTTGTCTTTGCCATGCCTATTATCTGCTATACCTGTTGTTTTTTTATCATGACATCATGCATCATAACATAGAATACATGCTTCATTACACTAACTATTTCAAAGACCAGGGGAATTTATCTTTGTTCTGTTTTGCAGATTATGGCTTCCGTGCGCAGAAATACCATCCAAGTTAACTTTGTGCAAATACATGCTCAACTTAAAGAGTTAGCATCAAGAGTTTCTGAGACTTCTATGTTCATTAAGAGACATGGTCAGCTTCTCAGCCTGGTCACTTCAAATCTTGACGAGCAGATGATGAGTGTACTTTTCCAGTTCTTTGATCATGTGCATCATTGCTTCACCTTTCCAGACTACCAGTTGGTTCCCCCCTTGGAAGAGTTCTCTCACCTATTGGGCATATCGATCCTTGAACAGATACCCTTCACAGGTATTGAAGAAGTTCCTAGACCAGAAGAGATTGCCTCACCTCTGCATTTGAAACGGGCCGATGTGGTATCCAATTGGGAAACTCGAAGCGGGCTCGAAGGTTTTCTAGCTAAATTTCTGATAGACCAGGCTTAGCTATTCTGGAATAATTTTGATTTTCAGGCTTTTGAAGATATCTTGGCTCTCCTTATCAATGGGTTGGTTCTCTTCCTGAATCTGGATTCCTTTATAGATGTGAATGCTGTCAAGGTTTTCCTTTCTCGCAATCCTGTGCCTACCTTGCTGGGTGATATCTTGCATGCCCTCTATACTTGTACCGTGTGAAGAAGAGGGACTCTTATGTGTTGCATTCCGCTGCTATCGAGGTGGTTTATTTCACACCTCCCTAAGTCTGTATTGAAGAACGAAGAAGGTTTGGGTTGGTCCTACAGGATAATGTCACTTTCCCATACAGATATTCTTTGGAGTTCCCGGGTTATGGAAGACACTGATGTTATTGACCGTTATGGGGGATATCCTAATGTCTCATTGCTTGGAATCATAGGGGGTATAACTTACAATCCTTGTCTAGATTTGCGGTAGTTTGGTCGTGCTCGAAGAGATGGTCCCCATGAGCTACTTCTTGAGGACATTGCATTTGACTACAAGGAGGACGTTAAGGAGCACCGCTAGAGGTTTATACGAGCTTGGGGCATGGTGAACAGATCTGACCCCCAAGAGTTGGGACCAAAGACTTCCCTTCCTATGCAGTCTTACCTCCAATGGGTCCGAGCACGTGCCCAGAAGCTTGGGATGCTCTATGAAGCCTTATTGCCAGTGATTGTAGAGCCCACCAATGAAGAGGACATTCCTTACACGGTTCTCTATCCTTACATGCCTAGTGATCCTGGAGAGTTACAGAGGTCTTGGATTCAGGTGAAGAATGAGGGGATACTTACCGGGAAAAGTACCATGAGCAAGAAAGGAAGATTTTGAAGCTCACCAGGCAGCTCGAGGAAGAAAGAGTGATCAACGACTACATCGAAACAAAGAGAAAGCGTCCATGGGACTTTTGATTTGTTTCTTCTAGTTTTTAGAGTGTGTTTTATTTACTTCTTTGTAACTCCTTAAAGGCATTGTTGAACCTTTCAAAGTTAATCTAATAAAGTTTGTTTATTTTTGGCTTGCAAATTTAAATCTCCCAAAGTCTTTGAAATCATTACACGCGCATCCCATTAGCATGCACACCATTACAGGTACCATTACAGGTTTCTCATCTTCTTCGTTGTTTATTTCAGCAGAAATGTCTTCCGATCAAGCCATCAAAGATCTTCAGGAACAGAACGCCCAATTCCAACAGATGTTCTTAAGTTTGGCTAAAGGGCAGGAGGACTGGAAGACCCTTATTCTGAAAGAGAAGAAGAAGAAGAAGAAGGTTGGTATTCTGAACATGGGCAGAAGATTCGGAAAAAGAGTAAGACAATCAGCTGATCTGACCTCCTCATCCAAGGACGGGGAGAACCAAGAAAGGGTAAAGGACCCTAGTTCAGCAGTTTCTGATAAGGATACTGTTGTACCCCAAAATTTGCCCTCCCATATTTCTCAAAACATCTCAAGAAAAATTCACAAGTCCAACCTGGCGCGTCATATTCAGGTATTCTTTCGCCAAGATATCTCTGATAACGTATTCTCAAATTCAGGTTCGGCTCAAGAGTCAATTCTTTAAAGAAGGTATCCGAATGTGTGAGTTTTCTTGAAGAAATATAGTGAAAAAGTGTGCTGAAAGTGCAGTTTTTACGCGCTAAAAAATTCATAACTTGAAGATCGTGACTCGTTTTGAACCCGTTCCGGTGGCCAAAATTCCGTCTTGACATTATCTACGTTTTCATCTCTCACGGCTGGAAGCCAATTTCGATCAGAAGGTCTTCAAAAATGTGGATTTATCAAGTATTTTCGTGCAGAAAATTTGTGACAGAAGTTTATTTGCGTCATGTTCAGAAAATCATAACTTGGTCGATTTTCATCGTATCGAGCTGGTTCCGGCGCCAAAATTTCACAAATTGAGTTGGCTACATTTTCACAGAAGGTATTGAGTTCAAACGGTATTCAAAAGGCCTTCGTTTTTTGCTCAGAGTGTGTGACACACCGAAAATCCTGAATGCTGAATATTATTTCATCTGAGCCGAAACTTCGAAAATTCATAACTCGGTCAATTTTTATCGGATTGGACTCATATTTTTACACAAGGTCACTGACTCATAGATCTACAACTTTGCTTCAAAAGTCGAGACCAAATTATGCACCGATCAATACCAGTTTTTTATTGAAGAACGTGTCAGAGTCGACACTGGAGCCCAAAATAAGTTTGTCTGAGCTGAAACTTCAAAAATTCATAACTAATTCACCGTTTATCCGATTGAGTCGATTTTCGGACAGGAGTTAGTTTTCGATGTCGTCTACATTTTGTTTTCACATTTCAACTTCAAAAAATGCACTTAAGTCCCTGCGATTTAGCCTGGAAAGTGACGAATTCAAGTGAATATTGGAGGCCCAATTGTACATTCAAAGCCCATTTTCTTTACCCTAATTTCCATTATATAATCACCTTCTTTTCACACAAACCAGAGAAGAAAAAAAAGAAAAAAAAAGAGGAGGAAAAGAGAGAAAAAACCTTGTCACAATACTGTTAGAATATCAAATTCTTTCAAGAACCCTAAAACCTTGAAATCCTTATTACAAATCTCTCTCTCACTACAAACAAGCCATCTCAGTTACAAACCAACATCTTATTACTTCTTCAGTAAGGGTAAGGCTGGCTTGATCTCCATGATCCAAAGGGCATAAAAGCATTCATGTCACTACTTTTCCAGTAAGGGTAAGGTTGATTTGATCTCCATGATCAAAAGGATATAATCATTCATACATGCCATATTGTGCCTAAACATTAAATTTCTTCATATATTGGCTTTATTTGCATTTTATGATTTTATTTGATGTGTTTGTGAGATTCAACACTGCAGATTTAGACAGGATCCCAGGCAGGTTCATTAAGGAACGTTGAGGCCAAAAGCCAAATGGCCAAAAGCCAAAAGCCAAATGGCCAGACTAGAAAAAACTTATGCATGACACCAATACATGGCGAGGCAGACATTAAGCCAGACATTAAGGGACGTTGAAGCCAGAACACAAATGGCCAAAAGCCAAAAGCCAAATGGCCAAAGTAGAACAACTTATGCATGAAACTCAATCCAATGGCCAAAGAATGCAGACCACGGTACTCAGGAGTCAATACTTCAAAAAACCTCCCCTTGGGCCAGACACCCCTATGTTTTGCTCAATTTTTAATTTTTATTTGTTTTTCCTTTTTATTCTTTTAATTGTTTTCTTTTAATTCCATAAAATAATTTTCATAATAAATATAAAATACAGAAAAATCAAAAAAATGTTTATTTTATTAATATTAATTTTACTATTATTATTTTTGTAAATAAACTTTAAACAATTAATTAGATTAATTTAGGTTTCAAAACTTTAATATTTTTCTTAATAAATTAAATATGTAGAAATTAGGGTTTTTAACTTTTTCATCATTTTTTTTAATAAATAATTTTCTCATCATTATTATTATTATTAACTACTAACTTATTTTGTAAATAAACATGTACATAAATTCTTTAGTAAATTAAGTTAAACTTTAACATTTTTCTCAAATAATTAAAAATAACTTAGAATTAGGGTTTCTTTTAATTTTAATTTTAATTTTCTTATTTCATAAATACAAAAAAAAATCTAAAAAACACTTCTTTTATTTCAATAAATAATTAATTAATTTTTAATTTCAATTTAACTTCAAAAGGGTCCAACGCCCTCGAACGTTCAACTTTAGTTTCTTTCGCGCATTTATTCTTATTATTTCTTGTAAATATTAATGTAATTCTCCCAAAGCCTTGTAACTCGGACATTTTATATTTCCCGCATTTTATTTCTTTATTTTATGTCAAATCGGGTCCTGGTTTAATTTGGCGATGTGGACCCGCGCCTTTGTAATAGTTTAGGAATTTTATCTTTCCGCACTTTTTAACTGTTAAATAAATGCATGCAAGAATGAATGACAAAAATAAAAACAAAACGTTAGATCACCAATAACCTGACAAGACAAAAATAAATGAATCTGACACACAAATCACACACCACCCCTAGGGTACGCCTCACTGTTGCCTTGCCTCGAAAGGTGATCGTCGAGTAGAGGATGTCTTAGTAAGTCCTCATGATCCGGGAACCTGGCATGAGGGTAGCTTCTAAGGTGTCTTCCCATTGCTCTGGTGATCACCATGTCCCGAACCTCGAATTAACCCGAATACCTCCAACGGTGGTGCTACCTACCTCTCAATGGTGGGATGGCACTACTTTAAAGGACATCTACACAGACGAATTCCTTAGGGTAGGTAGACGACTCTAGATACTTGCTCTAATTTCAAACAAAAATACTTTTCACACCAACACATTTTCTAAAGCTTTCAAAGCAATTTTTTCAAACACTCTGACGTACGAGTCGAACTGAAATTTTCAAAAGAAACTTTTTAAAACCCACAGTTGAAAAGCAAACAAACCATTTTTGAAAACACAAATGAGCAAGTATCTAAGAGCCCATGGATAACCATGGATAGAAAGGGTGCTAACACCTTCCCTTTCTATAACCTACCTCCCGAACCGAGAGCAATCTCTATAAGGAATTTTTCTGTGCTTTTGTCCTTTCCATTTGGAGAAAATAAAAGACGGTGGCGACTCTTGCTTCCGCGACATTTCGCGAACCAGCGTTAAACAGTCAGTTCCAGATCCACCGATCACAGATACGGATTACAGCGACGAGCAATATCCTCTTGCTGAGGATAGATACAAGCAGCTAGAAGACCGTCTGAGTGCTATGGAGATTCAGAAGATCCCTGGTCTGGATTTTGGAGAACTGGGACTGGAATCGGGAGTGGTTATCCCTCATAAATTCAAAGCTCCGGTTTTTGCCAAATACGATGGAGTATCTTGTCCAAAACTCCATCTCCGCTCTTACGTAAGAAAAATCCAACCCCACACTGCTGATAAAAATTTGTGGGTACACTTCTTTCAATATAGTCTGTCAGGGACTCAGCTTGAATGGTTTTATCAGTTGGAAGGAACCAGTGTCTGAAACCGGGAAGACCTTGTTGCCGCTTTTTACAGGCAGTATCAGTATAACGCCGACCTTGCTCCCACTCGTACTCAGCTCCATAGTATGTCCATGGGTGCAGGTGAAGGCTTTAAGGATTATGCTCAGAAGTTGAGAGACTTAGATGGAAGAGTCTACCCCCCTTTGTCTGATAGGGAGTTGGTCGACATGTTTCTAGGGACGCTATCTGGTCCATTTTTCAATCACTTGATCGGTAGTTCGTCATCTGGGTTTACTGAGTTGATTTTTACTGGAGAGAGAGTGGAGGCTGGTATCCAAAGTGGTAAAATACAGAAGGATGCTTCATCAAGTGCAGTGAAGAAGCCTTTCACCGGTAAGAAAGAAGCTAGTGCAGTCTACGGCCCGAGAGGCCAAAGCAGACCTGAACACCGTCAAGAGGTAAATGTTGTAGTGATATCGAGACCTGCGGTTGCTCCACGACCCAGCAATCAGCAAAGGGTGGAAAGACCACAACGGCAGTTTACCCGCATCAACATGACTTTGGATGAAGTTCTGCCTCATCTGTTAAAGTCCAACTTGGAAACCTTGAAAGAGGCTCCCAAGAACCCAAACACTGCTTCTCCCAGATACAACCCCAACGCACGGTGCACCTACCATTCAGAGAGTCCTGGTCACGACACAAATGATTGTTGGGCCCTGAGGAATAAAGTGCAAGATTTGTTGGAAGCTAAAGAGATTGAGTTTGATGCTCCCGAAAAGCCAAACGTTATAACTGCTCATATGCCCAAACATGGTCGTGGAGTCAATGTTGTAGACATCGACTTGTTTATGACCTCTGTAAAAGAAATCTCTACTCCTCTGATGACGGTTAAGAAGAATTTGTTGTCGGTCGGTTTATTTCCAGGTTGTGGTGAAGGTTGCCACATGTGTTAAATTCTGCCTTCCGAGTACTGTTTATTAAAATCAAGTGTTCAGTGCCTGATGGATAATAAGGAAATTTTGTTTGAGAAAACTATAATTCCGTTTGAAGATGTTGCCATTATCACCATTTCCGCCAACCCTTCCAAGGTTTCCTCGAGAAAACCTGTTAGGGTTACACCCGTTCCAAGAATTGCTCCGTTAATAATCACCGCTCTGGGTCGCATCCCATATACATCAGATAAGGTTATCCCATGGCATTACGGTGCTGATGTATATTACCATGGTGTTAAACAAGATTTGAGGACTGAAGAAGCCGATATGGATATTAGTAATATTGTTGGGACAAGAAAGGTCACCAGAAGTGGAAGACTCTTTTCTCCCGAGATTCCCCCTCCGACTGTCCATAAACCTATTGTCATTCCGTCTGCTAGTACATCAACTACTGTCCCAGTTCCCACTCCAGTCATCACCCTTGTCACTGAGCCATCTGGGACTCGGGGCAAAGGAATCATAGGTGAGCCTGCCAGGACGGAGGCACCTAAGAAGATCATTGTAGAAACCTCTAAACAAGAGATAGAGGAAATACTAAAGATTATCAAGAAGAGCGACTACAACATAGTCGAGCAGTTGGGGCATACCCCGTCAAAAATCTCCATGTTGTCCTTGTTGTCGTATTCTGAAGCCCATGCAAAGGCTTTAATTTCATTCCTCAAAACTGCGCATGTGCCGCAGGAAACTTCAGCCGATCAGTTTAAAGATTGCGTAGCTAGCCTGACTGCCGACAATGGGTTGGGTTTCTCAAATGCAGATCTAACTGCTAAGGGGAGAAATCATAATGATGCTCTTCACGCCTCGATCGAGTTCAAAGGTACCACTATGGCCCATGTACTGGTAGATACTGGGTCCTCGTTGAATGTTCTACCAAAGAAAGCGCTAGATCGTCTGGATTGTGAAGGTTTGACTCTAAAGCCGAGTAATATTGTGGTAAGGGATTTTGATGGGTCAAAAAGAATGGTGCACGGGGAGGTGGACATCCTTGTCAAGATGGGTTCTCAGACCTTTGGGTCCACCTTCTACGTAATGGATATCAGACCATCATATTCTTGCTTGCTGGGTCATCCTTGGATTTATAAGGCTGGGGCAGTAACTTCCACGCTCCCTCAAATGCTGAAATATCCGGTGAATGGGAAGATTGTCACGGTGCATGGTGAGGAAGAGTATATGGTGAGCCATCTCAATTCTTTCCGTCACATAGAGATGGATGGGGAATTCATAGAAACGCCTTGTCAAAATTTCAAAGAGGTCCCTCAGTTCTCGGTATCAACTGAAGTTGCTACCAACAAACCTCCGCTGAAGATGGCTTCTCTTAAGGACGCCAGGGTTGTAATTGAAGAAGGTGGGTGTACCAATTGGGGTCAGCTCCCTGATTTCACTCACAAAACTGACAAATTTGGTTTGGGCTTTACTATAGGCGCTTAGAAGGTTGTTAGGCACGCACGGATTGGAATACCTCCTCTGCACATCAGCAATTGGGGAGTTAATGCAATTGAGGACATTGAAGAGGATTCAGACATCGACAGCTGGATCTACCCTACAACCAATTGTGGACTAAACAACTGGACAATGAAGGACTTCATACCTGTCTCTTTTATTCCGCAATAATTGACTTTTTTTTCTAAGATTTGTAATAAACAGTTTGAAACTTTACGGCCCGGTGCCTTGCCCAAGGTACCTTGGATTTTCTTGTGAGGGCTTATTATTTGTCATTTCATATGTCATTAATAAAACATTAGACGTTTATTGCATTATAAATTTTGCGCTCCTTGTTTTTATGTTCTGTTTCTCACTTTATCAAAAACAGCTATTCTCTTACACACACTCACGTATCATAATGCAGATCCATATCCACTCTGGATCCCATTGATAACAGCTCTGCTACTGCCAGTTATGACTTCGAAAATCCGATCAACCAAGCCGAGGAAGAAGGTGAGGATGATTGTGAGGTGCCTGGAGAACTTGCTAGACTATTACATCAGGAAGAAAGGGCCATACAGCCTCATGAAGATCCAGTTGAGTCAGTGAATTTGGGTACATAGGAAGACAGGAAAGAGGTCAAGATAGGTGCGAATCTGGAGCCTAGTGTCAAACAACGGTTAATACAAATGCTACGCGACTATGTTGAGATCTTCGCCTGGTCCTATGAAGACATGCCTGGGTTAGACACTGATATTATGGTACATCGCTTGCCGACCAAAGAGGACTGTCCTCCGGTAAAGCAGAAAGTTCGTCGTATGCGCCCTGAAATGTCAGAGAAAATCAAAGCAAAAGTCATGAAATAGTTCAACGCATGGTTCTTAGTTGTTACTTATTATTCGCAGTGGGTTTCCAACGTTGTTCTGGTACCTAAGAAGGACGGTAAGGTACGAATGTGTGTGGACTATAGAGATCTGAATAGGGTAAGCCCCAAGGATGACTTCCCACTTCCTCACATTGATGTTCTGGTCGACAACACTGCACAACACAATATCTTCTCCTTCATGGATGGTTTTTCTGGCTACAACCAGATAAAGATGGCTCCTGAAGACATGGAGAAGACAACCTTTGTTACACAGTGGGGCACCTTCTGTTACAAGGTAATGCCTTTCAGGTTGAAGAATGTTGGGGAAACTTATCAGCGCGCCATGGTCGCTTTGTTCCACGACATGATTCACCATGAGATCGAGGTTTATGTTGACGACATGATAGCCAGGTCCCAGACTGAGGGAGAGCACCTTGATCATCTCTAGAAACTGTTTGACAGGTTGAAGATGTACAACCTAAGATTGAATCAGAACAAGTGTACCTTCGGGGTAAGGTCTGGTAAGCTTCTGGGTTTCGTCGTCAGTGATAAAGGTATTCAGGTGGACCCTGCAAAGGTAAAAGCCATACAAGAGATGCCGACTCCCCGTACAGAAAAAGAAGTCATAGGTTTCTTAAGACGTCTGAATTACATCGCCAGGTTCATTTCACATCTGACTGCTACTTGTGAGCCAATCTTCAAGCTACTGAAGAAAGATCAAGTGGTAAAGTGGAATGAGGAATGCCAGACCGCTTTCGAAAGAATCAAGGAATACCTTCAAGAGCCACCAATTCTGATGCCTCCAGTTGAAGGAAGACCTTTGATTTTATACTTGACAGTGCTAGACGGTTCAATGGGGTGTGTGTTGGGGCAGCATGACGAGTCTGGCCGAAAAGAGCACGCTATTTACTACCTTAGCAAAAAGTTTACCGACTGTGAGACCCGATACTCACTGCTCGAGAAAACTTGTTGCGCTTTGGCATGGGCTGCTCGCCGGCTGAGACAGTATATGCTGACTCACACCACTTTGTTGATATCAAAAATGGATCTGATCAAGTATATTTTCGAGAAGCCTGCCTTGTCCGGAAGAATAGCGAGATGGCAGATGATCCTAACCGAGTACGACATCCAGTACACAACCTAAAAAGCAATCAAAGGGAGTGTATTGGTGGATCATCTGGAACATCAGGTCGTGGATGACTACCGGTCCATGAATTTTGAGTTCCCGGATGAGAACATTATGTTGGTAACCGACTGCTAAGAACCTGGACCGGATGAAGGACCCGAGGAGGGATCCCGATGGTCTATGTATTTTGATGGAGCCTCGAACGCATTGGGTAATGGCATCGACGCTGTAATTATATCTCCTGAGGGCTGTCATACTCCGTTCACCCCCAGATTATGTTTCAACTGCACCAACAATATGGCGGAGTATGAAGCGTGTATCTTAGATCTTCGAGCTGCTATAGACCTGAGGATTGAGTTCTTGAGTGTAGTCGGAGATTCTTCTCTGGTGATCGGTCAGATCAAAGGCGAGTGGGATACGAGGCACCAAAATCTTATTCCTTACAAAGAATATGTACTGACCTTGCTCCCACACTTTGAGGAGATAACCTTTGGACACTTCCTGAGAGAAGAGAACCAGTTAGCGGACGCGCTAGCTACCATGTCTTCTATGTTCAAAGTCAGGTGGGACAATGAAGCTCCCCAGATTACCATTGATAGGTTTGACGAACCCACACATTTCTGTGACATTGAAACTGAAGAGGTAGAAGATAAACCCTGGTCTCACGAGGTAAAGAGGTATCTTGAGGCTCAAGAATACCCCGAGGGGGCATCTGTTAATGAGAAGAAGTTTCTGAGAAGGTTCACTGTGAAGTTCTTCATCAGTAATGGTATCCTTTATAAGTGTAACCATGATTCAACCTTAATGAGGTGTGTAGAAAAGAGTGAGGAAGAAAGGATCATGGCAGACCTACACGAAGGTACCTTCGGAACTTATTCCAGTGGACATACCATGGCGAAGAAAATCCTACGGGCATAATATTAATGGTCTACTATGGAAGCCGATTGTTATCAGCACTCTCGGACCTATCATAAGTGCCAAGTCTATGCTGCTAAGGTGCACGTACCTCTGGTTCCCCTGAATGTCTTGACATCTCCTTGGCCCTTTGCAATGTGGGGAATCGACATGATCGGCGAGATTAGACCTACTGCGTCTAACGGGCATCATTTCATTCTGGTAGCAATTGATTATTTTACAAAGTGGGTTGAGGCAGCTTCCTTTGCTACAGTAACCAAGAACGTCATGGTACGGTTCATCCGACACAATCTGATCTGTCGATATGGTGTACCAGAGAGGATTATTATTGACAATGGTACAAATGTCAACAATACAATGATCACTGAGCTTTGCAAACAGTTCAAGATTCAGCATCATAACTCTTCTCCCTACCGGCCGAAGATGAATGGGGTTGTTGAAGCAGCTAACAAGAACATCAAGAAGATTGTGCAGAAGATGACGGTGACCTACAAAGACTGGCATGAGATGTTACCATTCACTCTTCATGGGTACCGTACCTCAGCACAAACGTCGACAACGGCAACACCCTACTCTCTGGTATATGGCATGGAGGAAGTCCTACCCATCGAAGTCCAGATACCCTCTCTCAGGATTATGAAGGATGCAGGTTTGAACGAGGACGATTGGATCCAGACCAGACTTGATCAGCTGAACTTAATCGATGAAAAGAGACTTACTGCTATCTGTCATGGTCAGACGTATCAAAAGCGAATGATCAAGGCTTTTAATAAGAAAGTCAGACGTCAAGAATACCGAGTCGGAGATCTAGTGATCAAGCGCATCATACTGCCGCAAGGAGATCCTAGGGGAAAATGGACCCCTACATATGAAGGCCCATTTGTGGTTAAGAACATTTTCTCAGGAGGAGCTATGATTCTAACCACCATGGATGGTGACGACCTTCCTCGCCCCGTCAATGCAGACATAGTGAAAAAATACTATGCATAATCAAAGACCCGCTAGGTCGATTGGCCTAGGAAAAAATAAGGGCTTCCCGGCGGACCAAAAGGGTTCGGGAAAAAATAAGGGATGAAAATGGAAAAACTGTACACTCGGAAAGTCGAAAACCTGAAAAGGTGGCTTGGGCAAAAAAGGGTACCCCGGTGGATTGAGAACCCGAAAGGGCGGTCCAGGCAAAAATTAGGGATTGAAGCGTAACACTATGTCTCATTGGATCATTTTGCAACCAGACTTTGGTATCAACTATCAAGATCGGACGACGCGAATAATTCTGATGAGATGCTTGAAGATATAAAGGCAATAGCAGAGTTGGAACCCAATGGGGGTCGTTTCACATAGATAATTTTCTTTATTTTACACAAATTGTAATATCTATCATTCGGCGGCGTTCTCTTACTGGGACGTCAACCTCCTTGTACAAAACGCCTATTATGGGCCAACTTCAAAATCAATACAATCCATTTTCACAAGAAATTTCAATTTATTTTTCCTTTTCTGTGTTGTTTTGCTAGAACGTCCAATGAATCATTTTTGATATATGCATTTGAGAATAATTACTGCTCATAAACATTTACATAAGAAACAAAAGACTATTACTCATAACTCCAGGAACAGGGGTAAACAAGAAGTGTCTAAACCTTACAGTTACTCTGCCCATCAGGTACAGGGACAGAACCAGCTGGAGAACATGAGAAGTGGTACATACACTCCCCACCGAGTAAGAAGTATCTAAAGATAGTGGTGTTAACTTTCCCAACAGAGCACAACTCTCCCCAACTAAAGTTCACAATCACGAGTGAGTCGATAAATCTTTCCCCAAAGCAGAGTTTATTTCTCTCACAGTCAGAAATTCGATCTCCAATAGAATTCATTATCACCAGCAACAGGAATTCATCCCCAACTGAGTTATTTCTCCAAGGCAGAGGATCTATCAACAGGATATCTCCTCTCCAACAGAGTTATTCCCCGTAGAGTTATCCTCAGACGGAGTCTCTTCCGGTAGAACATTTACTAGCCAAGGGGCAAATCCCCGGTACGATCATCTTTGTTCACAATCCCTCACAGAGGTGGAGGAACTATGGTTTTCAGAGCAATCAGGAATTTATTTTCTCAGATTCAGATTATCACATCAGCATTTCATGTTCATACATCATGTCATATGCATGCACCACATATAACATAGTCTCATTTATTTTGAGAACGTCAACTTACAATACATCTCATGCATCACATATTTCTAACCTTGTATTTCTTTCAGGAAAGACATTATTATCAACAATTTCCAGCAAGTCCATGCTCAACACTCCATGCTAAACAGAGTAATCATCGGCAACAAATGCAACCTCATCCAGGTTCCTTCTCACAGCCCTACTACCCAGGATTTCATATCGAAGTAACCCTACTATCCATGTTCCTTCTCACAACCCTACTACCCAGGCTTTCATATCGAAGTAACCCTACTATCCAAGTTCCTTCTCACATCCCTACTACCCAGGCTTTCATATCGAAGTAACCCTACTATCCAGGTTCTTTATCGCAGCCCTACTACCCAGGCTCTCATATCGAAGTAACCCTACTATCCAGGTTCCTTCTCACAGCCCTACTACCCAGGATTTCATATCGAAGTAACCCTACTATCCAGGTTCCTTCTCACAACCCTACTACCCAGGCTTTCATATCGAACTAAACCTACTATCCAGGTTCCTTCTCGCAGCCCTACTACCCAGGCTCTCATATCGAAGTAACCCTACTATCCATGTTTCTTCTTGTAGCCCTACTACCCAGGCTTTCATATCGAAGTAACCCTACTATCCAGGTTCCTTCTCACAGCCCTACTACCCAGGCTTTCACATCGAAGTAACCCTACTATCCAGGTTTCTTCTTGCAGCCCTACTACCCAGGCTTTCATATCGAAGTAATCCTACTATCCAGGTTCCTTCTCACAGCCCTACTACCCAGGCTTTCATATCGAAGTAACCCTACTATCCAGGTTCCTTCTCACAGCCCTACTATCCAGGCTCTCATATCGAAGTAACCCTACTAGCCAGGTTCCTTCTCACAACCCTACTATTCAGGCTTTCATCTCGAAGTAACCCTACTATCCAGGTTTCTTCTCTCTTATCTCTAGACGGCAGTCCACAACACTGTAAGACCTGGACCTAATCAAACACAATTGATTTCACATTTCCCCAGTAAGTCGCGGTGTAACATATACCCTGACCAAACACAAGATCACTCCCGCTTCCCAAACAGGAATCCTTCCCCAGTAGAGTAACGGACAATTAAAGATCCTAAAACTCTATTTATCTCTCAAGACAAGGACCAACATTTCCCAGCGAAGTCCTCCTCAACAACAGGTGTACGGGTTCTCGCAAAGGAATCTCTTATGCAATCGACACTCCTCCAAATGGAATCTTTAAGCCCATTCCCAATATCGCAAGACAAGTATCACTTCATGTGAGTGCAAATTTCTGGGCACTCTAGTGTTCAATCATATTCCACCTTCAGATCACGAAAGGCAGACAAGCCAATCTACATCCTCAAGTTTAAGAAGATTTAACAGGGGCAGCTGTTGTACCTCAAAATTTCCCCTCCCATATTTCTCAATACATGTCAAGTGAGGTCCTCAAATTGCTCAAGGAGGTCCAAGAGTTGACCAGACAAACTCTCTCCTAAGGCAGTCTACCTCAAATTAGGGTTTCATTTTGCATCAAGATACTTGAGTCCAAAAGATCCCAAATGCTCACCATTGTCCTAATATGTTCCCAAGATCATCCATGTCAAGTTTCAAGCCTTTCAGAGGAAGTTTGCCCAGTCAATTGCTTAAATACCTAGAAATCGACTGTGCTAGGTCAAAAGTCAACTATGGCCCACATACAGTCAAACCTCAAGATTTTTGGTCAACATCCTCATTTTTAAGTATTAGTCATCATTTGATCAAGGGTTGATCATGATTCCTCAAGGATTGCTCACAATTCATCAAAAACCAAAAGTTGCTAAATTAGGGTTTTGCAGGAAAAGTCAACTCAACTTTGACCAAGCATAACTTTCTCATACTTTATCAAAAATAACCCATCCAAAGCTCACTTTTAAGAGGATGCAATCCCATGCAAATTTTTACCCTAATGCACTCTATTATAGATAGTGAACAAAGGCAGACCAAAAACAGAAGGGTTGGAGGCGTGAAAAGGCAGAAAAGTTCGAATTTTTCAAAGAAAAGTGCTGATCCAATCTTGTTCCGCAGGCCGTTTCAAGCGTTTCAAAATATCAGTTCATATTCTTGGATCATCCCTGAAACCAACAAGATCGTTTGCAAGGCCTGAGATACTCAGAATCACCCTACAACATTCATACAGTTTGCTTGATTGCTTGAAATCGAATACACTAATTATTTCATATTTAGCATATTTGATTGGCATATTTATAACCTTTGAGATGTTTGCAACGTGACACCATGATTCAATTGCATTTTTGACGCCTGTATGTGCAGATGCCATGGCTAGGGTTTGTTCGTTGTTTTTAGGGGTTTTTTATACAGGAGAAATTGGGCGTTGATAATGGTGTCATGATGCTCGTGAGATTGAAACGAGTTGATTGGTACCATTAGGTTTCATTTATCATGCGCGTATAAGATTTTTGAAATGGACAGGGGCTATACCTACGCTTGATGTCTGTAGGTAAAAGTCACAAAACCTAAAGCGACGGTGGGGAGGAAGAAGATGCAGGCGTGGCACCCCCTGGTTGGGTGATTTAAATTTCGCGCGTTTCAAAACTCAGCATTTTGTTTTCATTATATAATCATTGTTTTTTATTGTATATACAAATGAATCACATAGCTCAGCTGGAAAACGCGTAAGGGGAAAATGCCAAGGACCTGGGTTCGATCCCCAGGTCCCAACCTTTATTCATGTTTTTCTTTAACAGGCAATCCAGCGTATTACATGTCAAAGGGGTCCATCGTGTACCATCAAGATCTGGCCCTCTGATCCACCAATGCTTCAGATCTAATGCCTTCCCCATGGAGGACCACTGTACGCCTTAGTCAAGCATGTTCACTAGATGGGAGTAAAGTCAAACAGGCCTATCTTTTGGGCCCATAAATTCAGTTTTCACCCCCCTCTTGCTAAATACAGGCCCATCTCACCTTTTCTCATTTATTTATTTTTAATTCTTTTAATATTTTTTTCTAATTATTTTAGTTGACAACTAATTATTCTTTTTCATAAAAAATCATAAAATAAAATAAAAAACCAAAAAATTAGAATTAGATTTTTTTTATCAAAAATTAATTTTGTTAATATAATTTAGTTTGGTTTAATGTAGGGAAATTTTAACCTTTTTCACGATTAAAGCTAATTAGCAAATTAGGTTAAATTATTGATTTAATTATTTTATTTTTTTGAAATAAACAAAACAAAAAAAATAGGTTTTAGAATAAATTAATTTATTTTTAAAAAAAATTAAAGTTAATTAGAATTAGGATTTTATTTTTTTTAATCTAATATTTCCTTTATTTTCTTAAATAAACAAAACAAAACAAAAACCTTTTTTGAACTAATCGCAATTAGGTTTAAGTTAGGGTCAAAACCCTAATTATCTTGTATTCGATTCATCACGCGTGTTTATTATTTTTACAATATTGATGTAACTGTTCACGGTATGTAATAGTTTAATCTAGGACTTCCTTTTATTTATCGTCTTTTGTGGGTTTTTGGCTATATAATTAATCCCCTCCCCGAAGCCTTGTAATAGCGTAGGTTTACTCTCTCATATTTTGATTCTTGCAAATATTTAACTGTTTAGATGTATGCTAATAGAATTGAATGACAAGATTGCATGATAATTTAATACAGTTAGAAAACCCTAATATGGAAAGATTAAATAATTGAAAATAGATCATTCGAACATATCACTCTTAGGGTATACTCACACTTCGGTTGCCTTCGGTAAACGATCATTAAGTATAAGGTGTCTTGGTGGTTGCCCTCCTGTATAACAAAGATCAAATGTCCCGTTTAGAAATGTTGTCTCAGAAATGTTGCCTCGGAAATGTTGCCTCGAATATGATCTTAAGACTTTAGGGTTATTACTAAGACGTCCTAAACATTGCTTTAGTGATCATACATCCCTTTCGAATTGACCCTTACAACTCCAACGACGGTGCTACCTATTTCTCAATAGTAGGATAGCACTGTCTAAAGGAAACGAGAATAGAAATGATCTTTTTTTCGAGTAGGTAGATGTTAGTAGGTACTTGCTCAAATCAAAACTCTTCACACTTACACATTTGTAAAACAAATTTTCAAAAACAACTTCGTCACACCTTTGAGGACTGATACAAGGGTTATCACGAAGTCAAACTTTTCAAAAGAAAAGCACGTACACAAGCAATTTTAAAAAGATGAGAAAGTACCTAAGAGCCCATGTAAAACCATGGATAGAAAGGGTGCTAACACCTTCCCTATCTATAATCTACCCCCCCCCCCCCCCCCCCCGTACTCAAAATCTCGAAAAAGGATTTTTTCTGTACTTTTTTCAGTTCCGGTTGGATGAAATAAAAGTCAGTGGGTACTCTTGCTTATCGCGACATTTTGAGAACATAAAACGCAAAACGCAAACCAGCATTTCAAAACAGTCGGTTCTGCCACCGTATCACACAAAGAAAAACAGCTATGTAAAATAATCCCATTGGGTTTCACTCTACTATTGCCTTTATATCTTTGAGCGTCTCATCACTTTGTTATTTGGACGAAGTTGGCTGGATTGATCTGTACCGTTCAAATTTGATAACGAAGTCGGGCTGTAAGGTGATCCAACGGGACATAGTCACACGCTTTTAATTTCTAACTTTTTCCTGGACCGCCCTTTCGGGTTTTCAGTCCACCAGGATACCCCTTTTTTCCCAAACTGCCTTTTCAGGTTTTCGACTTGCCGGATGTACAAATTTTTTTTTATATATATATCCCTAATTTTTCCCGAACCGTTTTTGTTCACCGGGATGCCCTTATTTTTGCCTAGGCTAGTCAACCTAGCGGGTCTTTTTTTCATGCATAGTATGTTTTAACTATATCCGTGTTTATAGGGTGCGGAAGGTCGTCACCGTCCATGGTGGTCAATATCATGGGTCCACCGGAAAATAATTTTTTGATCACAAATGATACTTCGTACGTAGGAGTCCATTTTCCCCTGGGATCCCCTTGTGGAAGGATGATGCGCTTCATTACCAGGTCACCAACCTGGTATACCTGACGTCTGACTTTCTTGTTAAAAGCTTTAATCATATGTTTATGGTATATCTGACCATGACAAACAACCGCGAGCCTCTTCTCATTAATCAAATTGAATTGGTTAAGTCGAGTCTGAATCCAATCGTCTTCATTTAAGCCTGCATCCTTCATAATTCTCAGTGAAGGGATCTGGACTTCGACAAGTATGACAACTTCATACCATAGACTAAGGAGAATATGGTTGCCCCAGTTGATGTTCGAGTTCAAGTATGATAGCCATGAAGAGAAAATGGTAACATTTTGTGCTAATATTTGTAGTTCACAACAATTTTCTGCATAATATTCTTTATGTTCTTATTGGTGGCTTCCGCTGCACCATTCATCTTTGGTCGATATGGAGAAGAGTTATGGTGCTTGATCTTGAACTGGATGCATAGTTTAGTGACTATAGTGTTGTTGAGATTGATAGCCATCTTGCTATTCTTCCGGAGAGGGAGGGTTTCTTGAATATGTATTTTATATGACCCATCTTGGAGATCAACAAGGTAGTATGAGTCAACATAGATTATCTTAGTTGGTGAGCAGCCCATGCCAAAGCGTGGCAAGTTTTCTCGAGCAGTGAGTATTTTGTTTCATAATCGGTAAACTTTTTGCTAAGGTAGTATATTGTGTTTTCGACCAGACTTGTCATGTTGCCCCAACACACACCCCATTGAATTCTCTAACACTGTTAGGTACATGATTAGAGGTCTTCCTTCAACTGGTGGCATCAAAATTGGAGTTTCTTAAAGATATTCCTTGATTATTTCAAAGGCTATCTGACAATCATCGTTCCATTTCACTACTTGATCTTTCTTCAGTAGGTTGAAGATTGGTTCACAAGTAACGGTTAGGTGGGAAATGAATTTGGAAATGTAGTTTAGACGTCCCAAGAAACCTCTAACTTCCTTCTCAGTGTAGGGAGTTGGCATCTCTTGAATAGCTTTAACTTTTGTAGGATCTACCTCAATACCTTTTCCCTTGATGACGAAACCTAGGAGCTTATTAGATCTTACTCCAAAGGTACACTTGTTCGGGTTCGGTCTTAAATTGTACTTCTTCAGCCTTTCAAACAGTTTTTGCAAGTGATCAAGGTACTCTTCTTCAGTTTGGGACCTGGCTATCATGTTGTCAACATAGACCTCTATCTCATGATGGATCATATCATGGAACAATGCTACCATAGCACACTGATAGGTTGCCCCAGTGTTCTTCAACCCAAATGGCATAACTTTGTAACAGAAGGTGCCCCGATGTATAACGACGGTAGTCTTCTCGATGTCCTCAGGTGCAATTTTGATCTGATTATAGCCGGAGAAACCATCAATGAAGGAGAATATCTTATGTTGAGCGGTGTTTTCAACCAGAACGTCAATATGAGGAAGTGGAAAGTCATCTTTGGGGCTCTCCCAATTCAAATCTTTGTAGTCCACACACATGCGTATCTTACCGTCCTTCATAGGTACTAGCACCACGTTTGTAACCCATTATGGGTAGGAAGCAACAGCAAAAAACCCGACATTAAACTATTTCATGACTTCATCCTTGATATTTTCTGACATTTCAGGATGCATACGACAAACCTTTTACTTCACTGGAGAGCAATCTTCTTTTGTTGGCAGACGATGAACCATAATATCAGTATCAAGCCCCGTCATGTTTTCATATGACCAAGCAAAGATCTCAACGTAGTCATGTAACATATAGATTAACCGTTCTTTGACACCATTCTCCAAGTTGGCACCTATCTCGACTTCCTTTTTATTCTCCTCAGTACCTAAGTTTACAGCCTCGATCGGCTCTTCATGAGGCTGTATTGCTCTTTCCTCTTGCTGTAATAGTCTAGCAAGCTCTCTCGGTACTTCACAATCTTCCTCACCTTTGTCCTCGGCTTGGTAGATCATATTTTCAAAGTCATAACTGGCAATAGCAAAACTGTTATCAATGGGATCCAGGGTGGATGTGGATCTGAAATTTGATATGTGGGTGTGTGTAAGAGCACATAGCTATTTTGAAAAATAAAGAAAAAAGAAAGACAAAGAGCATAAAATTTGAATGCAAAACGTCCAATGATTTATTAAAATGACATATGAAAATGAAGTACGATAACCCTCACAAATATACCATTGTGCCTCGGGTAAGACACACGACTTAGGGTTTAATTTGTTCAAAAATTACATATTCCAAAAACGTAAAAGAACAATTACTCCTGGATAAAAGAGATTGGCACAAAGTCTCTAGCCGTCCAATTATTGAGTTCATCGTTGGTAAGAAGGAAGATCCAACTATTCAGGTCACAGTCACTGTCAACGTCCTCCAAAGCATTGACTCCATGGTTGCTGATGCATAGTGGTGGTCTTCCGGCGCAAGCAGGACGAACAACCATTTGAGCTCCTTTTTCTTCTTCTTCTTCTTCTTCTTCTTCTTTTTAGTGATGAGAGCTTTCAAATCTTCCTGTCCTTTAGCCAGAGTCAGGAACATTTGTTGGAATTTAGTGTTTTGTGTTTGAAGATCCTTAACGGTTTGTTCAAGATCCATTTCTTTTTGCTGAAATAAACAGCGAAAAGATAAGAAACTTGTCTTGAAGCACCTTCTTATGTAATGATATGCATGACATGTTTATGTGATGTTTTCAAGGACCTCGTGGGATTTAAACTCTTTTAATCAAACAAAAACAAATATTTTTTATTAGTAAGTTCAAGTGAAACAAAGGTTTACAAGGAAATAGATTAAAAATTTCTAAAACTTCTAGGTTTCCCATGGACTCTTCCTCTTTGTGTTGACAAAGGCATTAAAGTTCTGCTCCTCGTGAAGCTGTCTCGTCAGTTCCAACACTTTCTTTTCACTTGCATAGAATTTAGTCTCAAAGGTATCTCGTTCTTCCTTGAGTTGAATCCAAGACCTTTGCAGCTCTTCAAATTTTTTTGGCATATTAGGATGAAGAATAACGCAAGACTCGTCCCCTTGAACAATAGGCTCTAAGATCACCGGTAATATGGCAGGATATGGCATCATAAGACTTTGAGCATGAGTTCACACCCATTTGAGGTAGGGTTCCAAAGGGATGGAATTTTTATGCCCCAAAGTGTTACTATAAATCTTCTTTACCACGTCCCAAGCGCATATAAACCTCTGGCAGTAACCTTGAGATCATTGTCGTAGTCGAACATAATACCCTGGATTAGCATATCATGAGGACCGTCCCTTCGTGCGTAACCAAACTGGCATAAAGCTAGAGAAGAGTTGTAAGTGATGCCTCCCCTAATGCCAAGGAGTGCCACATTAGGAAATTCTCTACAGCGGTCAATAATAGAGACGTCTTCTTGAGAGCGAGAACACCAATAGATATCAGTGTTAGAGAGAGACATCAACCTTTGAGACCATCTTAAGCCTAACTCATTCTTCATTACTGATCGAGGAAGGTGCAAAATAAACCACCTATAGAGTAAAGGTACGCAACACATAAGAGTTCCTCGTTTCTTCATAGTACGGGTATGGAGAGAATGCAAAATATCCTTGAGCAATGTAGGCACCAGATTACGAGTAAGGAAAGTCTTGATGGCGCTCACATCTATAAGTTGGTCTGTATTAGGGAACAATACCAACCCATATATCAAGATGGCCAAGGTATCCTCAAAAGCATGGAAACTCATGGCGTCTAGGAACAACTGAGCACTCTCTATCAGAAATTTTGTAAGAAGACCTTTAACCCCACTTCTCCTTTCCCAATTAGATTCAATGTTAGATGGTTTTAGGTGTAAAGTTGTGGCAACATCTTCAGGATTTGGATCATGTTCTAAACCGGTGAAGGGTATCTGCTCCAATATAGGCACTCCAAGTAGCTTAGAGAATTCTTCCAACATGGGCACCAACTGATAATCATGGAAAGTGAAGCAATGATGTTTAGGATCGAAGAACTGAAATAAGACGCTCATCATACCTTCTTCAAAACCGGAAATAACAAAACTGAGCAAGTGACCATGTCTTCTATTGAATTGGGAACTTTCAGGAACCCTTGATACCAATTATCTAAGCTTGGAAGGTATTCCTACGAAGTTGATCCATATGCTTTTTCTGTGAGCGGATGCCATAACCAGCAAAACAAAGAAGAGATAAATCCCTAGGTCCTTGAAATGGTTAGTGCAAATGCTATGTTATGATGTTTATGATGTTATGTTCATGCTTAAAACAAAATAGTGAACACAAAAAAGTCACACAAAGACCTTAGGTTTAAAGGCTTGAATGAGATCTATAGGTAAGTACCCTTTTGAAGTTTAGTTGGCTCAACCTGTCCTAGCAATAGTAATCGGGTTCTAGGGATCTCATATCATTGATATTTCTCTCAGGAATTATTTCAGCTCAAGCATCTGAAATGTTACCAAAATATCCCGAAAATCTAATCTCAATGAGTGTAGCATCGAGTATTAACCAACTTCAGTCTGCACCAAAGTCAATCATCTCACTACTTTCTAATGGCCAAGATGAGTCAATTTAAGGTTCTAAAGATCAGTTAGTGCTTAATGACACTATGTGGAAGCCTAATGTTATCCTTGACTGACTCAAGGAACATTAGTACAAGCCTGAGTATCACACTAACATAGCTATCATATCATCCATATCGGTCTATACCGTACAACCTCCATGATTTATTGCTACTTACCTAATGGTGTTCCCCATCTGGGTGTAGGATCTTTGCAAGAAAATACCCAAACAAAACCCTCAAATGTAAAGTAATCAAAGCAAACAATTTAAAGCAAGTAAATGTGACCTAAGCTCTTAAGGTAACCCCTCTTTTTAGGTACAATGTCCCCAGCAGATTCGCCAGTTCTGTAATAAGGTGGGAGAAATGACTTGTTTATTTTGCGTTTTATCGCAATTATTGAGGATAACAAGAGTCGCCACTGACTTTTCTTTTATCCAATAAGGAAAGGTGAAAAGGATAGGAAATACATTTGATAGATTTTGAGTTCGGGGGATAGATTATGAAAAGGGAAGGTGTTAGCACCCTTTTCATCAGTAGTTATCTATAAGCTCTTAATCGCTTGCTCACTTTACTTGTTTTATGTGTGTGCTTTTGAAAATGTTTTGAAATGCCAACTAGCAAGGCAGTTTGCTTTATGATAAATCTTGTATCAGTCCTCAAGAGTGTTGTTAAAGCATTTTTTTTGAAAATGTTTTTGAAAGTGTGAGGTTTGAAAAAGTGTTTTAAGTTGTGAGCAAGCAATTAACAGTAACTACCCACTCAAGGTATTTCTTGTATTTTTCCTCCTCCTTTGGATAGTGTTATCCATACCATTAGTTAGTAGGAAGCCCTATCTTTGGATGTTTGAGGGACAGGCATAGGGTCGTCGTTATGGTCATTGAAGGCAATATGTAGGGATACCTTTAGCAATTTGAAGGGACTGCCATCATATATATTCGTACGCAACATCGAGGGACAAGATCATATACCGTAGGCAACTTCGAGAGACATCGAGGGACCATGATCTTTATGATGATTTATAACTGAGGGTCTTTGCTAATGGCATCCCTACGTTCGAGGGACATGACCATTGTTTTTTCGAGGTAACGAGAGAGATTACCCTAGAGGTGAAGTTTGCAAAGTGTGCTTGATTCAATTCATTTATCTTGCAATTAGGGTTAGCTAATTATTTCTTTTATGTCTTGTCATACAATCCTATTAATTTAAGCATTAACAGTAATAATAAAACAGTAAAGAAATACCCTGGCTATTACATCGCTTCGGGAAGGGGTATAAAACCACAAAATTGGGGGAAAATAGCAAGCGAATAAAATCCTAATTTAAGCTATTACATTCCTTTAGCAATTACAATAATCAGAAAAAATAATAAAATACGCGACAGTAATAACATACGCGAAATTATAAAAGAAAAAGAAAAGAGAAAATTTATTTTGATTGTTTGATAAAAAAAGTTTGATGATTAACCTAAAACCTAATTGATTTTAATTAATAAAAAAAGTTAGGTAATTAATTTAAATAAAACTCTAAAACCTAAGTTGATTCTATTAAAAAAACCTAAAATTAAATTAAAACCTAAAACTAAATTAAAACCTAAAATTAATTATTTGAGTTTATCATGAAAAATCAAAGGTTTGTGAAAAATATTAGGCTTTATGAAAAAGGTTTTGGTTATCTGTGACAATAGGGGAAAAGGAGGAAAAGAGTAAGAAACATAGAATTGGAAAAAATAAATAACCAAAAGAATCTCAGGACTTTCCAGCAACATGGTCACCACCAGGCCAAGTGCGTCTTGGTGTTAGGATATGGCCTCTGTACATTTTGTAATAAACCTGCATGGGACCATTATAATGGTCCAAACCTGCAATGTTGAATCTCATGAACACATTAAACAAATTAGTATACCATGAAATATAAATAAAACAAATATATGAAATTTTGTAATGTTAAAACCGATATGGCATGTATGAATGCTTCTACACTCTTTTGATCATGGAGATCGAACCAGCCTTACCCTACTGAGTTCCTGGAAGTGAATGAGATGGCTTGTTTGTAGTGAGATGGGGGTTTGTAACAAGGATCTCAAGATTTCTAGGGTTCTTGAAAGAACTTGATATTTTGACAAGGTTGTGGCAAGGGTTTTTTTTGTACTTGTTTGTATGAAAAGAATAGGATTATATAATGGAAATTAGGGCAACTATATGGGCTTTGGATGTGTTATTGGGCCTCCAATAACCACAAGCAATAGTGCAGATTTTTATTCACTTGAGTTTGACACGTTCCTGGAAAATTTGAAGGTACCTCGGTGCGATTTTTAAATTTGAGGTGTGAATACAGAATATAGCCGACATCAAGAACAAATTCCTATCCGAAATGGGCTCAATCAGATAAACAGTGAATTAGTTATGAATTTTTGAAGTTTCGTCTCAAACAACTTAATTTCCTGCTTCAGAATTTTCAGTGGGTTGCACGCGATTCGGGTAAAAAACGGAAGCCTTCGGGGTACCGTTTGCTTTTGAAAAAATAAACCAAAATTTAACTAACTCAATTTGTGAGATAATGCCACTGGAACCAGCTTGATACGATAAATATTGATTGAGTTATGATTTTTTGAATACGGAGGAGATAAACAATTATCACAATTTTCCTGTGCGAAAACACTTGATAAATCCATGTTTTCAGAGACTTTCTGAATGAAATTAACTTCCGGACGTGAGAGATTAAAATGTAGATAACGTCAAGACAGAATTTTGGCCACCGGAACGGGTTCAAAACGAGTTACGGGCTTCAAGATATGAATTTTTTAGTGCGTAAAAACTGCACTTTCAACACACTTTTTCACCATATTTCTTCGAGAAAACTCGCACATTTAGAGACCTTCTTTAAAGAATTGGCTCTCGAGCCAAACCTGAATTTGAGAATATGTCACCAGGAATATCTTGTTAAAAGAACACTTGAATATGACGCGCCGGGTTGGACTTGTGAATCTTTGAACCCTGAAACGTTGCAAAACGGCGAACCGATTTTCAGCACGAAAAATACTCTGAGAACATTCATTGACGAAATAAACATCACCTGTAATCTGACGAGGCTTGCTAGAGATACCTTGATCCCATAACCATAGAACCAATGATATTCATGCATGTAATGATGAAATATAAGCCAAAAGGGTCGAAATGAAGAGGACAAATTTTGGGGTACAACACTATGCGTCGAATCAAAGGGGGCATGCATCGACTCAAGCAATCCAATTTTTGACAAATTTTTCTAAAGGCCGTGGCTTAAGTTTCCGGACTCTGTTTGAGGTGTCGTTCGAAGCGTTAGATAGATAACGCGATGAAATATATTTATAAGGAAGAAAATGAATAATAAGAAGGATAATTCTAGTGCCCAATTTAGGATAGAATTAGTTTCCTCGTTTTGAATCGCTATGATGTCTTGTGGTCATGAAGTATGATGATGATATGTTGTTAATATGATGATTTTGTTTTATATGATGATATGATGATGACGCTTTGCTTATATGAGTACATATGATGAGGTTTATATTATGAGGTTGGTGAATACATGAATGATGATGTGTATGACTAGTTGTCGTTGTTTATATTGTTGTTGCGCATCATGCATTCGTTGGATAACTTTGGTCTGTTTTGATGATTTAAGATGTTGGTCCAGTGATTTGGTCTCAATCCCATTTTATGGATTTAGGATGTCTATAATTTGCTCCGGTTCCAAGTGGGAATCGATCCTATGATTGGGGTCTTTGGAGGGTGATGGCCCAGTGTCCTTCTAATAAATTGGTACCACATGCATGAGTCTAGGTCCTTGCACTACATCTTATGTGGCATTGCATGATTCTTAAATTGATGATGTTGTATTTGTGTTGTTGAATTTGTATGATTGTTGAGGTACTTGGAATATAACAATGTTGAGTTTATGTTATGAGACTTTTGGTTTATTCTGCTATGTCTATTACTTATATTTTATATAATGATTGTGATGAACTCACCTTTCTGCTTGAATGTTTCCTTTATATGGGTAACATCCAGTTAATCAGGAGTAGTCCCTAAAGGCTTAGAAGAATATCTTGGAGTGTGTGTTTTATTTCCATTGAGTCTAGAAGATCTTGCTTTGATATGTAACATCGAGGATGGGAATGCTTTATTTTGAAAACTATTTTGTTTTTGTTTTGTTATGACATTTAAGTTGTTTCCATGGAGTTTAAATTATGTTGAATTGTGAACCATGAATCATGGGGCACTATGAAGTGTTTTAACGAATTTGTTTGAACTATAATTCCGCTGCAAGTATGTGAAACCTTGATAATGGATATGTACATGAATAATTTTAAAAACCCGTGTTACGGAGTAAGACTAACACGTATGATTATTTCACGAATAAAATGTGATGCCCTTTTGTTGTATTACTCTGATATTATTTTAAATAATTATGAATATTATGTGGGGTTTAGAAGGGTGTGTTACATTAGTGGTATCAGAGTAGGTCGGTCTGTCCGGCCAGGTTGTCTAATGTTCTTTATTCCTTAGTGTGCGACATGTGTATGAAATAATGTCGTTACTTGCTTGTTTTTCTAACTATTTATATGCAAGGGTTGGTTTGAAACAAGTAGGGGAGAAGCTTTTGCTTCTCTGAGATGTTTCAGGTATGGGAGTTGGTGGAATACATTGGTGAGTTACAAAGAGCACAAGTATTGTTGGAGCTATGTTGTTTCTGGAAACTGAAGAGAGTACAGATTCGTGATTTTGTCTGCAGGTCAAGTTGGGATATCTTCTGAGAGAATGATCCGGTATTTTTGATGTTTGCTTCTCGGAGAATAGAGATCAATGTGACGGCTAGTGATATACCAGTGTTGTGTGATTCCTGATGTTTTTCCTAAAGATATTTGCGACTTGCCTCCAGAGTATGGATCTGAGTTCAGTGACGGTAGAGAACTGGTGTTTGTATCTGCTAAGCAAGTAGGATAACCCTTGGGATATGAGGCTTAGAGGTTTGCATGTTTGTGACAACAGTTGAATGAGGTAGTGTGTGGATTACCGATAATTGAGTAAGGTAATGGGTGAGATTAATTATCCACTTCGAGGTATTGATGATTTGATGGATCAACTTTTAGGCGAGTATGTATATAGTATAATCGAATTGAGAAGGGTTACCTTCAAATTCAAATGAAGCGTGAGGATAGTTAGAGGAAAGGTTTTAGAACTTGTGTAGGCATTAAGAATATTTGGATTAGTTTGTTGTGGTGTTTGTTGAGGACATTATGAGTTAATCTAAGCCAGAATAAGGGAATATTGAATGTTTTGAATTACAATGTTGAAAGGGAAGAAACTTTATGCTAAGTTGTCAAGGTGTATATCTTGGTATGAGAGGAGAATTTTCTTGAGCATGTTATTTAAAATGATGGTATATATGGATCCATAAAAAGCACGTATGGTTCTACATTGAAAGACTCCAAAGTCGGTTACAGAGACTAGAAGCTTCTTAGGCTTAACTAGTTATTGTCGCAGCTTGTTTATGACGAGGTCAAGTATGATATATTGTAAATGAATGAATTGAAGGAATGAGATGCTTGGTATTATGGAGAATATGGAGATATTATAGGAGCGAATGGAGATACAACTTATGCCAAGTAAGAATGATTAGAATGAAGAAGATTAATTGGACCATGGTGCTTTAGGTAACTTTGAGCATAAGTTCTAAAGAAACACTATTCCAGTTTAGTAACGATGGTTTATGCACTGTCGTGATTGTCGGCTACTGTTGTACCCCAAAATTTTCCCTCTCATTTTACTCAATACATACTCCTAGAGATCCCCAATTTGCTCAAGTTTGCCCAAGAGTTGACCAGACAAACTCTCTCCTAAGGCAGTGTGTCTCAAATTAGGGTTTCCATTTTCATCAAGATAGGTAAACTCCAAAGATCTCATATTCTCTCCATGGTCCTAATATGTTCTCAATACCCTCCATGTCAAATTTCAAGCACTGCACAAGAAGTTTTCTCAGTCAACTGCTCAGATGCTTGAGAATTGACTGTATTAGTTCAAAAGTCAATTGTGGCCCACATACAGTCAAACTTCAAGATTTTTGGTCAACATAAACATTTTGAAGTGATATCCATCATTTGGTCAAGGGCTTATCATGATTCTTCAAGGAATTCCCTAAATTCTTCAAAACCCAAAAGTTGTTAAATTAGGGTTTCTCAAGAAAAGTCAACCAAACTTTGACCAAACATAACTTCCACATACTTTATCAGAAATTTTCCATCCAAGGCTCATTTTAAAGAGGATGCAATTACCTACAACTCATCTTCATCCCACAAGTTCAAAATATGCACTCATAAAAATATATGAATTTCTATGTTATAGGTCCTTTTGAAAAGTCAACAAAAAACACCTTTTAGGTCAAAGCTTCTTAAATGAACATGGAAGACCCAATTGAAATGAGACCAAAAGGGTTGCTTAGGGGACATCCTAAAATTTCTAAAAAGTCCAAGAACACATCTCTAGGGTTAAAATTGGAGGAGGTATTCCTTGTCAAAGTTGACCTTTTTTGCAAAATTGCCAAAAGTCAAATATGCTCAAAAGTGTATTTTTTACCAAATGGGCTTAGCATTTCATGATTACACCTCACTTGTAGAATGGTCCACGACCCAAATGTTCACTAACATGTTATTTGCTTCATTATTTATTTTATTTTGATTTTTTATTTATTAAAAATTAAATAAAATCAAATAATTGGTAAATAATATCAAAGATATGTTTTGATGTGATTTTTGGACAGGATCTCAATCAAATTATGCTGAGATATCAAGACCAAAACGAATCAAGCATAATTGGTACAAAAATGGGATAATTTGACTCAATATAGAAGGTTTTCATATGGATGAACAAGAACCAAGGATAAAAGAAAGGGTTGGCAGTCGTGAATGAGAAAGAACAAACTCAAAAATCTTGACAAAAAGTGTGAATCGGTTTCAGTCATACAGGCCATCTCAAGCCATCCTAGCATTACCAATCGATTACTGGACATCTCAGGAAGTTATCCCAGTCATTTGTAAGGTCTGAAACACCAAGAAATGCGCGCTACAACACACCCGGTTTTCCCTATTTTTCCAAATTCATTTACTATGATTCACGCATCATGAACATGTTTTAATGGCATATATGTGTTCGCTATCATGTTTGCAACTTATTGGTTATGTTTGATTGATGTTTTAGCACATATACTAACAATTTCCATGGCTAGGGTTTGAAGTCACATTTTGGGGGTACTTGATACAGGGAAAATTAGGCCACAAATAAGGTACCATGATGCTCGTTAGACCAAGATGAGTTGATTGGTATAGTCACAACTAATTTATCATGCTTGTGCTAGATTTTTGAATTTTGTAGGTTTGTAGCTACAGACTTTTGTTTGTAGGTAAAGTTGCAATGGTTTAAGGCGACGGAGGAGGAAGAAGATGATGGCGTGGCAACCATCTATTTGTCCGTTTAAATCTCGCGCGTTTTCTGATCCAATTATCTTGTTTTGTATATTGTATTATGTTTTCATTATACAAATAACTAATTAACGTAGCACAGCTGGAAAGGGCGTTCGTTGGTAAGTGAGAGGACCTGGGTTCGACCCCAGGTCCCAGCAAAACATATTTTCTCATTTTCTTGCTGCAGATTCTATACGTTGCAATCCCAGGCGTCTTCCATACACCCTTGCATCCCGCCACTAGATCAGCATAGCATCAGATCTAACGCTTTCCAGCCTGAAGGACCATGGTGCACGTCCAAGTCAACATCACACAGGATCCAGCGCTGACTGGGCTTCAGTACTAATGGGCCTGGGAACTTCAGCTTCACACCCCCTCCTTTCAATTCAACATAAGCCCAATTTTCTCTCTTTTCTACTTTTTTTTAATTTCTTTATTTATTTTCTTTAGTTATTTTATTTTTTTTCTTAATTAATACAAAAATTATTTTTTTATAAAACTAAAAAATCACAAAACTACAAAAATATTTTTTTAATAAAAATATTTTTTCTTAATTAACTAGTTTAATTAATTTAGGGAAATTTAATTCTTTTTTTTTATAAATTAAAAACAATTAGAAATTAGGGTTTTAATTAATTTGCAATTAAATTCTTTTCTCAAATAAAAAATGTACAAAAATAGTTTTCTCTCAATTAGGGTTTTAGGTTATTTTTTAAGCGTCCACGTACTTAATTCGGTGTGCGTTTAATTAATTCTTTTTCATTATTTTGTAACTGCCAATGGTTTGTAATAGTTAAACTAGGGTTTTCATTTATCGCTTTGTCCCCCGATTTTGGTTATGTAATTAACCCCCTATCCAAAGCCTTGTAATAGCTAGGTTCATTTTCTCACACTTTTAATTTCCGCAATCTTTAACTGTTAGATGCATGGTTAATAGGATTGTATGGAAAGATGTTTGAAAATTAAAACAGTAGCTCACTTATTGTGCAAATACTAATTAACTGAAAAAATCACGTGCACATATTTCACTCCTAGGGTTTGTCTCACTTCGGTTGCCTTCGGTAAAATAGTCATTTAAGCATAGGAGATTTTAGTGGTTGCCCTCCTGTCTAAAAGATCAAATGTCCCATTCGAATGTTGCCTCGGAAATGTTGCCTCAGAAATGTTGCCTCGGAAAGATCTTAAGACTCTAGGGTTACTACTAAGGTTTCCTACCCATTGCTCTGGTGACTGTACTTGTCCCTTTCGAACGTCCCTTACAAACTCCAACGACGGGGCTACCTACTCCTTAATAGTAGGATAGCGCTGTCTAAAGGAAATGAGAACAAACAACCTTTTTTCGAGTAGGTAGAATCTTAAGTACTTGCTCAACAAAACTTTTCACATAAAACCTTTCAAAACAAATTTTCAAAACAAACTTTGTCACACCCTTGAGGATTGATACAAGGGTTATTACGAAGTAAACTTTTTTTCAAAACAAGCACACACAAGCAATTTTAAAAAGATGAGCAAGTACCTAAGAGCCCATGGAAAACCATGGATAGAAAGGTTTCTAACACCTTCCCTTTCTATAATCTACCCCCCGTACTCAGAAATATTCTCGAAAAAGGTTTTTTCTGTTCTTTTTCCTTTTCTTGATTGGATGAGATAAAAGTCAGTGGCGACTCTTGCTTACCGTGACATTTTGCAAACAAAAAATGCAAAATGCAAACCAGTATTAACAGTCGGTTCTGCCACCGTATCACAGCTACCTATTGACAAATTGAGGAACTGATCACCCTTAATCTCTTGTTGATAGTAGACGGGATCATGTTGGACGGGATAAAGTTGTCTTATCATCTTGATGGTGTGTAAAGTGATTGATGTTATATCGAAATTATATTCATTCATTATTTCAAGTATGGGATGTTGCATGTGAAGAAAGTTTTGTAGAACTAAAGAAAAGATTGATGACTGCTCCGGTATTGGTTTTGCCTAATCCGAGTGAGTCATTTGTAGTGTATTATGAATGCGTCTAAGATGGGACTTAGTGGTGTCCTAATGATGAATGGACAATTTTTTGCTTGTTCTTGTAGACAACTCAAAGTTCATGAGAGGAACTATCCTACGTATGACTTAGAATTGGCGGTTGTGGTGTTCATGCTAAAAATTTAGAGACATTATCTTTTTGGCTCTAAATTTGAAGTGTTCAGTCATCATAAGAGTTTAAAATACTTATTTGTTCAGAAGGAGTTAAACACAAGTAAGATAAGATGGCTCGAATTTTTGAAGGATTATGATTTTGATTTGAGTTACCATCCTGGTAAAGCAAATGTAGTAGCTGATGCTTTGAGTAGGAAATCTTTGCATATGTCAATGCTTATGGTTCGAGAGTTAGAGATGATCCAACAGTTTAGAGATATGAGCTTGGTATGCGAAGAGACATCCAACAGTGTGAAGATGGGAATTCTAAAACTGACTAGTGGGATTCTTGAAGAGATTCGAGAAGGTCAGAAGTCTGATTTGAGTTTGGTGGCTCGACTAACATTGATTAATTAAGGAAATAGAGGTGAATTCCGAGTGGATGAGAATGGTGTGGTGAGACTTGGTGATTGAGTATGTGTTCCTGATATTCCAGAACTTAAGAAGAGCATTCTTGAGGAAGGACATCGAAGCGATTTGAGTATTGATCCAGGTGCTACAAAATGTATCAGGATTTGAAGAAAATGTTTTGGTGGCCAGGTATGAAGAAACAAATTTCCAAGTTTGTGTATGCTTGCTTGACTTTCCAGAAGTCGAATATTGAACATCAGAAGCCTACAGGTCTTATAAAACCTTTGAGTATTCCAGAATGGAAGTGGGACAGTGTTTCCATGGATTTTGTGTCCGGTTTACCGAAGACTGTTAAACACAATGATTTCATTTGGGTGATTATGGATAGGTTGACTAAGTCATCTCATTTCTTACCGATGAAGATCAATCATCCCATGGAGAAGTTAATTGAGATGTATATTGAAGTGATTATGAGGTTGCATGCGATACCTTCGAGTATCGTGTTGGATAGAGATCCGAGGTTTACTTTGAAATTTTGGACAGATTTGCAGAATGCTTTTGGTACTATGTTGGGGTTGAGTTCTGCATATCATCCACAGACGAACGGTTAGACAGAGAGGACTATCTAATATTTGGAAGATTTGTTGAGGGATTGTGTGTTAGAACAAGGAGGTTCTTGGGACAGCCACATGTCGTTGATTGAATTTACCGATAATAATAGTTACCATTCTAGTATTGAGATGGCACCGTTTGAAGCCTTGTGTGCTAGGAGGTGTAGAACTCCATCATATTGGTATGAGTCAGGCAAGAGTGTTGTGCTCGGACCTGAGGTTGTGCAAGAAACAACTAAGAAGATAAAGATGATCTAAGAGAAGATGAAGGCTTCTCAAGGTCGTCAGAAGAGTTACTATGATAAGAGGAGAAAGGACATTGAGTTCAAGAAAGATGATCATGTGTTTTTGAGACTTACTGCAATAATCGGTGTTGGTAGAGCGTTGAAATTGAGGAAGCATATGCCATATTCTTTGCATGTGATTCAGATGAATGAGGTACATGTGAGAGTTGGACTTGAGAACGCGAGGATCATATGAGAGAGTCTTATCCAATGTTGTTTCTGTCAGTTAATTTTCGAGGGAGAAAATTCTTTTAAGTGAGAGAGAGTTGTAACACCCTGAATTTTAGATTAATTATTTAATTAATTAATTTAGTGTGATTATATGAGTCTATGTGAAGTAGATGGTGTTTTGATGCTTATTTATTATGTGTTGGTGTCTTGTGTTAGTGCTTGTGACGGTATAAGATGTGTATTCGTGATGCAACTGTGATGCAAATAGCGATGACTTTATGAATAAGATGTTTAAGATGATGAATTGTGTGATGTAGGATGAGATATTAAGAATGCTTAGAATTTAAATAATTAGTTTGGAATTATTTAGATTTAATAATGATTTATTAGAATTATTTGGAATTAAATAATTAGAATAATAGAATAATAGAAGTGTAGAGAAAATAAGGACAAGATGGTAATTAATAGAAAGAGTGAGGGAATGATGGTAAATGGTATAATGCTAAGTGGGGGAAATTGAGGAAGAAGTTAGGGGTTCTTTGTTATAACAGATAAATAGAGAAAGTTATACGATCATTTTGTATGATCGAGATATTGGGAGAAGAGCAAGAGAAGAGGCTAGGGCACATAAGTTTGGAGAATCACTGTAAGAGGCAAGAAGAGAATAATCAATCACTCAATATAATAAGGTAAGGGGTGTTTATCTGATTATTATATTTGCATTAAGTGGTAGATGGAGGTAGGGTTTTCCTTAGGTTTCATAGATGGTGATTCAATGTTGTTTGATGGAGAATTGATAGATTAAAGATGAATAATGATGCCCAAATGATGTATAATTGATGTAGAAACATAGGATGATAATAGATGATGATTACCTATGATTAGATGATGTTTTAGGACCTATAAGGTAGTGAAATCGCAGAAAAATCACAAAAACATTTTGCACAAAATAGCATGTGACGACTCAAAGAGGTCATGCATCGACCCATGCAGGTTCAAGACTCAATATGCATCAACTCATTGGTTCTACCTGAGCACACCTGAGGCAGACAGAATACCTATGCGTCGACTTAAAGGAGGCATGCGTCGACTCTGTTTGAGGTGCCATTCAAAGTGTTGGATAGCTAACATGATGAACTATATTTATAAGGAGTAAAATTAAGAATAAGAAGGATAATTATATTACCAATTTAGGATAGAATTAGTTTCCCCGTGTTGAATTGCTATGATGTTTTGTGGTAATGAAGTATGATGGTGATATGTTGTTAATATGATGATTCTGTTTTATATGATGATATGATGATGATGCTTTGCTAATATGAGTATATATGATGAGGTTTATATGATGATGTTGGTGAATACATGAATGATGATGCATATGCCTAGTTGTGGTCGTTTATATTGTTGTTGCGTATCATGCATTCATTGGACAACTTTGGTCCGTTTTGATGATTTAAGAAGTTGGTCCAGTGATTTGGTCTCAATCCCATTGTGTGGATTTGGGATGTCTATGATTTGCTCCGGTTCCAAGTGGGAATCGATCCTATGATTAGGATATTTTAAGGGTGATGGCCCAGTGTCCATCAAATGAATTGGTACCATATGCATGAGTCTATGTCCTTGCACTACACCTTATGTGGAATTGCATGGTTCTTAAATTGATGATGTTGTATTGTGTTGTTGAATTTGTATGATTGTTGAGGTACTTGGAATATAACAATGATGAGTTTATGTTGTGATACTTTTGGTTTATTCTACTATGTCTATTACTTATATCTTATATAATGATTGTGATGAACTCACCCTTTCTGCTTGAATGTTGACTCTACGTGGGTAACATGCAGGTAATCAAGAGTAGTCCCTAAAGGCTTAGAAGAATAGCTTGGAGCGTGTGTGTTGTACCCCAAAATTTGCCCTCTCATTTCATCAACATTTTCTCATCCCAAGACCCTTGGAGCTCAAGATCAAGTTAGGGTTTGCTCTGCTCAAGATCCCTGTTGCACTGTTGACCCAAATTAGGGTTTGAGTTTTCACAAAGATGTTTAGACCTAAAAGGCCCAAAGTGACTTTCATGCTTCATGTTGGACTCCCAAGTTTATCCATACCAAGTTTCAAGCCTTGATTCCAATCTTTGCCCAGTCAATTGGACAGTTGACCTAGAAATCAGCTGTATTGGGGAAAAAGTCAACTATGGCCAATTGACAGTCAAACCTCATGATTTTTGACCCACATCAACATTATGAACTCATATGAACCATTTGGTCATGTTTGGATCACAATTCCACAAGAAATTTGATCAGATCACCAAAAGGGAAAAATGGTCATTTTTAGGGTTTTGACTGCACAAAGGCAATTTTTGACTGTTTGACCCAGCCAATGGCAAACCAAGCTCACATATGGACTCAAGGATTCAATGGAATGGTCTTGACACATTCAACAAGTTCAAAAGATCCCAAATGCACAAGATTGACAGATAAATTTTCCAGTCAACTGATCAAAATTTGACTGTATACTGAAAAGTCAAACTTTGAATTTTTGGTCAAAATCAAGTGTCAAGATTCATTTTTCATCAAAACATGTCAAGTTATGAAACTTGTTCATCAAGAAATCAAAAATTACAAATTAGGGTTTGAAATGAAGAAATTTCATAACTTAGAAATTTTCTAAGTTATGGAATTTCCTAATTTTTTCCTAACTTTGTCCCATTTTTTCATCAAGATACATTTGGATTCAAACAAAACTCAAAACATGAAAGTTATAGTCCATTGCAAAATCTACAACTTTGATTCACAAAGTTTCCTCAAAAGAAGCTTGTAGCTCAAGTTATGATTTTTGGAATAGGGGTGCAAAACATTCTTAACTTAGAATTTTTTTTGACCTATTTTAGGCAGGATTTTTGCCCAACTTCATGGCCATTCTTCACATGCTTCCACTTGGAATTTAAACTTTCATTACAAAGATGGATTGTAGTAAACATTCCAAGCTTTCCAAATTGTCCAAGAACTCATCAAACACCCTTGTGGTTAGGGAGATTCGAATTTGTCAAGATGGGCAAAAGTCACTTTGTTCATGGCCAAATTCATGTACATAACACTTTGCATTTTCAAACTCAACTTGCACAAGCTAGGTTACAGGCCTCTAATCCCATTAACACTCAATAATTCAATGCTAAACCTTTGTGCCAAGATGTTATTTTGCTCATTTGGTCATTACATGGAAGATTAACCTTTAAATGGAAAAAGCATTTTAGCCATTTTTGAAAAGAAGTGCTTTATGTCAAGTTCACAATCTAAGAGGTACAGGCCAGATCTTTTGGGCACAAGTTCATGAACAAATTCCATTGATCAAGAGTGATTTGTGCAGCATAGATTGAGGGTAGTACAGGCCTGCATTGTCAATACACATTTCCTTACTTATCTTTGAGGAAACTTTGCAAAAACTAGTACAACATTCACTTCCTGCAAGCAAGAGCCTAAACAAAATTTGTCCACATATTTCATACTCCCTAACTAACCTGAAGCACGACCAAACCATCCCTGAAACTCCCTCATTCCCAGAAACACCATTTTTCTGCAAGAAACAGGGCATTCTGCATTTTAACTTTGCCAGTTCATTTCCCTCGTGCGTTTTGGCTAAAACCTCTTCATACACACTCCCTACCACCCATTGAAGCTATTCCAAGCATTGAACTGGAACTGTAACATCCATAACCAAGGTTGCCATTTTCATTTTTCATCTGTGCAGGTTGACTTCTATAGCTCGATTCAGTAAGATTCAAAGCAAGCCAAGCATAGAGGAAGCATCCTTGGACCTCAGGAAAGCTGTACAAATCTTCAAATTCCATTGAAAGTGCCTCCATTGTTGTACACGATTCAAGCTAAACAGGTAAAAGTTTGAACTTCTATCTCTCTATCTAAGCATATTTAGGCTTAGGTTTGTGAAGAAAGTATGTCCTACTCATGGCCCTGAAGCTACTCATATCATTACTTTTCATTTATGTTGTGTGTGCTGAGAGAATTTTGAAACTGAACATTTGAAAAAAGCTAGGTCAGGAATTGGGGGAGGAGAAATTCTCTCTCATTTCTGAGAGTTAGAACAACTTCTTTATATGTTTAGAATCGTGACATGATGCTCTATAACATTGATGTTGTAAGTTTTTGTTGAAAGTCAAAGAATCAAGAGATAGCAGTTGGAGAAGGAAACGCGCGTTTTTCTGTTTGAAAGGTTGCTGGAGGTTGAAGACAAGCCCCTTGGGCTGGGCCTGGCTTATTTTTCCTGTTTGTACCACTATTTCCCACTTACACCCCCTTGGCCCATTGTGTGTTTTTTAATTTATTTTTGACTTTTTATTTTTTCCTCTGACTTATTATTTTTTGTCAAAACATAAAAAATATTAAAAATATTTTTTCAACCATTTTTGCATTTTATTTTGAATTTATTTGCTTTATTTAAACTTGTACATATAAATAAACATAATACTTTTTTGTTTAAAATACTAAAAAATAATATAAAACACATTTATTTTCTGTTATTATTTTATTTTAGCTTTTTGAAAACATTTCCTTAAAATATACTTTTTTTGTAAATAATTAATATTTTATTTTTGTATATATTTAATATATTTAATACATAATATAAATACTTATATATTTATTAGAATATTTAGGATAAAAATATAAAAATAATACATTTTTATTTTTATTAATATTTAACCTCAAAAATTACTTTTTTACAATATACTTCCCTTTTATTTATTTTTGTGTATAATTAATAAATATTGTATATAATAAATAATAAATACTTTTACTTAGAAAATTAGGGTTTTGCCCTAAAAAATGTGAAAATGTCCAAAATCAACTTTTTTTATTTTTTATAGGTCACATGAAAAATACTTTTTACATACACATAAAAACATTTTTGTGCATAATACATTTTACATTTTATTTGTATTTATTCAATTATTGTACAAATAAATAACTTGTATATTCAATTTGGATTGTAATAGTTTAGATTTAAATTTCTTGCTAAATATCCCCCATTTGAACATTTGTACCCCTCATCCCATAATTATGTTGTAATAATTTAGGACTTTAAATTCCGCACTTTAAAGCTTTCTAAATATGCCATGATAGACTTAGGGTTTGTATGCGAAAATCAAATAACAAATAGCTTGACCTAATTCAAAGACAAAAAAGCATGAAAATGGATAACACCAATCACACTTGCACCCCTAGGGTTACTCCACTTGTTGCCTTCAATAATGGGCCATGTTGCATGTTGGGTGTCTTTGGCAAAACAAAACAATTCAAATGATCATAGTCCCTCGATGACGCTTTCGAAAGTTGCCTAAAAATGATCAAGTCCCTTAAAGGAAAAATTGCCAAAGATACTTGGCACTATTGCAATCATGGTCTAAACGATGACCCGCGCCCGTCCCGTTAACATCCTAACACAAGATTGTCCACCAAATACAATGGTGGAACAATGTTGTTAAAAGGGTTAAAACATAGGAAAGATCTTTGAGAAATTTAGGGTAGATAGCTCTTGGTTACTTGACCAATCTTGCAAAACAATCCTTGCCATTTTTCAAAACACACATCACAACACACTTATAAAACAACTTTCAAAAACATTGAAAACTTTTCAAAAGACAAATACACCTTTGTATACATTCAAACATGGATCATTATAAAGGTTGCCACAACAATGGCCTCTTTTCAAAACATCTTCAAACCCACACACAAAGCACCATTTCAAACAATTGAAAGCACCATTTCAAACAATTGGAAATGCAAGGAAAGTGATCTAAGCAAGTAACTAAGAGCCCATGGATAACCATGGATAGAAAGGGTGCTAATACCTTCCCTTTCTATAATCTACTCCCCGAACCCAAGAAAACATCTCAAAGGTTTTTGCTGTGCTTTTTAACCTTTCCTTAGGATAAAATAAAAAGTCGGTGGCGACTCTTGCTCAACCGAAACATTTGCGAAAACAAACGCAAAACCTCAAGTCAGTTCTCCCACCGTATCACAGTGTGTTTTATTTTCGTTGAGTCTAGAAGCTCTTTCTCTGATATGTAACATCAGGGACGGGAATGCTTTGTTTTGAAAACTATTTTGTTCTTGTTTTGTTATGACATTTAAATTTTTTCTATGGAGTTTAAATTATGTTGAATTGTGAACCATGAATCATGGGGCACTATGAAGTGTTTTAATGAACTTGTTTGAACTATGATTCCGCTGCAAGTATGTGAAACCTTGATAATGGATATGTACATGAATAATTTTGAAAACCCGTGTTATGGAGTAAGACTTGCACGTATGATTATTTCACGAATAAAATGTGACACCCTTTTGTTGTATTACTCTAATATTATTTTAAATAATTATGAATATTCTGTGGGGTTTAGAAGGGTGTTACAGTTTCTGCCATACTTGAACTGGTTTGTAGTAGTTTTCATAGATGACATTCAAATCTATTCTCGAACTGTGGAGGAACATACGAAACATCTTATAATTGTGTTGTATATTCTGAGAGAGAAGCAACTATTTGCAAAATTCAGCAAGTGTGAGTTTCGGATGTCTGAATCAAGTTTCTTAGACATGTTATATCTGGGGGCGGTGTGGCTGTAGATCCATCTAAAGTGGAAGTTGTGATCAACTGGGAATTTCCTAAGAATGCAACTGAAGTTCGAAGCTTCTTAGGCTTGGCAGGTTAATATCGGAGATTCATTCTGGGATTTTCCAAATTGGCATTACCAATGACGAGGATTACAAGAAAGAAATTCCATTTCAGTTGGGATTCCGAATGTGAATAAATTTTTCTGAAACTGAACAAGAAATTGACTACTTCCCCAGTGTTAGTAGTTCCTGATCCGGAGCAACCGTATGAAGTTTTTTGTGATGCTTCAAAGAAAGGTTTAGGTGGAGTCTTAATGCAAGATGGTTAGGTTATGGCTTATGCATCACGATAATTGAGAAAGCATGAATAGAATGATCCCACTCACGATATTTAGCTGGCTGCAACTGTTTTTATACTTAAGGTGTGGCAACATTACTTGTATGGAGTCCAATTTAAGATGTTTAGTGACCACAAGATCCTAAAGTATATCTTTGACTAGAAGGAACTTAAAATGTGTCAGATAAGATGGATGGAATATCTTAAGGACTATGATTTCGATCTGAGGTATCACCCAGGAAAAGCAAAGAAAGTGGAAGATGCCTTGAGTATAAAGGAGACCATGTTGCGGGACTCATGATGTTAGAATTTGATCAGTTTGAGAGATTTAGAGACCTTGATCTGCAATTTGCATGGGCACCTACGGGAGTATTGCTTAGTAATCTGGATGTTAAGAATACACTGAGAGAGAGAATTCTGCAAGCTCAGTGGTCTGATGCCGAATTACAAGCTAATGAGAATCTTCCAGATTTCTTTCGAACATCAGACGGAATCCTTCTACTTAGAGAAAAGGTGTGTGTACCTGATGGTGTGGAATTGAGAAGAGAGATCTTGGACGAAGCTCATAAGATTAAGTTTAACATTCATCCTGGATCGACCAAAATGTACCAAGACTTGAAAAAACATTTTTGGTGGCCCAACATGAAGTATACATCACAAACTATATGGCACAATATGTGATATTTCAACAAGTGAAGATAGAACACAAAAGGCTCGATGGTATGCTACAGCCATTGGATGTTCCTATATGGAAATGGGACAACATATCCATGGATTTCATTATGGGATTACCGCGCACCTTGGGTGGACATGATTCTATGTTGGTAATTATGGACCGGTTGACGAATTCCGCTAATTTCTTGTCGGTTAAGACAACTCACAAGGTTCCTCACTTGGAAATACTCTTTATAGATGAAATTTTTAGATTGCATGGGGTGCTTTCTAACATAGTATCGAATAGAGACCTGAAGTTTACTTCACAGTTTTGGAGGGCGTTTCACCATGAGATGGGGATGAATTTGAACTTGAGTACTTTTAATCATCCTCAAAATGATGGGCAAACAGAGAGGACCATCCAAATCATTGAAGACATGTTGAGGGCTTGTATTTTGGAGAGTGGTGGAAATTGGAAAGATCATTTACCTCTTATAGAATTTGCCTACAATAATAGTTACCACTCTAGTATCGATATGGCGCCATATGAACCCTTGTATGGACGAAAATGTCAATCCCCTTTGTGTTGGTCAGAAGTTGGTGATAGAGAGATTCTTGGACCAGAGATAATTCGAGAGACAATAGAAAAGATCAAAGTGATCCAAGAAAAGATGAAGAAAGCCAAAGATTGCCAAAAGAGCTATACGGATAAAAGGAGAAGACCTTTGGAATTCAAGAAAGGTGATCATGTGTTTCTGAAAGTGACTCTGATGCTAAGATTTAAAGGACCATTTAAAATGCACAAACTTAGTCTGAGGTATGTGGGACCTTATCAGATCGTGGGACGGGTAGGTGAGGTTGCATACCAGCTAGTGTTGCCTCATTCACTATCTGGGCTGCATGATGTATTTCATGTGTCTCAACTCCGGAAGTTTGTGCCAGACTCGTTTCATCCCATTCTTTCTGATATCGTTGAGGTAGAACCTGATTTGTCCTATCAATATCAACATGTTTGTATCCTGGAGCATGCTACTAAATCCTTGAGAAGCAAAAAGATATCTCTTGTGAAGGTGTTGTGGGAAGAGTCTCATCCCGAGGAAGCCACTTGGGAGCTTGAGTCAGCAATGTGAGAGTTGTATCCTCATCTATTCTGATAAGTTTTTCGAATTCGAGGATGAATTCTAAATTAAGGGGGTGGAGGTGGGGGAGAATGTAATACCCAATGTAATTATCTCCAAGTGAGATTATTACTACTAATCATTTTGTGAAAACCTTAGTAGAAAATAATTGTACCACACACTTGATTAGTAGTATAACTAGAAATTATTGATGATACTAAACAAGTGGTGGGTATTATGGTCTTATATCACTTAAGTTAGAGTTAGGGTTTTGTTTGGTCTACACCTTGTTCTCATTATTCAAACAAAAATCAGAATTTGAGAGAAAGAAAGAGAGGAAGCGTAAAATAGAGAGAAGAAGAGGAAGTTCCATTGTTCTTGTCCAAGACTCAACTCTTGCATGCACTTTGTGATTGGTGGAAATAGAACTGACTATTTTCAGCTGGATCGCGTATGTCGCGGTAAGCAAGAGTCGCCACCGTCTTTTATGTTCTCCAACATGGAAAGGACAAAAGCACAGCAAAATTCCTTATTGAGAATGTCTCTCGGTTCGGGAGGTAGATTTATAGAAAGGGATGGTGTTAGCACCCTTTCTATCCGTGGTTATCCACGGGCTCTTAGGCACTTGCTCTATGTTTCCAAAAATTGTTTGCTTTTCAAGTGTATGTGGGTTTTGAAAAAGTTTCGTTTAAAAATTTCTAAGTAACTCTTGTATCTGTCCTCAAGAGTGTATGAAAAATTTGTTTTGAAATCTTTTAGAAAGTGTCAGTGTGAAAAGTATTTGGTTTGTTTTTAGAAAGAGAGCAAGTACCCATGAGTCATCCACCTACCCTAAGGAATTAGGCTGTGTAAGAGTCCTTAAGGTAATGCTATCTCACCATTGAGAGGTAGGTAGCACCACCGTTGGAGGTGTTCGGGTCAATTCGATTAAGGGACAGTGTGGTCACCGAAGCAATAGTAGGACACCTTAGAAGTAACCCTAATGTCCTAGATCCTTTTTAATCCGAGGAAACTGTTTCGAGGCAACTGGATCTTAGACATAAGGGCGGCCGCTAAAACACCCTATACTTGACGACCACTTTCGAGGCAACGAGTGAGGCGTACCCTAGAAGTGGCATGTGCATTGTGTGTTGTTTTCATGTTAACATTTATCTTGGATCATGCCATTGTGAGCTACGAGTTGTTTTTAGTTATCATACATTCTTTCATGCAATTTAGCAGTTAGGAGTGCGGAAAATAAAATACGGAAAGGTAAAAGCTACGCTATTACAAGGCGCGGGTCTATACATCGCCAAAAAACAAAGACCCGTTTTTGATAAAGATGCGGAAAGTAAAAAAAACAATAAACCTAATTACTATTACATCCTTGGAAGCAGTTACATAATAATATAAAAATATAAAAATAACGTGCGAAAGAATTAAAATCAAGACGTCCTAGGGTTTTTGACCCTTTTGAGAAATTACGAGCTTTTTGTCCTTTGCTTGAAATTAAGTTAAAATTAAACCTAATACTAATTTAATTACTTATTAACAAGAAAGATGTTTTTTATGTTTTTGTATTTAATGAAAATAAAGAAATTAAAAATCAAAAGAAAACCCTAGTTCTAAGTTTATATTAATTATTAATGAAAATGTTAAAGTTAAACTAATTTAAACTAATTAATTAATTTACATGTTATTTACAAAAATAATAATAATTAATAATGATGATAATAATTAATTAAGAAAATGATTAAAAGTGTCAAAACCTAATTCTATGCAATTTTTATTTATTAAGAAAAAGGATTAAAATTTAAACCTAAATTAAACTAAGTTAGTTATTAGTATTTATTTACAAAAATAAGTTAATAGTAAAATTAATAAATAATTAAAATATATTTACAATTTTGATTTTCTGATTTTTATTAGGAAAAAAATTAATTTATTGTGAATTAATAATAATAATTATAACAATTAAAAGAAATTAAAAGAAAAGAAAATAAAATTAAAAATGCAAACCAAAGGGGGTGTGATGGCCCAAAGTGGAGGTAAAATTGAGCAATTCTGGCCCAAGAAGACCAAGCCACGTTTGACTTTTCATGATCACGTGCATGTTGTTTGACTGGGGAGTATCATGGAATCCATCTCTTGGCCACTGGATTGATGCTGAGAGACACATGGCAAGCTATTGTTGGGCGTGCATGGTGGAATCTTGGATGATTGCTGCATTGGAACATGTTAGAACAAAAATTAACAATTATATGGGGGGACCTGGGAATCGAACCCAGGTCCCAGTGTTTGCAAGACACGTCCACCACCACTACGCCATCTGCAATTGTTTGTAAACATAATAACTAATAAACATAATATATGAAAAGTAATAATTATGCTGGGAACACAAAAAGCGCGCCACTCATTTGAATCACCCAATCACATGTTGCCACGCCTATTGTCTTCTTCGTTTCACCTGTAAACATAAACAAGATAGCGGGGGTTTTAGACCCCCACAAACCAAAAGTGTCAATAATAGCGATTAGCAGCAGGCATCACATAAATTGAGCGCGAGGGTCTCATTCAACTCGTAGGGAGCTTCTGAGTTCAACCATAGGCGCCACGAAGCTTAATTTTTCTGGTATGGGAAAGCCCCAATTCAAAGCTTCAGGAACCCTAAAATATGCTAATGGCAAATTGAGATTCAGCGTGCTACAATGCAATTAAACCATGTCATAAGCTTCGTGTGAGTCCTGTGAATACAAAACACTCAACAACATGTATCAAATGCGCATGAATCATGATATGCAATTCAAAAAAATATGTACACAGGGTTGAACCGTTTCTGACGATTCTTGTGGCTTTAGTGCTCGTTTTTTATTGCAAACTGTTGCTGGAGACTCAAGCAAGGTATTTGAATCAAGAATAGGCTTTGAACTCGCCTGGAACACTGATTTCAGTTTTGAGTTTATTCTTGAATTTTTGCAATTTGGTTATGGAGTTCTATGGAAGCTTTCACGTTCCTTGGAATAGGGTTGGCTTCAGCATCTTTATGTGAAGAGAATTAGGTTAAAATTAAGCCCATAAATCCATTGTATTCAAGTTTGAATATGTGATTGGCAATCAAATCTTTTTCAATCTTTTTCTTTCATGAAACCTTGCCAATCATGGAGATTTTGAGGTCTTTGAGGTGCACACGAATTGCCAGCTTGCCCTAGCCTTTTTCTTCACAAAAAGATTTAAAAAAACATATCTTTTGAATTTTCCTACAATTAAAACGAATTAAATGAATTAATATTAATATAAATTCAATTAATTAATTAAAAATAATAAAATAAATCAAATTAAGTTCAAAGGGTCGTGCATAGGCTTTGGGTAAAGATTCAAGAAGGAATTTGAGGCCCATTAGCAAAAATGAAGTGTTTTAGGCAAAGTTGACTTTTGAAAGTTCCCAAAAATTTCCCAACTTATCCAATGCATATCTTGCTCAATTTTGAAGCTATGAACATGTTTTTGGACATTTTGGAAAGGTCTTGAAGTCCTCTAACCAATTCCTTTGGTCCCATGTCATTTTGATTTACCAATCTCAAGTTATGGTCTTTGACTTAAATGCCTTTTTGTTGACTTTTGAAAATGACCTATAATGTTGAAATGGATAACTTTTTGTGAGAGCATTTCTTGGATTTGGAATGTGAAGATGAATTGTAAGAAATGTCTTCCCCTTCAAGATGAGCATTGGATGGGATTTTTCTGATGAACCATGAAAAAGTTATGCCTTGGTCAATTTGCAGTTGACTTTTCAGCTGTCCTAAAATAGTAACTTTTGACATCTTGAGACTTTTTGAGCCATGCTTGTGGAATCATAATCAAGAATTGATCAAATGATGATTGTGGCTTCAAAATAAGATGTTGACAAAAATTTTTGACTTTTGACTGTCAAATGACCATTTTACCCCTGCAGTTGACTGTGAAGCAATTAGGGCTTTTGACTGTGCAACTTGGTGCTGTGAGCCTTGAAACTTGACATATGGATGCTTGACAATGTATATAGGCATATGGGACTTGATTGGACCCTTGGAAACCTCAACTTCCTTGTAAGAACCAAAACCCTAATTTTGACTGTGTTAGGAGGGTGCTTGCACTGTGCAGTCTTTAATCCATTTGAAGCTTAATCTTGCCAAATCTTGAAGAATATGGGAGGGAAAATTTTGGGGTACAACACACTTCAAGTCCAACAATCTCCATCCTTGATTTTGATTTTGTAGCTCATCATCATCTATTTATCATAGTGAGTTTCATAGATAGAGACTTGGGGAAAAGATGTTTGGGGATTATAATCGGTTAAGGGATTTTTGAGTGATCTATGCATGATTGTGGCATGAAATCCAAAATTATGTATACATGTATGCTTCATCTAACCTGTATGTTACTAAATTCTATTTGCATGTGGAAATTTAGGGTTTTGGGGACCCAATATCAAAATTGCGTTTTCTGGTTTTTCCCTGTGCAGCATAGTTCGCTTAGCGAACTATGGCTCGCTTAGATAAAGTCTGAAGATAAAAGGAATTATGCAGCAAAGTTCACTTAGCGAACTACAGTTCGCTTATTGAAGTAGCATTCACTATAGAGTTCACTTAGCGACAGTCTGGGAGTGGAGGAAAAATAAAAGAAGGAATTACTCGCTAAGGCTTCGCTTAGCGAGTTGGGGCTTCGCTACAGGTTAGCTTAGCGAACCTTCCCTTTTTGAACAAGATGAAGCTACTGACTTGGTTCGCTACTGGCACGCTACAACTCGCTCAGCGAACTACCCTGGACATCAAAATTTTGTAACATTAAAATTTTCATAACTTGAACTTGGAAACTCGAAATGAAGCCCAATTTAAAGCATTGTGAAACTTATTCAATTATCTATCTGTTTATGAGTAAGTTCAAGGAAATTATTTCCCTTATGCTAAATGGTAAGTATACTTAATTATTGCATTATATCATGATGTAATTGATTACTACCGCGGCCTTGTGCCGTACATTGTTTCCTATTGTGGCCTTGTGTCATACACCGTTTACTATTGTGGCCTTGTGCTGGACACTGTTTACTACTGTGGCCTTGTGTTGTACACTATTTACTACTGTGGCCTTGTGCCGGACACTATTTAATACCGTGGCCTTGTATCGTAAACTGTTTACTACTGTGGCTTTGTGCCGGACACTATTTACTACTGTGGCCTTATGTCGTACACTGTTTACTGTTGTGGCCTTGTGTCGGATACTGTTTACTACCATGGCCTTGTGTCATACACTGTTTACTACTGTGGCCTTATGTCGGACACCGTTTACTACCGTGGCCTTGTGTTGTACATTGTTTACTACTGTGGCCTTATGTCGGACACTATTTACTATTATGGCCTTGTGTCGTACACCGTTTACTATTGTGGCCTTGTGTCAGACACTGTTTACTATTGTGGCCTTGTGCCGTACATCATTTAATGTTGTGGTATTTGTATTGAGACTTTAGCCAAATGTGTTCTTGTTGCCTCATTGGTTAGTTTTGGGACTCCTAATGACGGTGTGCCTTTGTTTTATATTTGTACCGAGCGGTGAGGAACACCCCAGATCATCAATGAATCCATTTGTTTGTATGTACATTATAGAACTGAGTGAACCCCTAAGATAGGTAGGCTCACTGAGATTTAGTAATCTCACCCCATTCTTTTTTTTCCAGGTAGTCCAATTATCTTCCACCTTCGAGTCGCGAATGGCAAAACTCGCCAATCTAACTCTTCAGGCTTAAGAAGATTGAACAGGGGCAGTTGTTGTACCCCAAAATTTTCCCTCTCATTTATCAAGAATTTTCTCACAAGATCTCCTTTGGCTCAAGACTGCACTAGGGTTGATCAGCTCAAGACACCTCCTTTAGCACTGATGACCAAAATTAGGGTTTGATATTGCACAAGGATATTTGAACTTCCAATGCCCCATATGACTTTCATGGATCATTATGGACCCTCAAGATTACTCATGTCAAGTTTCAAGCTTTGGATCACACTTTTGCTCAGTCAATTGAGCAGTTGACCTAAAAATCAACTATATTGGGGAAAAAGTCAATTGTGGCAAATTTACAGTCAAAAATCATATTTTTTTACACACATCAAAATTTTAAACTCATATGTATCATTTTATCAAGTTTGGACCATAATTCCTCAAGAAATTTGATCAAATCTTTAAAAGGGATAAATGGTCAAAATTAGGGTTTTGATTGGGAAAGGGCAATTTTTGATTTTTGACCTAGAAAATGATCAATTGGTTTAAGGCATGATCTCAAGAGTCCAATTGTATCATTTTTACTTAATGACATGGCTCAAAGCATTGCTCAAGTCCAATGGATTGACAGATGAATTTTCAATCAACTAACCAAAAGTCAACTGTATATTGAAAAGTCAAACTTTGACTTTTTGGTCAAAATCAAATGTCAAAGATCACAATTCATCAAACCATGTCAAAATATGAAACTTATTCATCAAGAAATCAAAAATTCAAGATTTCATTTTGAAAAGTTAAAATTTCTAAACTTAGAAATTTTTCTAAGTGTTGGAAATTTCTTTTTTTTTTCCACAACTTTGAGCAAAATTTTCATCATGATGCAAGATGATTCAAAATAAACTTTCAACATGAAAGTTGTAGATCTCCATGAAACCTACAACATTTCTTTACATAACTCCTTCCAAAAGTTCTTGGATCTCAAGTTATAATTTTAAGAACACATGGTCATGAAACAAAACACTTAGTGAAATTTTGCCCTAATTTGGTCAGGATTTTGACCTAACTTCATGGAACTTTTTCATATAGTTCCAAGGGTAATTTTAAAAAGTGATTCAAAGATGGGTTGTATAGAACATTACAAGCTTTCCAAAATGTCCAAGAACTCATTGAGATCATTTTTGAGTAGGGAGAATCGAAGAGATGAAGTTAGGGTTTTCACACTTGAATTACAAGTCATTTTGTGATGAACAAGATTCAAAATTCAAACTTATACGGCATAACCTCTACTTTGCAGGCCTCAAACTTGTCAGGCACTCCATAATTAATTGCTTGCACAGCTGTTAGAGGTCTCAATTCAAGCATTTAATGCAAGTCCGTGCTTTATATCCATTTTGGGAAGAAAGTGCACAATGCGTTTTTGACAAAGTAGCTTTTTGCATAAAACTTGTTCTTGAGCCTTGAACTTGTTCTATTATGATCATACATGTCTTATAACTCAAGAGAAGTTTATCTAGACACTTACATTCACTCAGCCCATGCTTGTACTTCCTCTTGAAACTTGTTTTCCTACTTTTCTTGAAAATCAAGTAACATATCAATTAGCTTGTAACTTGTACTTCTGACTCTCCAAAGCACTCAAGACCTTTTGCTTATACATACACAAGTTATTTTCCATAAATTCCACGCATGCTTAAGCCCTGAAAACACCAAGAGCACATAATCACCAAAAACACCTCAAAACTTGTCATTTCTGAGTTTTGAATCCAATCTCCAAATTTGCTCATGCGTTTTTTGGAATTTTACTTTCAAAAGCTTATAAATAACATACGCAAACAATTCCAACACCTGCAACACCACTGTAACACCTCCATCATCATCCACCATTTTCAAAAACAACACCTTGCACCTTGACTTCTCCAGAACTCCTCAGGCACTTTCAACTCAAGCTAAGCATCACATTAGCTTCCTGGGAACTTGAGGAAGCTAATCTAATCATTGGAACTCACTAAAAGCTACTCAAACTCAAAACACGATACCCTCTTTCAAGGTAAGTCATCTCAACTTTGAACTTTTCATACAAGCATCATTAATCGTTTATATGTGAATGAAAAATGTAGATATCATTGCCCTGAAGCTAACCATGTCCATAGTTTTCATTTATATTGCTCGAGCTTAGAGAATTTTAAGATGAAGTTTCTGAAATTTTTAGGGTTCAGATTAGGGCCATTAAAATTCATGCTTGTCTTTGATCTATAATTTTATTGCTTTGCATTTCTTAAATCATGAGGAAATTTGTCACAAGTTTCATGTTTACATTTTTCATTTTTGTTGAGAATTGAATAAGATATAGAGGTTCAGGTTGGGTGTGGGGTTGAAGATGAAGTTAGCCTCAAGAACGTGTGTTGTACCCCAAAATTTGCCCTCCCATATTCTCCAAGAAATTGCCAAGCCAAGTTGCAAAATTCCCCAAGGGTTGCATAGTCAAAGATCTCCCATACAGTCAAAACTAGGGTTTGTGTTCTGATCAAGAAAGTGAAGTTTTCAAAGGTCCAATCAAGTCTCACATGCCTACAAATATGGTCAAGTATCCTCATATCAAGTTTCAAGGCATTCAGCACAAAATTGCACAGTCAAAACCCAAAATTGCACTACAGTCAACTGTAGGGGCAAAATGGTCATTTGACAGTTAAAAGTTCAAATTTTTGGTCAACATATCATTTTGAAGCCACAAACATAATTTGATCAATGCTTGATCATGATTCTCAAAATTTGGCTCAGAAATCATCAAAGATGCAAAAGTTTCCTTATTTGGACAGCTGAAAAAGTCAACTGAAATTGACCAGGGCATAACTTTCACATGGATTATCAGAAAAATTCCATCCAAAGCTCATTTTGAAGAGAGAGACATTTCCTATAACTCATCTTCATACTTCAAGTCCAAGAAATGCTCTCACAAAAAGCTATCAATTTCAACATTATAGGTCATTTTCAAAAGTCAACAAAAAGGGACTTTAAGTCAAAGGCCATAACTTGAGATTGGTAAATCAAAATGACATGGGACCAAAGACATTGGTTAGAGGACTCAAAGACCTTTCCAAAATGTCCAAGAACATGAGAAAAGCTTAAAAATTGAGCAAGTTATGCCTTGTGGAAGTTGGGAAATTTTTGGATATTTTGAAAAGTCAACATTGATTCAAATGACCTAAAATGCTAATGGGCCTATTTTTCTTCCATGATTCATCATTCCAAGCATGTGCACGACCACTTGGCCCAAAGGGAAGTATTTTCTCATTTTTTATTTATTTATTTGAATTATTATTCATATTAATTCATTTAAATCATTTAAATATGTGAAAAATATATAACTTGACCTAATAAATCTTTTCATGCATGTTTTGCCATCAAGATTTCGTGCATATGCAAATGTGGAAAGATTTGGCTTGATTGGATGCTAATTGACACAAGAACACTTGAAAAAGATTGAAAAAAGATCCTTAAAAAATCAAATATTCAATCAATGATTACAAGAGATTTGGATCCAATTTGTTAACCTAATTGATTCATATATATGCCAGGATCATAACCCTAATGGAGATAGACACAGAAAGCTGCGCAAGAAAGGCCATTGCAAACTTGGAAAAATTCCTTAAAAACTCAATTCTGAAAACAACCTTCCAGGGCGATTCAAGGCCTAATTCCTATTCCATTAGCTTCCTCAAGTCTCCCTGAACATATTCCAGTCATTAACATCCATTCAAACGCCAGGAATTGGTATATTGAATCAAAACTGTACAGAGAAAAATTGATTATCGTGTTTCATGTTTTAAGCATTTTTATAACATTTTGTTCATGGATTCTTATTCCTCATGAGATTCTAAAGCTAACCATTATGTTTAATTGAATTATTACGCTGTATATGAGATTTCACCATGCTTGACTTTTAGGGTTTTCAGAGTTTTAAATTGGGGTTTTTCACCCAAGGAAAAATTAGGATTCAAGGCCACCACCATTAGACTCAGCAAGCTTGGACGAAAAGGATACCACACTCGCGATCAATTTATTGACCCTATAGCGTTATTCGCTATTTTCTCTAAAGCAGCCTAACACAACGCGTTTAAAACCGTTGCTCTATATGCTTGTTTCAGAAAAATAAAAAAGGCCACGAAGAAGATGATGTCGTGGCAGGAATCAGTTGGTCCGTTTAAATCTCGCGCGCGTTGGAGGCCACTAACTCTCTTTTCTTTTATAATATTCATTAACCATTATATATTAAATGTAATTCAAGCGCTTCAGTGGCAGGTGTACCCCTTTGCAATGTCCAAGACCTGGGTTCGAGTCCCAGGTCTGTATAATTTCTCATGTTATTTTTCATTAGCAATTCCCATGTGCTTCAAGGCTGCAGGCGCATCATGTTCCTTCACCATCCAGCCATCCACGTGCACACTAAGATCCAGTCAAGGGCGTAGATTGAAAGCATACCATAAACTCAGGTCAACGCTGCTACACGCTACCTGGAAAGTCAAATGGACCCATGTCTTAGTGGGCCTGGATTTCTAAAGCACACCTCCTGAATTGGGACTTCCACCCCCCCTGGTTTGCAATTTTCTAATTTTTCTTATATTTTACTATTATGTTATTTTCTTTATTATTTTAATTTAATTAATTATTTTTTTTACAAAATACAAAAAACCTCATAAAATCAGAAAAGACAAAAAACATAATAAATAATTTTTATTTCTAATGTTTTCATATATAATTGCATGTAAATAAATTTAGTTTAAATTAGGGTTTGCAATATTAATTCTTTTCATAATAAAATATAAAAAAATATAGAATTAGGTTTAATTAGTTTTTAATTCCTTTTTAATTTTTTCCTTTTTCATAATAATATTGTTCATTTTATTTTCATAATTAAAATTGTAAATTAATTAGGGTTTCATTTAGATTTAAAATTTCAATATTTGTCTTAATAACTTAAAAATAATTAGAATTAGGTTTAGTATTTTATTTTAATTAATTTTTTCTATTAAATCTTAAAAAATACTAAAATACCAAAAAAAACATTTTCTTTTAAATTTAATTTTAATTCCTTATCAATTTAAATTTGCTAAAGGGTCCAACGCCCCCGATTCGTCTAAATCTTTTATTTCGCATATTTATCTTATTTCGCTTAATTAATTATGTACCTCTCCCGAAGCTTTGTAACATTTACTTTTCGCATCTTTTCAATTCTTTAATTTCTTTGCTTTATTTTTCCGTCAAATCGGGTTCGGTTTAATTTTGGCGATGTGGACCCGCGCCATTTGTAATAGCTTTAGATTTACTTTTCCTCGCAAACTTTTAACTGTTAAACAAAGCATGCAAGAATGAATGGACTTAAATAAAATCAAGCGTAGAACACCAATAACATGACAAGACAAACGCAAATGAAAACGACACACGAATCGCACACACCACCCCTAGGGTACGCCTCACTGTTGCCTTGCCTCGAAAGGTGATCGTCGAGTAGAGGATGTCTTAGTAAGTCCTCATGATCCGGGAACCTGGCATGAGGGTAGCTTCTAAGGTGTCTTCCCATTGCTCTGGTGATCACCATGTCCCTAAACTCGAATTGACCCGAACACCTCCAACGGTGGTGCTACCTACCTCTCAATGGTGGGATGGCACTACTCTAAAGGACATTTACACAGACGAATTCCTTAGGGTAGGTAGGTTCTCGTAGGTACTTGCTCTCTTCAAAAACAAACAAAAATCTTTTCACACCGACACTTTTCAAAAGCTTTCAAAGCAATTTTTCAAACACTCTGACACAAGAGTCGAACTGAAATTTTCAAAGAAACTTTTTAAAACCCACAGTTGAAAAGCAAACAAACCATTTTTGAAAACACAAATGAGCAAGTATCTAAGAGCCCATGGATAACCATGGATAGAAAGGGTGCTAACACATTCCCTTTCTATAATCTACCTCCCGAACCGAGAGCAATCTCTATAAGGAATTTTTCTGTGCTTTTGTCCTTTCCATTTGGAGAAAATAAAAGACGGTGGCGACTCTTGCTTCCGCGACATTTCGCGAACCAGCTTTAAACAGTCAGTTCCAGATCCACCGATCACAACGTGCTTACCATATATATTTATGGTTTGATATTAATAAACGGATGTATAGTAACCCCGGTGGTAGAAGCGCGCGCTTGTGACTATAGAGACCTGGGTTTGAGCCCCAGTGGTACCCTTTTGGATTTTTTTTCATATTTTTTCACATATTCTGACTTTTTTGGCAGCGCTGGGACTCATCTCCTTGGGCCTTATGTTTTTCACTTCTGACCCCCTTGCTGGCTATTCACACCCTGGCCCATTTTATTTCTTTTTTTTTTCATTTTTATTTATTTGTTTTCTTAAATATTTTATCTAATACTAAAAAAATCAGAAAAAAATATAAAAATATTAGATTTCTATTTTGATATAGTTTATTTATTTTTTACACAAAAGAACTATTTTTATTTAATCATACTTTATTTATTTTACTAATTGATTTGTAAATTTAATTAGAAACTAGTTTTTTTAGTTATTTTCTTTTACACAATTTAAATATATTATTTTAAAATATAAAAAGACCAAAAATATTTTATAAGACTATAAATTATTTTTAAAACAAAAATACCAAAAATATTCTTCTTATAAACTTAATTTCTTTTTTAATCAATTACTAGATTAGGGTTTTATTTAAATTCTTTTCCTAGTAAATTTAGGTTTTAGTTTTAACTAATTTAATCAATTATTTTTATTTTTAATTAGGTTAAAACAAAACCCCTTTTTTCCCTAAAAAAATCCAAGTAAAAGTCCTTTTTTTTTCATTTTTACATTCTTGTATATTCATTCATTTTTGTACATTATTTATCTAAATTCAATATGGTTGTAATAGATAATTAGGCTTTATTTTATTGCAATCCCCATTTGTAATTTTTACACCCCCCTCCCACAAGTATTGTAATAGCGTAGTAATTTTAAATTCCGCAATTTATCGCTTTATATACAAATGCTAGTAATTAGGGTTTGTATGGAAAGACTAAAACCAATCAGTTAGAAAACCCTAATCAAAGACAAAACCAAGCATGAAAAACAATACACTTGCACACAAGCACCCCTAGGATAAATCCACTTGGTTGCCTTACAAATGGCCATATTACGCATGCGAGGTATCTTAGCAAAAACAAGCAAAATACAAGATCATAGTCCCTCAATGACGCTATCTATGTTGCCTTTCAAATGATCTTAGTCCCTAAATAGAATGCTAAGATATCTTGCAACATTGCTAATCATGGTTATACGATGACCCACGCTCGTTCCGTTTACATCCAAAGATAGGGTTACTTACCTAATCAATGGTAAGATAACAATGTCAAAGGAAAGAGCAAATGAACATGAAAGACTTTTGAGTAGGTTGAATGTTCCTAGTTACTTGCTCCATTTCAAAACAAAAACATCCTTGCTATTTTCAAAAAAAAAAAACACCTACACTTTCAAAACATCTTACAAACTTGAAAACATTTTCAAAAGATCAAACACTTTGTATACATTCTTATGAACAAGAATCATTACAAAGTTTGCCTAAAAAAATGGCCTCTTTACAAAATACTTTCAAAAACCATACAAAGCACAATTTTAAGCAAAAGCAAGTGATCTAGCAAGTAACTAAGATCCCATGGAAAACCATGGATGAAAAGGGTGCTAATACCTTCTCTTTTCATAATATACCCCCCGAACTCAAGAAATAATCTCAAAGGTCTTTCCTGTGCTTTTTCACCTTTCCTTTTGGATAAAAGAAAAGTCGGTGGCGACTCTTGCTAACTTCAACATTTGCGATAAAATGCAAAATATCCAAGTCAGTTCTCCCACCGTATCACAGAACTGGCGACTCTGCTGGGGAAAATTCTAAAAGTGGGGTTACCTTAGGGTTAGATCACAATTAATTGCTTTCATTATTTGACTTGTTTGCTTTATATTATGGTTCTTTGTTTGGGTTTGAATCCTCTACCCGGATTTGGGATACCTTATAGGTAAGTAGCAATACGTTGTGGAAACTGTGCGGGTTATACCGACATGGTCTAAGCAATAGCTATGTTAGTGTGACATATTTGTGGGTACCGGTAGCCCTTGAGTAGTCAAGGAGAATACGGGGCCGCTGAGTGATGTCATGAAGCACTAATGAACTTTTAGAAACTTTACTTGACCAACTTGGCCATTAGGACATAATGAGATAACCGGCTTTGGTGCAATCTGAAGTTGGTAGATACTCGATACTACACTCATTGAGGTTTGGTTTTTTGGGATATTTGGTCGCCATTAAAGAGGCTTGTGCTGAAACAATGACCAAGAGGGTACTTACCTATGAGACTCCATGCAAGCCTAAACATAAGGATTTATTTTCTTTGTTTGTGTATATTTACTTGTACATAATATCATGAACATCATAACATCATACTCATATTCACTAACCATTTCAAGGATCTTAGGATTTATCTTTGTTCTATTTTGTAGGACATGGATTTTATTCGTAGGAAAACCATTCAAGTCAATCTTGTAAGGATCCCTCCACAACTTAAAAATCTAGCTTCAAGGATTCCTGAAAATTCTCCATTCACCGAAGACATGGTCGGCTCCTAAACTTGGTCACCTCCAACACTGATGAAGACATGATGAAGGTGCTCTTTCAGTTCTTTGATCCTTTACACCATTGCTTCAAATTTCCCGATTATCAACTTGTACCAACTTTGGAAGAATTCTCCCAACTCTTGAGGATTCCCATTCTCAATCAACTACCTTTCAAAGGTACGGAAAGAGATCCAAAGCCAGAAGAGATTTCCCAAGCTCTACACTTACAACCATCTGATATCACAACCAATTGGGAAACAAGAAGTGGTGTCAAAGGTTTCTTAGCCAAGTTCTTGTTTGAGAAAGCCCAGAATTGTTGGAACTCCTTGGACTTGCAAGCTTTTGAGGAAATTGTGGCTCTACTCATCTATGGAATGGTTTTGTTTCCAAATCCTGACAAACTCATAGATGTGAACACCGTCAAAATCTTCATGTCTCGTAACCCGGTGCCTACTTTGCTAGGGGACATCCTACGTTCTTTTCACACCTGCACTATGAGGAAAATAGGTATCCTTATGTGTTACACTCCTCTCTTGGCAAGATGGTTTATTTCGCATCTTCCCCAATCTGTATTGAAGAACGGGCAAGGATCAAGGTGGTCACAAAGGTTGATGACGCTCAAACATTCAGACATTCATTGGTGTTCCCGATCCATAGAGAATGTTATCATCGTCGACCATTGTGGAGAATTACCTAATGTCCCCTTACTTGGAATTATAGGAGGTATCACCTACAACCCTTGCTTAGCCTTAAGACAGTTTGGTTACGCCCAAAGGGATGGCCCACATGAGATGCTCATTCAAGGTTTGGTATTTGACTATGAGAGCAACGATCAAGGTCATCGCCAGAGATTTATCCAATCTTAGAGGATGTTGAACAAGGTAGATAGCAAGACATTGGGGCATAAGAATTCCATCCCTCTTGAGCCTTACCTCAAATGGGTACGAGCTCGTGCTCATAGTCTTATGATGCCTTACCCCTCCATTCTCCCAGTAATCATTGAGCCTATTGTGGAAGGAGATGTTCCATACACTATCCTACATCCTGACATGCCCACCTCTCTTGAAAACTTACAAAGGGATTGGATACAACTTAAGGGGAAGCGAGACACTTTCGAAGCCCAATTCTACGCCAGCGAGAAGAAGGTTTTAGAACTCACTATGCAACTTCATGAGGAGCGGACTCTGAATGCCTACATCGCACCAAAGAGGACGCATACAACCTTTTTATCTTAGAGTTTTTGTATTTTTTGCCCAAAGAGGCATTGACGTACTAAAGCTTTAATTTATTAATATAACGTGTGTTTCCTTTTGTCTAAAACAAATTTGAATCTTTAAAATCCTTGAAATCATTGCATATGCATCTACCATTCATCATAACATAAGCAGGTTTCTTGCAACAAGTTTCCTCATCTTTCTACTGTTTATTTCAGTAAAATGGATCTCGAGCAAACGGTGAAAGACCTCCAAGCACAAAATGCTCAGTTTCAACAGATGTTATTAACTCTAGCCAAAGGACAAGAAGAGTTGAAGACCTTGCTGGTTGAAGAGAAAAAGAAGAAAAAAAGAAAATCGCCGGAGTTCTGAATATGGGAAGAAGATTCCAAGGACAAGCAAGAAGGACCCTGGACTTTGCAACGTCATATGGTGAGAAAGACAATTAAGATGGAAAAGACAAGGAAGCAGTTGCCCAGCCGGATTCAGAAGAGGAAGAGGAAGAGGAAGAAGAAGATTATTCTGAAGAACAATATCCTCCAACCAACGACAAGTATAAGCATCTGAAAGAAAGGTTAAGTGCAATGGAAATTCAAAAAGTTCCTGGATTGGACTTTGAGGAGTTGTGTTTAGTATCGGGGATTGTCATTCCTCCAAAATTCAAGGCACCGGTGTTTGCCAAATACGATGGAGTTTCGTGTCCCAAAATTCATCTCCGGTCTTATGTGAGGAAAATACAGCCTCACACTGCTGACAAGGATTTATGGGTACACTTCTTTTAAGACAGTATGTCCAGAACTCAACTTGATTGGTTTTATCAGCTAGAAAGAGTCAATGTTCATAATTGGGAAGATCTTGTCGCCGCCTTTTACAAACAATACCAATACAACGCGACCTTGCTTCCACCCGTACTCAACTCTAGAGTATGGCCATGGTTTCAAATGAAGGCTTCAAAGACTACGCTCAAAAATGGAGGGACTTAGAAGGAAGAGTCCAGCCTCCCCTATCTGAAATAGAGTTAGTAGACATGTTTTTAGGCACCCTGTCTGGTCCTTTCTTTAATCACTTAATTGGGAGTTCCTTGGCAGGTTTTACCGAATTGATATTAATCGGAGAAAGAGTGGATGTCGGGATAAAGAATGGGAAGATTCAAAAATATGCATCCTCTGCTGCTGTAAGAAAACCATTTATTGGAAAAAAAAGAAGTTGTTCCTGTATATCCTTAGAGAAATCAAGATAGGACTGAACTCCATCAAATGGTGGGGGCAGTCATGATTCCTAAACCCGCACCTGCTCAGCAAAGAAACAACCATCCAAGAACAGAAAGACCAGTCCGACAGATCACCCGAATTAATATGACATTATCTCAAGTATTACCACATTTGTTAAGATCCAATCTAGTAACTTTGAAAGAAGCTCCAAAGAATCCTAACACAACCTCTCCTTATTATCATCCTAATGCCCACTGTGCATACCATTCTGAGAGTCCTGGCCATGACACTAACAATTGTTGGGCTCTGAAAAACAAAGTACAAGACCTTCTTTAAGCCAAAGAGATTGAATTCGATACACCCGAAATTCCCAATGTTATCACTGCCCCTATGCCCAAGCACGGTCGTGATGTCAATGCCGTCGAGGAAGATATGTTTGTTACTTTGGTTGATGAACTTGTGACCCCACTCCTGACTATCAAAAAGAACTTGTTAAATTCTGGTGTATTCCCAGGCTGTGATGAAAGCTGTCATTTCTGTTTATCCTCACCAACCAATTGTCATTTGTTAAAAGCAGGCATTCAATGCCTAATATATGACAAGGAGATTTTGTTCGAAAAGACTTCTATTCCAACTGTTTCTTACAATGATGTTTCCATAGTGACCATTTCCGCCAATTCTTCCAAGGTCTCCACCAAAAGACCCGTTAGAATTACATCAGTTCCTAAAGTAGCTCCATTGATAATTACAATTCCTGGACCAATCCCTTATTCGTCAGACAAAACCGTCCCATGGAATTATGGAGGTTATGTCTACTATCACGGTATCAAGCAAGATTGGCCAGCTGCTGAAGATTCAAGTTCTGAGAAAGATGACTCCGATATCAGTAACATCGCAGGGACTAGCAAGATAACCCGAAGTGGAAGGGTATTCTCTCCAGAAATTGCTCCTCCAAAAGTTACTTTTGGACTTGTAATCATTCATGTTGTTGTTGCTCCTCCAAAGGCTATTCCCAGTCCTGCAATCATCTATGCTGATAATCCTGTTGACAAAACTGTTGCAGTCCCTGTTATCACCCCTACTGACATTCCTACTGCCGAGTCAATCGAGACTCGAGGCAAAGGTATTCTGGTTGAGCCTGTCTGGATGAAGGCATAATTAGTAGCTATCCATGAGACCTCTAGGAAGGAGATGGAGGAAATTCTAAAGATTATAAAAAGAAGCGACTACAACGTAGTTGAACAACTGGGGCAAACTCCATCAAAAATTTACATGCTGCCTTTATAGTTATGTTCTGAGGCTCATGCAAAGGCCTTGGTAAAATTCCTTAAAATTTCCCATGTACCCCAAGAAACAGCTGTCGATTAGTTCCAAGACTGCGTAGCCAGCTTGACTGCAGATAATGGTTTAGGTTTTTCTGATGTTGATTTAATGCCAAGGGGGAGGAAGCATAACGAGGCATTGCATGTCTCAGTCGAATGCAGGGGCACGACTTTGGCTCATGTCTTGGTTGATATTGGTTCGTCTCTGAATGTGTTGCCTAAAAAGGCTCTTGATAGGCTTGACTGTGAAGGATTGACCTTGAAACCTAGTGTGATCGGTGGATCTGGAACTGACTGTTTAACGCTGGTTCGCGAAATGTCGCGGAAGCAAGAGTCGCCACCGTCTTTTATTTTCTCCAAATGGAAAGGACAAAAGCACAGAAAAATTCCTTAAAAGAGATTGCTCTCGGTTCGGGAGGTAGGTTTTAGAAAGGGAAGGTGTTAGCACCCTTTCTATCCATGGTTATCCATGGGCTCTTAGATACTTGCTCACTATGTTTTCAAAAATGGTTTGTTTGCTTTTCAACTGTGGGTTTTAAAAAGTTTCTTTGAAAATTTTAGTTCGACTCTTGTATCTGTCCTCAAGAGTGTTTGAAAAAATGCTTTCGAAAGCTTTTTGAAAATGTGTTGGTGTGAAAAGTATTTTTGAATTTGTTTTGAAATTAGAGCAAGTATCTAGAGTCGTCTACCTACCCTAAGGAATTCGTCTGTGTAGATGTCCTTTAAAGTAGTGCCATCCCACCATTGAGAGGTAGGTAGCACCACCGTTGGAGGTGTTCGGGTCAATTCGAGGTTCGGGACATGGTGATCACTAGAGCAATGGGAAGACACCTTAGAAGCTACCCTCATGCCAGGTTCCCGGATCATGAGGACTTACTAAGACATCCTCTACTCGACGATCACCTTTCGAGGCAAAGCAACAGTGAGGCGTACCCTAGGGCTGGTGTGTGATTCGTGTGTCAGATTCAAATATTTTATCTTGTCATGTTATTAGTGATCTATGCGTTTGTTTTTATTTTTTTGTCATTCATTCTTGCATGCATTTTATTAGCAGTTAAAAAGTGCGGAAAGATAAAATTCCTAAACTATTACAAAGGCGCGGGTCCACATCGCCAAATTAAACCAGGACCCAATTTGACATAAAATAAAGAAATAAAATGCGGGAAATATAAAATGTCCGAGTTACATGGCTTGAGCAATTACATAATATTTGAAAGAAAATAAATGTGCGAAAGAAATAAAAATAGAACGTTCGAGGGCGTTGGACCCTTTAAAGAAATTAAATGAAATTAAAAATTAATTAATTATTTATTGAAATAAAAGAAGTGTTTTTTAGGTTTTTTTTGTATTTATGAAATAAGAAAATTAAAATTAAAATTAAAAGAAACCCTAATTCTAAGTTATTTTTAATTATTTGAGAAAAATGTTAAAGTTTAACTTAATTTACTAAAGAATTTATGTACATGTTTATTTACAAAATAAATTAGTAATTAATAATAATAATAATGATGAGAAAATTATTTATTAAAAAAAATGATGAAAAAGTTAAAAAAACCTAATTTCTACATATTTAATTTATTAAGAAAAATATTAAAGTTTTGAAACCTAAATTAATCTAATTAATTGTTTAAAGTTTATTTACAAAAATAATAATAGTAAAATTAATATTAATAAAATAAACATTTTTTTGATTTTTCTGTATTTTATATTTATTATGAAAATTATTTTATGGAATTAAAAGAAAACAATTAAAAAACAATTAAAAGAATAAAAAGGAAAAACAA